>CAUJNA010003261.1:629356-801856 GCA_963377175.1 Effrenium voratum | reverse complement strand
TCGTGGCTGCCTGTGAAGTTCCCATCGTGCAGTCGGGATTGTTGTACGCACATCCTCGTCATTCCCTCTCAAAATCTCTCGTTTAAAGAAAACACATGTCCCAAATTTGGTCGGCTCATGATTTGCTGTGCAGTTTCCTCGTCAAAAGGGGGTCACGTCACTATGTAAGAGGTACCCACAACACGGAGGCGTCCCAGTTCAACCTAGACAAGCAAGTGAACCTGGTCCTGTCCGAGAAGCTCATCCTGCCACCTCAGCGATGCCCACTCCTCTGGCCGCTCCTCCTCTGTCACGTCTGTGATCGCCTCATCCATGGGACGCTCATGCGTGGCCCGCCACTCATCCGTGGAGCACCGCTCATCCGTGGGGCGCCACTCATGCGTGGAGCGCCGCTCATCCGTGGGGCCACACTCATGCGTGGAGCGCCGCTCATCCGTGGGGCGCCACTCATGCGTGGAGCGCCGCTCATCCGTGGGGAGCTGCTCATTCGTGGGACGTGGTTCCTGGCGACAAAAACAGACTTACCTCGTCATTTTGGGATCTGAATGGACGGCTGTCTGTGCCAGGTTCTTGGCAAGCGAATGAATGGTAATTGTCAGTGCACAATTAGGAACATACCCGATTGATTACAAGTTTCCTTCCTGCCTTCCAGATTCCCACAAATAATAAAGTAAAGGGCCAACAAGCCCTGCTCAAAAACCCTGCCCAATAATTTTTGTTGGGCCTCCCCCATACCTCCCCAATAGAGGTATCCCTGCAGCCCCGAACCTAAAAATCCTGCCAGGAAAGGGGCGTTCCTGTTTGCTCAGCACTTGCTTAGTCTTCACTTAAACCCACCAATACTAAGCCACTATTAACCCCTCAAGCTTTCCCAAAACATGTGCTTCCCCCAGCATGCAGTTCTCTTATCAATGTGCCATTAACCCCGCAAAACTGATATTTTTTTGGAGGATGCCCCTGATTTTAACCTGTTCGGTCCTTGCCTTGGCCATCTTTGGGCAATAGGACTTTCGTTGGCAGCATCAGTTTTCTGTTTGCCCAAAAGGGCCTTGATTTGTTTGTGGGGTTTGCTGAGGGAGTCTGGCCTCCGGGGGGCTTGTTCAAATCGGGGGCGAAGGTCCGAGGAGGGAAGAGGGTTGGAAGGGCAGACCATGGCAGACCTCATCCGATCCATTCGCGCCAGTGAGAAGGATCAGCCCCAAAAACGTGGTCTCCATCTGAGTCCATACAAATGAATGGATTCTCGAACGCCGTGATGCTCCAAACAACCACTCTCAGCCGGCCTCATGTGAATGGGTATTCTCCGTCCAGTCATTCCATTTGCTCCATCCGCTCCAGCCATCTCCAGCGGTCCAATCCGAGTTCCAACTGGACCAAGCCCAGTTCCAGCTTGACATAACATGGCATCAGGGCCATCAGCAAGGCACCAAGGCACGAACGACACAAACGCTAAGCAACACCAAAACCGGCACAACACCAAGCATTGCCAAGTCTGAATTGATATGTGGGGTAAGAAAAGCCCAGCCTGCGGCGCGTGATCGTTTTGAAGCGTCTGCGCTGTGGATCATATAGGTGGTTTCCGCAAAGCCTGGTATTTGTGTCCAATCGTGCTGCTCATGTTGCTAGTACTTCTTTGGCCGTGGCCAAATGCCACCTGCAAGCCGGATCGTGGGAATCAGGCACAAAAGCATCAGCACGAATGCTATGCCAAGTCTGCCATGCTTATGGACTGACCATCTCTTGGTGCCACAATGCATCTACCTCAGCAGTTGGGTCAAAGCGACCTCACATTGACATGGACTTTGTTAAAAGTTGCGGACCTCTTGAATTGCTGGCGTTTGCTACAGACCAGCCTCATCACCACGGTATGTCCTCATCAAGTTGTGCTAAAGTGACACGAACTTGAAGTTGAGCGTTCTATGCCAGACGTCCTCAATCTCTGCAACAGGTCAAGAAGTCAAGCTACGCTGGATGATGCACAATGCAGGGGAGTCGCTGCTTGTTCAACCTGTGCATTTGGACCTGTAAAAGGCTTGCAGGCCCGCAATGAATGAACAACCGCCACGCTATCTTGCTATGAGTCGAAACTTCAAACACTGGCAAAGTCATATGGGCCCATATACTGTGTTGAGCTGTTGTCCTAATTGATGCCGCATGCTGACAAAAGAAGCCACTGTGTCTGAATGGGCAGTTGCTTTCTCACCCGTGTGGTCTTCCTGCATTGAGCATGCTATGTGTCGAAACCCGCAACCCTATCCAAAGTTTCGTTTCATCATCGCAAGAACAGCCCAACTCCCTTGACGCATCCTCCTTCAAGCTGAGAAGCCAAGCGCTGGCGCTCGCTTTAGGCCCTGGCTAGAAGCGCTGCTGGGCATAGGCTGCACCGGACTGGGCGCTGGCTCCTGGTGAAACCAGGTCGATTGGCTTGGTGAAGCGCTTCTTGGTTCTAAGTACTAATATCTCCATGCTGATATGGATGTTATTTTGCGCCAATCTCGCCGTCAGTTCAGGATGTGAATCGCTCTTCCCAACGTGCGTGTGCGTATTGCGGGTTTCATACTACACGAACTAGCAGTTAGCTGGCAGACCAGGTAGCAAGCTGTCCACAGCAATCGCACGACCTCCGGAATCTCCATGTTGGGATCCGGCCAGGTGAAACATTGTTTTCAGTTGGGAAACATGAAAAGGCTCTCTGACAAGCGCAAAGATGTTGTTTGTTTGTCATCGGGCTACATTCTTTTAGTATTCCAGGCTGTTCAACGGTTGTCTTGGTTTGCCCAAGGTGCCAGTTCGATAGATCAAAATCTGCTGCTCGGGTCCAACCAAGCACAGAAACATGTTTATTTGAAGCAGAAAAGTGCATTCGTTCGTTTCCCGGCTCCACAGCACACATGCCTGCACCTGCTGAGCTGGCCGCACTTGACTTGCTTGGCACATGGAACAAGAGTACTGCTCGTGGCTCTCGCACGTAGGGGATCTAAGGCATCCATCATAAGCCCCACTGTGTTTGAACCTCTGGAGTTGGTTGGTGCGGGCAAATGTTGAACCAACTTGTAGTCGGATGCTTGTCCCAAACTGGCAGTGGACAAGCATAGCCAGTCTCTGAAGCGGAAAGTCATCTCACCGGCCCAAGCCTGACTCCACTGGTTTGAGTTGGCAGTTACTTTTTATCCAAACTGGAGGGGATGCCCAGCTGTTGGGGCAACAGGAACCCAAGGAATCCCCTGGCCCGGGCGACATCTACCCTATTCCGCACAACGACTCGCAGGTTGGAACGAATTCGGAATTGCAGTCCTGCCTAAGAGCTACTGCAAGGAAAACATGTCTTTTGTGTCAACACTGACAAATATCCAACATCTCATTTGCATAAAATCCACTGAGAAATCATCGAACCCCAAAGACTCAAGTTCCCCCTGCTCGCTCCGTGTCCACGTCCCGGAACCACGGGCTCTCCTGGGCAAGCGGAAACATGCCAGTGCTCTGGGCGTGTGTCAAACCATCTCCGAATGCCTGGTTTTATGGCGGTGTCTTCTTAAATTCAACATGGCCCGAGCCTAGTTCGGACACAGAAAATTGGCCGTGGGTCAAAAATATGTACCCAAAATGGAACCCTGGTAAATGGAAACTTCAACTACAACCTGCGGTCCATATCCTGGTGGTTTAATTTTGACCCACACCCAATTGACCCCTCCACCCACCAGCCCGGACCCAGGCGTACGACTCACGCCCACACCAAATGGCTGTGGCTCAAAAGACCGGTACCAAAATGGAACCCTGGTAAGTGGAAACATGGACCAAAACCTGCGTAGCCCCTCCTGGTTCATTTTGAGCCACACCCAAATCAACATCTCTCGCTGAGGCCAGGGCTAAGCACTGCCTCGGCGTCCAGCGGAAGGCAGCATGGACGTTCCTGAGCCAACAGGCAGGAACCGAAGCCGCACTTCCATGTTGGTTGGGGGGGGGGTCCGGGTGTTAAAACTAAAAACTGCCTGTCCTCTTTTCATGTCCTTTGGATCAATTGAACACGCGCGAGTGATTTAGCAACCAAACAAGAAATCAGGAATCAACAACACATATTATCCTGCAAGCCCCCCTTCCCATGCAGCCTTGCCAAACGTAGCGTTGTAGGAACTGCCTGTCCACTTCTGTGCAGTACTGGCTAGCATCAAGACGGCCTTCCCAATGACTAATCCGTCACAAGGAGGGGGAAGGCTTCCTGGTATCACTGAAGTGGGAACAAACCAACAAACCCCTCATTCGTCGCAATACTACGCGGATGATTCGCAAAAGGCATCAAACAAAGAACAGGATTGATATGGGTGTGTTTCTTCATTGATGTGCAACAGTCAGCAAGGCACCACCCATTTTTGAGGGGACACGGACAGTATGCGCCCCATTTTGCGACATACCCATTCAGTGGCTTCAAACCGAGAGCAGACTAGCAGCCATGTCCTTGGACTCTAGGGCCGAAGTAAGTTGGGCGCTTCGTTGCTTACTTTCCCTGCGGTCCAGACCCAAGGAGTCCGATTTGGGGCAGGCAGCCCTCGGGACTGAGATCGAGCTTGCTCGTTCGCACACGAAGCAGAAGGAGCTTCGGGAAGCAAACGCGCTAGTTGATGGACCCATTCTTCTGACGTCAGATCGCATGCGCCCTGCGCGCGCGATTTTTCCTTTTGCAACAGGTAGCTGAAAGTGGTAAGGAGCGCGGGGGAAAGCTTCAGGCAAAGCATCTGAGCGCACCCAAAAACAGAAGCGCGCCCAAAACATCCTTTACCCCCTCCAACCCGTGGGTGCAGATCACTGCGTTTGCTTCACGAGAAAGACCGGAAAGCGGGGGGAGAATGTCACACAAGTCAATGGAGACTTGCGCCCTTTTTGGGGGGGCTAAATTGGAAGGAACAAAACACCGTGCGGTGGCCTTTTGGGAAGTCTCTTCAAATTCTTCTGCAATCTCAATGGATTTTTGGGCAGAACCACATTGCTTCTCTGGAAGCCGGGCGGGTGCTGTCCAACCCAAACCGCTTAGCTCCCGACAGCATTCCTGTTAGCAGCTCCGCCCTGAGAGGGGGGGGCTGGAGTCGTCTCAAACCAGCGGTGCATCTTTGAACGTGAAATTGTGACCGCCCATCGCAATTTCAAAAACTACCCCTTCCAGGAGTGCGAGAATCATGAATACAGCGAAACAAGGCTTGTTTTGGGGCTGTTCATGGATAAGCGTGGATCAGCTGAAGTAGCAGACTTCTTGGAGAATGCCATGGCTTACTTCCTTACCTCAGTTGTTCAGTGACCCTGGAAAAAAAGGCAACCCTTTTTAGGGAAGACAGTTTTAAGTGGGGCAGCCACCGAAAATAAGGGACAAATAATTGGTGCCACTGAACAACTGAGTTACACATTGCAAGTCGCTCAGCGTGAAGGAGAAGAAGGCCATCGTATCGCCAGGCCTTTTCGGAGCTTGGAGCTCACGTTGGACATGCCTGGACCTCCAAAAAACCAAACGTCCGTGAGCCCTGAACTCCCCCTCCAAGAATAACATTCACCAAACAAAGTCGGGAACAAACCAAACTCCTGTCCTCAAATTAGCGGACCGGCCACTTCTTGTGTGTGTGTGTGTGTTCGTGTCACAGGTCAGCACATGTATTCCGTGTTCATATTTTTGTTTTTATGGAAACCAGAAGGGAACCACCGACTTGGCAGGGTCCCTCGTATCACGGCATGGCATTGTCCCAACCTGCGCCGGGTCCCCGACGCATCTGGCGTCAAGGGCTTCTCCCATCTTTGGAGCAATGCCTGCGCCACAGGTCGCTTACTGTTTGAGGTGTTTCCCCGCAACCCCACAACGAAAGGCTTGTGGCTTGCCCTGGAAAGCTGGCTACAAAGAATTCTCCAAACTTGGGAGCCAGACATCTGGGTGTCTGGCCATGTATTGTTCTAAGATGAAACATCCAAGCCGTTCAGATTCAAGCACGCTGAATTCAGCGTTTGGAGACGTACCCACTTTCCTTTGACATCCTGCCTGGGACGAAGGACTTTTGAATGCGAAAGCGCAACAAATGGAGATGCGGTTGCAAGGGAAAGGGGGTGCAGTTCAAGCCCTGGCAAACGGAAGCCAGGAAACCGTCCAATGTCCCACCCGTTGTGATTTGATCAGTAACAAACGACTCGGAACACACCTTGTGAAGGGGTTGTTTTTTGAGTGAACCGATTTGGGGGTTCTTTGAAGGGCAACCAAAACGACCACCCATTTCGGCGCCCTCCATTGGAGACTATCCCACATAGTCATAAGGTTCATAAAGCCATATTTAAGCCCGTCAACATAACAATGGCGTGACTAGGGGTCGTCCATAGTCAAAGAAATTCAAAGAGAAAGAGTTAGAAGAGAGCGAGGGAGAGGGAGAAAGAGAGAGAGAGAGAGAGACAGAGTGAGACAAAGAGGAAAACCAAAGACAGAGAGAGGCAGAGAGAGAGACAGAGAGAGACAGAGAGCTGGTCCCCCCATGACCCGAACCCACTGCATCTCATCTAGTTTGAAGCTGTTGTGGAAGCGCCCCTGAAGGCAACTGCATTTATCAGCATCCGCCCAAGGAGCGCTCTTGACACATTTCGGACGAACAACACAAACACACACACCGGCAACAGAAACAAACGGCTCTCTTCGAGGATCGATCCTGCCTGGATCCCATAATAGTAGACCCACCTGCAGCTCAAAGATGGCAGGGGGCAGTCGGCCCATGTCGGCCCCGAGTCCAAGAGCTTTTTGGGGATCTGCAGGTGCTATACGGAGAGGATGCGACCCAAACACCCAGCAATGCAGGACAGATCTGTACAAAGGAGCTGTCCTGTGAATAAAGTAGATGTCCAACAACGTCCCGCCTTTGTTTCATGGTTGCAGGGCTGAAATTGTGGTCTGTGCATATACATATAATATAATATATATATATATATATACTAAACGTAGACATAGGATGTTTGCTTCTTTTGTAGGAAGCATCCTCAGCCAAATGCATCAACATTCCATGAAGTCTATGATCCGATTTGTCTAATTGATAGGCATGCCTGGACCATCTCGGCTTCTCTGGGCAATCCTATGGACCCTCCTTACCTGGCCCACCTTGGCTTTGCCGCCGTCTGTCTGTTGGAAGGCGTCAAGGTAAACCGCAGTCAACATGTGTGTTTTCTCTGCACAAAGAATGCGTGTATATTCGTGAAAAGGGTCCAAACCAATTTCAGAGAACCGCCAAGTCAGCTGTCGAATTCCGAGAGCCCTGCAGAAGGGTTTTGAAAGAAAACGCTCAAAACACAGCCAACTGCTTGCGGCTCGCATGCAGAACGCAAATGATGGAGATTTGGCCCCAAAGGCCATGGATGCAAATGGGGTTGTGAAATGGGTCCGGGGGTGTGAATATGGGTGTGAATATGTTTTACAAGTTTGAAACGGTAGCCATTCCCATGTCGCTTCCGGTGCTTTAACCAGGTGCCCAACTTCGCAAACACGGGCTCAGCAACCAGAATCACCGGCAACTTCAGGGCGTCTTTGAACTGCAACAGGGAAACAACATTTCTGCGAGGCCATAGGCCAAAGCTGGCTTCTTCGACACATTTGCAGCATTCCTGAAGTTTGCCATCCCAGGACAAAGAACAAACACAGTTTATCCATCTCCTTGTGGTCCACACAACTTGTGGTTGCCTTCAGGAACATGAGTTTGGCTCCTAACACGGGCGGATGCAAGACGGTGCTGGTTTCGAAAGTGAACCCTCAGTGGGTGACAAAAGCTAGCAAACATGTTCGCAATGAAGGGCACCTTGGTATTGTCCTGTTTTCACTGGTCAAACATCAGGCCAAAAGTCGGCATCTTTGCACACATGCAAATACAAGCACCTTCTTCGGCGATCTGCAGTGATTGGGGTCCTTTTGCAGATCCTGGTGCCTAACCCGGACTGAACTGTTGCAGCACTGCCACTGACACGTCAAAACGAAAAACAAGGACTTGAAAGACATTCACAATAATGTTGACCCCGGATTAATAAACCCCTGTTTATTTAAAATATGGGGGGGGTGTCCCTGGTTTTAGTGGGGATTCATCACGTTTGGAGGGAAACACTCCCATGTTAATAAACAGGGGTTTATTCATTCGGGGTCAACATTACACCTCACCCAACTGAGGGCGGCGCTCGAAGTTCGTGAAGGCCATCAGGGCTTGCTTCCAGGGCTGAACCTATAAGACGGCAGCCATCTTTCACCCCCGGGTTTCGGAAATCAAACGCCCCTTAGAAGTAGAACCCCCGCACTTCCGACCGCCAACAAAAGTGACCAAACTTTAAATTATACCACTAAAATGGGTCCAACCCCAAAAAGTGACTGAAGTCCAAAAACTCAGGGAGTGAAGGACCCTTTCTGGCTCAAAAGGTGAAGCCTGCAATGTCCTGTAGGGCCGCTGGATACAGTAAGGCAAGCCCACATGCGACTAGGCTCCCTCTTTAAACTGACACTCTCCCAACAGGGTTCTGTGCACTGTTTTGTTTGTGTGCGGCAGGGTGTCCGCGGAAATAAGATGTGCCTTAAATTCGGTAAACCATTTGCTGATGCGACAACGAACGGCTCAAAAGGAGAAGCGATGCCGATTGAAAGGTCCTACACTTGAGCAGTGAAAAATACTCCAGCTTACGCAATCGCTTGCGGAAAGCTTCCGCCAACCGAAGGGTCGCTTACGTTTGCTATTTTTCGAAGATGGAGCTTACGCATAGCTTACGACAAGTTGCTCGTGCCTGATCCCCCGTGAGCAAGAGGCGCTAGCATGACAAAGCAACGGCTTGCAGATGGAAAGGCTGCTGCGCAGGCCCAGCAAGACAATGGAAGGCCAAAAGCTGAAAACAAAATTTCGGGGCACGAAACGTTGTTTTCTGCAGAAAGCGCGAGGAACCCCTGCGAGCAAGAGGCGGCAGCAGGACAAAGCAACAACTTGCCTGGAAAGGCGCAAAGGCTTTGCTGCACAGGCTCAGCAGTGACATGGAGGGGAAAAACTTTCGGGACCCGAAAAGTTGTTTTCTGCGAGGATCCACCACGAGCAAGGCGCCAGCATGACAGAGCAACAGCTTGCATGGAAAGGTGCAAAGGCTTTGCTGCACAGACATGGAGGGGCAAAAGCTGAAATAAAACTTTCGAGACCCGAAAAGTTGTTTTCTGCGCAGAGCCTCCGCGAGCAAGAAACGCCAGCATGACAGAGCAACAGCTTGCACGGAAAGGTGAGCAACAGCTTTCACGGCCAGAGAGGGGCAACAGCTCAAGAAAACTTTGCAGACAGCGCACGGGCGCTGCGAGCAAGAGGTACCAGCACGGCAAAACAAGCCCGGGGCTCAACATGTTGTTGTCCAAGCCCGCAAAACCAAAAACAACTTTTCGGGGCACAAGTGCAAAGGCGCCTTCAACCACAAACAGGCACGTGGAATCGAACCCCCACACTTCCTCGAGCTAGGGTGAGAGGCGTGATATTCCGGGTGGCTGTCACAAAAAGTTCTTCACTGAAGCGGGCGTCAAAGCATGCAGCCCCAAAAACAACTTTCGGCTCGAAACGTTTTTTCCAGTCCGCGAGCTTTTTTGGGCTTCGGGGCCCTGAAAAGTGCCTGCAGGTGGCAAAAGGTGTCTCGCAACAAAAAAACTTTCTGGGCTCGAAAAGTTTTTTTGTGCTTTCCAAGCCTGAGGCCCAAAGGTAAAAAGGCAAAGCCGCAGCAAAACAAGCCCGGGGCTCAACATGTTGTTTTCCAAGCCCGCGCAACGAAAAAGGTGAGGTGCCAAAACAAAACTTTCGGAGCTCGAAAAGTTGACGCGAGCTTTTTTGTTCAAGCTGGCCAACGCGCTGTGCGTGGAACATTGCAAAAGGTTCGCACAAGCACCCCAACGGTCAAACAGCAGTTGTCTGAGCCTGAAAAAGTTGTTCACTGAAAGAATCCCTTTCCTTGTTGCTCGAAAGAACCCATTCCAGCAATCTGATCCCATGTTCACGCCTAAAAGCATTACGCGGACCAAAAGCAACTTCTACCAAACAATCTGAACGAAAAACGGGTCTGACAAACAGAGCTTACGCAAAGCTTACGACGAGTGACTCATGCATGCAGCTTAGGCAGGACCTTCCGATCGCTTACGAATCTCGTAAAAACGCTTACGACTGCAAGAGTAATTTCCAGTTTCATCTAAATTGATCTACGGAGGTTTTTTTCGCCGCTCACTTTGACATCCGCACATAAATGCCATAATAATTATGAGGGGGATGGAATTACCAGCAGCTTTTCGGGGTCATTCCAGTTCTCATTCCCTGCCCGTCGAACCAGCAAGAACCCGATACACCCATCCAGCTCCCAGCTCGGCCCCGCCTGCGCGTGCAAAATAAAAAACGTCACACCAGCGGCAAAGACCTGGGAGAGAAGAATCTGTGGCGCGAATCTGCCGGTGCGGTAGAGAAAAACACATAGGTATGTGGGTGTGTCGTTTTTGAGGCTACCCCCAAAATGATGATGTTCCTTTTGGCTTGGGTTTAAAAACCACACACAAAAGGGTACCCTCAAAAAAGCCAAAGCGTTGTGGATGCAACTCAATTCTTCAGGGATGGATGAAACCCTGTACTGCGATGAACCACTGGAGGATGTTATCCATCAGTAGGGGGACGCCAAGAATTAATCGGGATTCGTTCGGTTTGTTTAAACCAATCCAACAACAAATTCCCTCAAAAACGCACACAGGGATTACCAACTTGGACCTTCGACGTGTGGTATGGTGATGGATCTGGATATCTCGACACAGGCCCGTTTGGTTTCCGGCCGTTTCAATTTGTTTACTTGTTTGTTTGATGTTCGCCTGTTTGCTTGCTTCCTTGCTCACTTGCTTGCTTGCGTGCATGCTTGCTGGCTGCTTGCTTGCTTGCTTGTCCGCCTGTCTGCCTGTCTGCCTGTCTGCCTGCCCGTCTGCTTGTTTGTCTGTTCGTTGCTGGTTCAACATGCGTGATTGAGTTTGCTGATGTTTTTGTTTGTGTTGGTTTGTTGGTTTGTTGGCTTATTGGCTTGGCTTGCCTGATTTGGCTGGCATGCTTGGCTGCATGGCTGTTTGCTTGCGTCCTTGCTTGTTTATTTGGACGTTAGTTTCCTAGTTTCTTGGTTTCTTAGTCTCAAAGTGTGTTTGTGCTTTTCCTTTTGTTACGTGTTTGCTTGTTTGTCTATTTGTTTCGCGTCATGGGCAGCGCTCGGGGCCCCGGGCGTCGATTGGCGCCACGGAGTAGCCGGACAGCGTCGCAGTCTGGGGATTGCGGCGGGCCGGGTGACGTCGCACCCGAGTACTGTGGATGGTTGCGACATCCATTTCGCACCACGCAGGGAAACCATGGTGCGAAAACATTGTTTGTTAACTATTTACCGAGGGAATCATCAGAAACCAGGGTTTCTTAGGGGGTGCAGGATTTCGTCCATCCACAGTATGTGTCAAAACAAGCTGAATCCTTTGGGCAGGACTCGTTGAGGATCCCTTGCGAAAAAGAAAAACAGAAGGCCATTGCTGCTGCAAAAGCCACCCTAGGACACTCAAGGCTTTGGAAGCGTGACTGGCACACATGGTGCTACTATGGTGCTACTATTCTCAAAGTGAAATTTGAAGCAGTGTGATAAAAGACCAACACGTGATGCCAGTTTCTGATGTTGATCACCATTAAAACAAGAGGCACAATGCTTCATCTTTGTGCGAATGAGGAGATTGCCTCCGTCATCCAATTGAGCTACAAAGCAAACTAGTATTTGCCTTTGACAAATCTTCAAATGGGCTGCGAAGCAGATTCTAAACTTTATTGCAGCAACATGATCAGGCAAACAACCTTTGGAACAGTGCTCGCCTATCAAAAACAGTGACTAGTTGGAAAATGGTTGAACAACTTTCGGGGTTTGAATGTTGTATAGACATGATGCACTTGTATGTTGTATGCATATGTGCAAAAGATCGGAGTCATTGTGCTTGTTGGGCTAAATCAGGTGTATTGGGGTAGCAACCACATCTGAATCAACATCCAGAGTGTTCGCCCCAGCTTATTGCACTGAGACTGCAAAGGGTCCTACATGGGTGTTGCCTCAATCAGGAGCTCGCTTTATGCATGCGAAACTCACCAAGAAGGGTGCTCAACTTTACGATTCTGCTCCTTTTACACCCCCGCTCTCGCTTTCCCAAGACTCTGGATTGGCAACAGCCCACATTTGGGAGTATTTGTCAAACCCAAAGAGTCGGTTTTGCCATAAAGGGAAACCTGGATAAAACGGAGCAAGGTTAAGAGGTCCCGAGTTGGTGCATACGAGTATTATAAACTTGGGTGCGTGCTCCGTTTCAATTCTTCCCAACAAATCCCCTCACAAATCGTTGGCTTTCACCCGCCCACACTTCAATTCTTCAGTCAATTCTTCAGAATATCATATTGGACAACTTTCTACCCCTCACATTTCAGTATAATATAGGCCTCTGTCGTTCTTCTGAGGGACCCCCCCCCCAAATAGTGGTTTTCCTGTTGGTTTCGCTTTAAACGCACCCGCCACATGGAGAAAAATCGCAAAG
The DNA here is from genome assembly GCA_963377175.1 of Effrenium voratum. Taxonomy (NCBI): domain Eukaryota; class Dinophyceae; order Suessiales; family Symbiodiniaceae; genus Effrenium; species Effrenium voratum. Next base: position 789,282 of record CAUJNA010003261.1, on the reverse strand, counting down.
GCACTGCCACGAGCCCGCGTGATCTCAGGGCGCGACTCCGACCTCGCCAGGCACCGCATCAGGGGGAAATCGGACCAGGCACCTCAGCGCAGGCCGCGTTGCGCGCGCCACCGGCGCGCGGCGATTCGTTGCATTTGCTTAAGGTTCCTGGAAAAATAAAGCACATTTTTCCAGGAGTGAAATCGATTCCCTTCAAAAACAAGAGGGTTAAATGACAAGTATAAGCAAATGGAAGGATTTGTTGGGGGAGGTGGCTTGGCAGAGGAACAAAGAAAATTGGCTGGTCCCACAAGAAATAAGGGATTCGGGATTAAAAGGGCTCAATTCGGGTTGGGGTCCTTTGCAAGGAAGGAAGCTGGGATAGCCGGGGGTTGCAAAGGCATATTGGAACAGACATGCTCTTGGTGATGCAAACTTAGACTGTTGAAGTCTTGGTCGAAGGGTTGACAAGCAGCTGTGCTCAGTAAAGCGATCATTCCCGAAAACCTGCAACAGCGGGCATCTAGGTACGTGTCCGTTCGGGCTCATTTGTAAATCGCCACGTTGCCATAGCAATGCCCAGGCTTAAAGGGTCCGGGTCCCATCAAATGCCATGCCCAGTAGCCATGGGACAAAAAGGGCAGCCTTTTTCTGTTGGTTGAGTTTGAAGGAATCGGAACCCTTACCCGCAAAAAAGTTGGAAAAAAAGGAATTGGCGGGGGGGCAACAGATCAAATGACAGGCTTAAACGGTCGTCCCATCAAATGAGACATAGTGAATGCCTGGCATTAAAACGGCCTAGAAACATGCAAAGACTCATTCATGGCTGCACCCATTCATGGCCACGGCATTCTGTAGGAGTGCCAAACGCAAGCACCGTCTCACCACTTCTTGGATTTTCACCATCTTTTTTCTCATCTGCCTCGTGTGCTATGTGTGCTATTGCATCTGTGAATCTGTGACCAATCCACTTGCCGCCTTCATCTGAAGCCGGGCTTTTGCATCTCAGATCCCCGCAAGTAGCCACCGCCCAGCGTCTGGACCTGCGGGTGCGGCGCAACCGAGTCTCACCCGTTTCAGGTTGGCCAGGGAAACCACCAACGCCACGAATTTCTTGGGGTGCTCCCCTGATTTTGACCAAAAACCATGTGCCAACCTGAAAATTAGGAACCTGACTTGGATAAAGTTGGTTAAGAAAGACGTGCAGAAAACAAACAACACGAATACAAACACGTTTGGTTGAGATTGGAAGATATGGTCCAGGTTGACTTCCCGCTCAACATCCATTCACGTGCTTTCCAAACATGGCTCTTTGCTCATATTCTATAGTGTAGGCTGTATCAAACTATCAACTCCCGGAACCCCTGTGACCTGTGAACCTGCACCAAGCTAAAGTGCCCATATGGCCAGGATCAAACTGATGGACAGGATTGGCTCAACTGCTCGGTACACTCTCGTGCGCGCATCCATATTCTCAGAAGGCCGTCCGGTGCACCTTGCACCGGACCAGACAACTCGCTGAACCTGAAAGGAAGCATGGCGACGCAAGCATTCTGAAGCAAGTGAGCTCCCTCATATTCCCCCCAGCCCTGCCTCACGCCCAGGCGTCCAATCTTGAGGACACATGGCCTGCGCAAAGGCACGCCTATTGCTGAGGGACTGAAGGGTCCCAAGTCTAAGGATTGGGGGAGAACAAGGTTCCCAAATCCGAATCCGAGTTTCTGCTCGGGCTTCACACACATGCAATCCCTAAGTGTATGTGCATTGCTTCTCCGGCAAGTGGGTGTGCAAGCACCGGCACATGTGTACCGCACACACCCAGAAATAGCACTCCTGACAAGAAAGAAAAACATAAGGTTAGAATCCACGAGAAGAGATGGTTCAAACATGTAAAAACAGCTCGAACAACTGGCCCTTGATCATGGTTAAAAACGACAAGTCTTACAAAAGGAACTCGAAAAGCAAAACGGGATACCCGATTTGAAGGGGAACTTCCATCAAGTCCGAAGGGGAAGAAGGCGCCAGGGAAACAAACAGAAAAACCTCCGCCCCGCGTTTGCCCGCCTTAACTTGAAGGTTTGGACACATAGTGGACGAGGGCACATAGCACTCCGGGGCTCGGTAGTAGTCTTTACCTGACATCCAAGGCAAGCGGTCGGACAAGTTGAGTTTGGTGAACGTCGCACGCGCGACGAAGAACCGCAGGTCGATACTGGTGGGATCATAGAAGTCTGGAATACACAATGCTGGGTTACAACATATTCAAACATACATTTGAGATTGCGCAGGCTCCTGGCCAGTCCCAAAATGGGCAACCAATGTACCACTGGCAAACTCTTGCTGTGCGAGCCATCCGTGCGATGCGATAGGCACACGATCCCTGGCCAGAATGGCTCAATCTTCTCAAATGGCAAGCATGGGCTATGTCAACAGGTGCCAACTTGAGAGATGCGTCCCTATGGTTTCGATTAATATGCTCCCATTCCAGTCCAGTGGCGCGCCACAAATTTCAAATGCTAAGACAATTGAGTGATGCTGCTCTTCCGTCATAGATGCGTCTTTCTGAATAAGGCCAGAGCCTTGGGGATTGCAGCAAACTGAAGAGAAGAAAACACTTACTGCCTAAAGAGCTTAAACGGCGCCGAGCCAAAAGGCAAGCACCTGCCACGCTGCATTGGCTCGAAAGAAAATGCACCATTTAACACATAGGTTTTGCCACATCAAGCTAAGGCTTAGACAAATAAAACACACAAAAACAGCTCCAAACAAATTAGCTCCGGATGGCGTCCATTCAACATTGTGTCAATGGGTAAATCGTGTCCATAAATCACGCTTTGGTTGAAGTCCAGGAGTGTCAAGCCAGCAGCATGCGAGGAACATTAGCTTGAAGCCCCGCTCGTAGTATCACATATCACTCCCCACTTAATCCTGCTTCATGTCTTTGATCCCATAAACTGCAGTTGGCCTCCAATCTATTCATTGAACTTCCATATGCAATATGTTCAGCGAAAGCGCATACCAGGTAAATACATGTCTTTGATCCAATTAAGTGCACGCGTGCCTACACAACGAGCATGTGTCTGTGTCGGAGCTTTTGCGTGCTGAATCCACAACAACTCACCAGCATCCAACCAAGGAGAGTGACGCAACACACCGCAAATTCCCGAAACGTTTAAATCACCTGCCGCATAGAAGTCGAGACTCAGCAGAGTGGTTCGTTGATTGGTCCCAATAAGCTTGTTTGTAGCCCAAACTCTCCAGAAGAGACCTTGCCATCAGCAAATTGGCGAGAGTTTCGCCATACCAAACAAGTTGAAGTCTGTGACATCAGCAAATTGGCGAGTTTCGCCAAACAAGTTGAAGTTGCAGGAAACCCCAGGACCTCTCCCCTCGCATCTTGTCTGTCGCTCCAAACTCTGCGCCCGCGGACCACAGAGGCGATAGTAGTACAAGGGCTCTCCGTCCGCGCCGCGCAGCCTCAGTGACTCAGGCCTTCTGGGAGTGGTCCTGATATCAAAACGTGACACGAAGCGATAGACTTGAATGTATGGCGTGGGTAAAGGTAGGCTCGCAGGTAGGCTAGTAGGTAGGAAGGTGAGCAAATGTATATACAAATTATCTACATATATATTATCCCAATCGGAAAAACAAAAACACTACACAACAAGCACCTTTCTCGAAACCCAAGGAAAGGAAATACAGTAATATTCCAGGGTCCAACAACGGTACTGCTTGCCAACAAATGGAGTTTCAAATGCATTAAAAGAAGCTTGAAGGTCGCAGATGAATGACTCGAGCCAATGTCTTATTCAGGATTTCGCAGGGCTAGCCACACTAAATCGAAAGCTACAAACATATTTGTGTGTTTCCAACTTGAAACGTGACTTCCCAAATCTGCATTGCGCAAAACCACCTGTTGCTGGATCAGGACAATGTCCGGGCCCCGGTATTGAGTCTCGTCCGTTGGGGCAAGAATTCTATGGATTGTGCAGGCGGCCCTCAAATGGCGAATCCCCCAAAACCGGGCGCCTGCATTGTTAGCTCCTTTGGCATGATCTGAGCTGTTGTGGTTACTTCTGCCACCAAAGGAATGCGGCCGTAGCCAACAGTGCAGGGTCATCCTGCAGCATACATCCAAGAGACAATCTACACTGTTGAGAGCCCAGACCTGGGCGTGAAAGGCAACACCTGCTGCAACTTTGACCACAATGGACAAAAGACACAAGGTCAAAGAAGGGTTTTGTTCCAAAACGGACAACCCTGCAACCCCATGTTGCCAAGCCACAAGACCGCCTGCCCGAAATCCATCAGGCGCACCTCCCCATTCCTGGCTGTCTGTGGCAACCCCCTGAAGGCATTAAGGGCGTGCGGTTGCTTCGAAGGCTTGGGATACTCCCTCAACCACAGGATCCGGAATTGCTCCTGAATTGACATTACTGCAATGCTGCATGGATCGATTTCAGCGACTTGTTTTGTCTGATTGGGTTCTGCCAAACCTATATGTAACTAAAACAAGGGCGTGTTCCAGGTGAAACCCTTTTGCTTCAAGCTCTGAGGCAGCATTGGGAAAGGGAAGGCACTTTGTTTGCGGCTGCCAAGGCGTGTTTGTGTTTGCAATGGCGCAGCCAAGGGACGATGACCATCGCACGCAACTTGTAATCCAAGAGTTTCCAAAAGAGCTAGCTCCGAGACATACAAAAACGCCAACTGCAAATAAGCCACGAGTCGCAGCATAGGACAGACTCCCCAAGCTTTGCCTCATTACACATGCTACATGCTGCTGAATTACTGGCTGTGGCCATGGGCAAAAACAACTTCGCAATCCGCCGAATCCATCAAAAGCCCCCAATGTACAACGGGCCGCTGGACGGTATGGGCATCCCCTCGGTCCGATGCTTTTAGCATGAACCCGTAAGGCATTTTTTTGCACAAACGGCACTGCCCCACACGCTTGTATAATGGTACGAACCTCTGCCCTCATTCATTTGAGCTGTTGTCTGTGATCCACTTGCATTCGTTCTCTGAGAAGCACTTGCTCATGTTTGTCAAGTATCTGAATCTTCTAATCAACTCTGTCTTCCCTGCCAGTTGAGTGGAAGGTGCTGCATAGTGTCTGACTCATGTTCTTACATGTGAACACCTTACGCGAACCCGTGAGGATGAGGCTAGGTATTTGCTTCGTATCTAGCCGCCAGTCTTTGTCCATCAGCACACTCAGTGCTAAAGATATGGCTTTGTCTTCAGACCGGGCAAGCCTGGCTTCCCTTGTTCTTCAAGAACACTGCCAAGAAAAAGCATCACATGACAACAAAGCTTACATTTGATCCCCGACAAAGAGCACACGGTGTTTGGATAGAAAAGCCGATAAAGGCAACCTCTCACCTTTAGGGTGCTTTGTTTTGAGACAACTTTCCCCCTTTTCCCGGCAGATCTCCTGAGGAGCAGGTTCTCTAAGGAGATGTCTCGATGGCCTCTGCGACGCGTCGATGGGCACTAGGAACTGGTTTGCAAATCGTTCAAAACTGTGAGCATTCTGCTGGCACCAAAGAGCAAAAAGGGTCCGTTAGATGGGGGCCAACCTTCAGACACTTGCCAAAGACTCCAACTTTATCTGATTTCAGAACTAGCCTTGGGGCTGGCCAACCTTCTCAATTGTCTGCGATGGCTCTTACAGCAAGGTCAACCCTGCTTGGGGGTCCTTTACATGTGCGCAAACCACTATCCCAGAGTCAGGGAACGTCATCTAATCATGGGTGAGCTCGTCATAATTTGTGCAAATGTAGCAGTACAAACACTTCCTGCGAGCCATGCGCACGCTTTTCAGGCTTCAGATATGTTTGCTTATGTGCTAATTTCAAGAGTTAAAAGAGCTTCACAATACCTTTGGAGATCTTTGGAGTCATGAGTGAACGTCGAGCAAAGCGCACCATAGGACAACCAAGGGTCGGCGTCTAAGAGTCTAGGGTCCATGGACGGAGGGCTTGATTGAGTTTGCTGGTGGGACTGGACTGACAGGATACCTTAAATAAACAGTGAACGTGAAAGGCGGAAGAAAAAAGGATCTGCGTGGAAGAAAAAAGGCGGGCTCAAATTGAATTGAACCGCCACCGCGTACTCGTTTTTGTTTTTCCTCAAGGAATGCAATTTATCTGAAAGAACGGGGTTCGTTCAAGCTGGCAATGGCCCATGATGTTTGACACTGCCATGGAACATGACATGCCTCCCTGGACATAAAATGAAGGAGGGACGTTGGACAAAAAATTGAGTCTCGGGCCCACATTGTTCTCGTGCAGGTATTCGACAGCTTTCAGGATCTGCCATACCTGGGCATTGAACAGGCAGACCGAGCACAAAGCTGTGACTGGACCAAGCTACATAAGTTGCCTTCACAAATGGTGCAGGACAAATGAGCTACATCTTGTGAGAACCATGGGTAGACAAAACAAACATAGTCAATGGCCTCAACCACTCTACGCCTTGAATTACTTGATTGATTGCCAAGCGACATCCCACCTCATGTAAAAGAAGATAGCCCTTCAATGCGCTCCCCTTTGCCAAGTTCCTCAATAAACTTTCACCATCAGAGTCCCAGAAGAAAGCATCCAGTGTCCAACTTTGGCAACTCGAACAACGAAAACTAAAATCACGTGGATTCCAAACGATTGGGGGCATCTGCATTTCCCCCGGAACGCCATCCAACAAGGGGCTTCCGAAGAACAGCGGGAGCAGTGAGAGTTGCAAAATCCTTTTGAGGACCTTCCGGTGCTTCTGTAAGGGGCTGTACGAGCGTGTCTCAAATTAGGGACCAATTCCTTCCGGTTGAATGCTTCCATGTGGCTTCCCTTACCATCAAAAAAAGGGACCCCTTAATTGGAGACAGAACTCTCCAGATTTGTAAAAAAAAAACAAAAAACAATCACACCGAAAGGAAACTCGCTTATGGTCATAAATGATGTTCAACCATCCAAGCGGACCTTGACCCCATCGGAACCGACCGAGCCATTTCTTTGGTCCCAGGCGTAGCGCTTCAGCTGCGGTTCCCCGAGAAGGCCGTCTCCCCGCTGACGCTGGACGCCTTATCTGCAAGGCCACGCCTTTGGTCTTACGGAAGCCACAAGCAGGAAAAAAACAAGCGGACTCCAACGGGAAAATGCGATTCTGCTAGGTAAGTCAGCCCTATTCCGTTCACCCTCTTTGCCGAGCTTTGGGGAGGGGGGTTCGGGCCGAGGCCGGTTTTGGCTCGCAAATGGGAACCTAGTCTTGAGGGGGCTGTAAGTGAGGTCAAAGAGGAAGAAGCCAGGCAGACAAATCGTCCAAGAGCTCGCCATCGCAACTTTGAGCTCCTCGGAGGGCAACGCATGTTGGGTAGCGCCACCACCAACGACTTTTTTTGAATTGGAGACCACTGCCTGTGAAGGAGTTCTGCTGTCAATAGAATTTGTGCGGTTGATGAGATATCATACACGCATTCATCGAGACAGGCTACCCCTGATAAGAGGGCGGCGCCAGGAAAAATCACAAATAACATTTTGGAATGCCCAGAAAGGAAAGGTACCTGAAAGAATAAACAATTCAAACGACAAACAATAAAACGACCTACCCCCTGAAATAGCTTCACCATGGCGAAGCTGAGCTTCTTTTCAGCTGTGCGACCCAGGCACCATGCCAATGCATGGGATGAGTCCGACACTGAGGTAACGGCTAAGGAGCACAGGAAGAACAAAACTAGGGGATTTCAAAACTGGAAAAAAAGAACACGCGTGCTCAATTGTTTGCCAGCTCAACCCATTGGAAAGGAATGTGATTTGCAAACGCAAACAACAATAGCTCTCCAACCCACCTAGTGTCTTTTGCAGAAGGTTTCAAGTCCACATCCTTTGGCTGATTTGTTTCTAGTTGGTAGCCAACAACCTTCCTTTTGCAGCCCACTAGTAAAAATGAACAGAACTCCAAAACCTCAAACCTCAAAAACCATGCCAACAACAGTGAAGCTGACACACAAGGAAAGTACAGCAAGTTACACTGCTCCAAACATAGGCTGGTGGATGATTAAACCACCAGGTAAACCAGGCGCCATCTATTTTTCTACCAAAACAGCTAAAAAGGACGCCTACCCCAAACTGCCGTTGGGTCCCGTTGGGCCCGGGCAGTCGAAGAGATCTCCGCCTTCACAGTTCTCCAGGACCAGCCAAATCCTGGCGCGCGCAAAGCCCCCCAACTTGGAGCCCCAATCGGTGCCAACAAATCCCTTTCGAAAGATCTCCTCAGTTGCCAGCAGGGCCCAGGAATCAAAAGGTGATCACCTGGCCACTAAAAGATCACCTTTTGGCCACTCAAAATGGACCAAGGGGAAGCTGAAAGGGGAAAAAAAGATCGGCTTTGGACAACTGGGGTTCACAAAGCAAAAAGGGCATGCCCTGTTTGACGAACTAATCGCCAACGCACCAAGGTGACACAGGAGCCAGCGAAGCTCAAAGTCCAAGTTGCCCAGCTTGTGCTCCTTCTTAAGTCCTTTTGCAAAGACACCCATGTTTACTCTTCGCTTCAGCTACGCTTGTTCCCTTCGGGAGCAGGGGTACTGAGATGTTCAACAATGCTCACATCAGGGATCCGACCTCTGGCTTTGAGAGAGAGACGTCAGGGAGGTTTGGCCCCCTCAAATCCTCACTGACCCAGGATGTTTTTTGTCTTTGAACAACTGCCCAGCAACTGCCCAGCAACTGCCCAGAAGAGGGCGTCTTCAAACATGGGTGGCGAACCATCTGAGCGTTGGATTTTATTCCCTACAAACTTGCTTGGACATTATTCAAGCTTCCGCGGGCCCTTCCGCATCCTTGCCGCGGGCCAAGAGGTCCCTTCCGCGAACTTCCGCGGCACATGTGTTTCATTGTTTGCTTCCGCAAACCTTCCGCGGGGCATGGTTTACAAGTTTTGCTTCCGCGAGCATTGGCGCAGAAAGGAAAGTCATTTTAAGTGAGGTAGTGTTCCGCCGCAGCTTGTGTAGGCTTGGGCTCCATTGGGCTACCCATGCTACTTGGCCGCTTGCCTGCAAACACGGGGCCACCCTTCCGCGGAGCTTCCGCGAAGCTTCCGCAAACCTTCCGCGAAGTACGCCGGCTGTTTTGGCCTTCTTGGCTGCTGTTGGCATCTGCTCTTCGAGTAAGCGTTACGTTTCTTGTACGCAGCAACACCTTTTCTTCTACTGGAATTGTTTCTCCGAGCTTTTCCATGCACGCGCTGAAACACTTAGTTGTATATCAGCCACCAAGCTTCCGCAAACCTTCCGCGAACCAATCTCTTCCGCGAGCCTTCCGCATGCTTCCGCGCGTATGGCGCGGCGCACATTTTCAATAATAATGTCCCTCTCCCCACTAAATTAGCTTGCGGGTAAAAAACACCCGTCGCTCATCTGTAAATAAGGACCCCCAAAATAGGTGGCTTGCATTGATTTCCCTGTAAACCAATCCCAAAAAGGGTACTCGCAAGCAAGAGTTACAACAGAGACCCATTTAGCGCATGGATCAAGCATTGCCTTCGAGCCCACAAGACCATCTGAGTTCTTGCTTGGGGTGCCCTTTTCAGCTTGGATTAAACCAGAAAGACACATACCCGCTTTGGAGGTCTCCTACTTTTCACACATACCCTATCCCCAGCTTGCACCGGACAGGCTCCTGGGCCCTTCCCGGAAGCAGCCAAGCCTCGGAGCGAGTTGGATATCGGTTGGACGGCGGTTGGACGCCGGTTTAGCATGGATGTGCCATGGTCAAACATCTTTGTGTGGGCAATGGTCATGGGTCCCTGTTCCAAAATCCGACTAGAGGGTCCATGACCCCCTCTATGAACCGCAGGCAAGCAGGTCTTTTGGGCATTCCAACAAACATGTGTGGGCAGCGCTGACATGAAATTCACAAACGCTCCGTGTTTGGGCTAAGTATCACGCGTATGGCTCGACCGAAAACCTCCACATCATGGCGAAATCGGTCCAAGACGGACTCAAAACTGAAGGCCCAATCCAAACCAAGGATCCAACCAGGATCGAAACCAATGCTGCAAGAAGGGTCAAATACTATCCTTCATGGCCTAGTCCTTGTCAAACCTCAGTCACCCGAATATGGTGCAACATGTTGGGTCGGACCTACGCGCCGCAAATCGTCCGATTGGAGGCCTAGGGCCCCAGGCATATCTAGAACCTCGGCACACTGTGCTGCACAGGACCGCGTTCAAAGATTTCCGTGAAAACCCTCGCCAACCAGACGACCCGCAAAGGGGGCTACCATGTAGATACACACACACACACCCCTCCCACTCAGAAAGTAGTTAAGACGTTCTTAGTCGTGCAGCCTGTTTTGAGTAAGGGCTGGAACGGGCTAAGAGACAATTCGTGGAATTGAGCAATCTTCCTTCAAGTAGAAGCAGGTAGCATTTCGTTGACCACAATGGTGATTCCCCTCCCAGAAATGAAACGATTGAGGGTAGGGCTGTGGGGTTGCGGGTAGAACCCGGCTGAAACCTGCATGGACAAGAAAATGAGCCTTTAGCCTAAGTGTTTCTTATAGAGACAATTACCCAGTTGGAGGACAAACCCATTTGGCTGGGTTGAACAAACATGTCCTGCATCTCAACTTTGGCTTCGGAATTTTGGAAGCGGTGTGAAACACCAGGGCCCGTGAGTTCGGAACTGAATCCGGCCATGTCGCTGCTCAGCTAAAGTGGGAAATCCGACAGTGAAAAAGACGTACCCCGGTTCTCAGTAGGGAATGAGTTGGAATGACCCCTAAAAACCATCCAACTGGTGGTTTCCTTTAACAATTTAAGGGAACACTTAGGTTCATTCTCCACACCCTGGGTCATTCCCTACGGAGCACCAGCAAGAAGAAGAGTTTTGGTTACAAGGGGTGTTGCTGAACAGCGTCAAGCAAGACTCATCGAGCAAAAGGAAGCATCAAGCGAAGACACTACGTGTCGTATTAATAGGAGATGATAGGGGTGTCTGTCCCCAGGCTCATCTGTGACTCAAACATTCCCATAGACCGGTCTCATATAGTCTGTTTTTCAGCACACAACCTCAAAACAAGTCATGCTGAACACTGATAAAGCACTGCTACCAATTAGTAAGTCTGGAAGAAATGAATGCAACCACTCACTATGAACCCATCTGATTGATCCAGAGATTGACAAACACCGGGGCATGTATTAATCAAGGCCAGCGCAAGGATACAACAGAATTACACATTCGCCTGTATGGCATAAACACAACAAAATGATATGGAAACAACACGGGTTCAAGAAGCCACAATCAAAATCAGATATGAACATGCATGCAGAGAGAAAACAAACACAGCTTCTGAAATCCCAATCCAACACATAACTGCTGTTACCGTGGCAAGTGATAGCAGGAAAGCTGAGCGCGACACGTAGCGGCATTTCCGATTCTTTAGCTGGAAAAAGCTGTAGACGCCGATTTCATTCAAAGCGTCCTGTCATGGTGCAAGTATCATCAGGTCTGTCAATCACCTGCCAGTCATCAGGAACAAAGGACATTGATTCAGGTTTGAAGCGCCGCTTTGGTGGCAAGCAAGCATGATTCGCTTGTCATGGGCTTCTGGATGCTTCTGTCCACCAGGCGGCGCTTTCCAGCCCATTCTGGCCCCATGGCAAGTGGCTAACGAGCGACTCTGATTGCGCTGCGACCTGGGGTGGTGCAAACATCGGCGGCGTTGGGGCCCTGACGCTATTTATGCCAGGGATGCTCAAAGGGTCCTTTTCGACCCCCACACAGGTCACATAGACTGCAAAGCTGTCATGCCCTCGATGAAACAGTCCCATCAGAACATAAACGGCCGTACAGCTAGAGATTTTGTGCTCATCACGCCGCGATGTGTACCATCCAAAGTCAAGAAACTCAAATTTGTGAGATGGGAGATGCTGAAAAACCACACAAATTATTCCGATGGTACGATAGCACATGGCATGCAGCAAGGTACTAGTAGAGCAGGTCATTGAAGACACATTTGCCAACTTACTCACCAAGTGAACATGTTTGTCAGCATTGCGTTATCCTTTCTCAATCAAATTCAGAGTACCAGTCCAAAAGCTAATCCATGGAAACCAGCAAGCATGAAGACAGGAACTCTTGCCCGCAAGACACTGACAACTTTTCAAGAGGAGGTCACAAGCACGTATTAATAAAAAGGCGACTGGTGTGTCTCTATACTAATTGAGCTGGACAAAAATAAGCCCGAATTAAAGCTCTTATCCCAAGTTGTCTTCATTGCAAATCCAAGCGGCGGTCTTCATACGCATGAGGTCACCCAATAGCATGCCCCTTTAAGTGTGTGAGGTCTCATGTGTATGCACCGCTCAGATTTTCTGCTAACAAATTCACTCGGCAAAATTGCTGGGATCTGCAGAAAAAAGAAAATGCAAAATACAGAAATGGGCCACTCTTGCTCCAAGCAGTTTGGGGGCATCTGCAGGCTGCGCGGGACTTGCGCGGGACTTGCGCGAAAACTTGTTAATCTTTGGGCCATGGTGATGATGATGATGAGGAGGAGGAGCAGGAGGAGGAGGAGGAGGATGAGGAGGATGATGATGAATCATCACTGCGTCACTTGCGCTTCACTTGCGCTTTGCTTGCGCATTCACATTGCAAGCGGCGGTGTAGCTGATTTGATACGTCCAAAACAACTGGGACCATGCCTTACATTGACACATACAACGGGTTTTCTTTTTCGGCTCAATAGGTTTTTCTGTCCATCAGCTCACTTCCCATACCATCGGGGCTTTCTCCAAATCCGGGGCCCCTCCAGGTGGTGCATTCCCCGGCGCCGGCTTCAAACCGAAACACCCGCACAGACCGCCCTCGAAGCCGCCCTGTCCTCTCCGGCGCTCATGTCCCGCATCCACGCGGAGCGCTCATTGGGCTCGGTTCTGGGCGTAAGTTTCAGAGCGAGCAGCCCGCGATACAACCGCCGCAATTGGCGCAACTTTCCGCAAGGCGTATATTGGCATGCCCCAACTCATCGGAACCTTGATACTCGTCAAATGTCACAAAGAGGCCGGTGGCAGAACATGTCTGTCGGATTTCTCAGTGCAGGTGCGTTTGACGGCAGACTTTTGGCCAGAAAATACTGGCTCTCTCAACACTAGATGTGCTTCGGTCAGTACCCGCGAGAAGCCCTGCGCAGCCACTTACATCAAACAGCTCGACGCGTTTGGCCCTGGTTCTTCATAGGGACGTCTGGGTCCCGAGCACCAAACGTGAGCCGGTGCGGGTGAAGACAAAGTACTCACAGCATTTATTAGTTGCAACTCATACGATTGTGTTTTGGGGGGGTCCAGACAAAAATGGCGCACAGATTTTGTCCATTACAAAAAAAATTTTGGGAAAGGTGCCGGGTTTACCTTTTGACACCTGAAAAGCCAAGAGCCAAGGGACCCTTTGAAGCGCTCTTGGGGTCCCTTTACCCAGTTGCCCTGTGGTAGAACAAGAATTGGATCTCTTTTTGATGGCTGACCAAACGAAAAGGGGATTTGGAGGGCGGCATCTGAGTGCACCCCAAAGGGTTCAAAACCCTTGCCGCTCAGGCGTCGGCTGACGGCAGTACTCCACTTTGTCGCCCTCCATGATCTTGACACAGGAAAGCACCTGGAAAACATGCATGAGAGCTTCCAGCGATCCGAATTGGACATCACCAAAACACCGAAGCAGGCAAATCTCACTTGCGCAACCAGGACAACCCAAGAACCCCCACAAGGTACAGCCCTGAAAGAAGCACCCCGCATATGTTGGTCGTGTTTGCCGCGTGGTCAAATGGGTACGGGTCAAAATCAAGCCACCAGGGGACCGCAGGTTTGAGTCCTTGTTCCACTTGCCAGGGCAACCCATTTTGGGAACCTATTTTTGACCCACAGCCCAATGTTGGGCCCTAAAATGGCGAAGGCGAAACCCGATTTAGTAGTCGGGGGCCTTGCCCCGCAAATAAATTGCTTCATACATACCCCCCACCCTACATTTTTTTTCATCTTCCATCTTCTACCCTTATTTGTTTTCATCATTTTTCTACATTCCTTTCTGTCCATCTCATCCGTTTTTTTATCATTTTTCCAATTTTTTTGCAATCCTTTTCTCCTTTCTCCTCGCCTCATTCATTTCACCAACTACCCTCCAAAATGTCATTTCCTCAATCTCCTCACCTCATTCATTTCAAAAAAATAAATTTTGCAAAATATATTGCAAAAATATTTGTCATCAAAAAAATATTCGAACTGTCTAAAAACGATTTGTCCATTTCCCGGACAAAAAATAGAACAGCAACAACATCACTCCCTCCTTCGTTTCATCAGTTTCATCATATATTTGTTTGGGCGTGGTCGCATAGCTTGCGAGCTTCGCTAACGCTCGCATCCTCCTTGTAGGATTTTATCTTCAATATATAAAACGCTATACTTACATTATAATTATAACATATAAGGGTATAAATGTTATTATTATAGTATGATTAATAATTATGGGTTACATTTATAGTCAGGAAAAATGTCTTCAAATATGTAATCTACATATTTATCAATATCGCCAATGTCTATATATTTGATATTGTCTTTTCCTATTATTGAATAAATATATTCCCAGAAAAACAAATTAACTAGTAGCCATACTTGATATTTAGTGTTGTAGTAAGACCATACATGATATTTAGTTATTCTAAATTCATTCAAGACCTCGTTTATTTTATCTTTACTTAATAAATGCCAATCAATCGCATCAAACATGCCTCGAAATTTTTTAACAAATGCTTTATATGGTTTAATTGCGCTTGTCCCTCCAAACCTTTTAATCAAATCTTTATTATTGAAGAACTCATCAATTTCTTTTTCAAATGACTTTCTTGCAATTGTATGGTAAAAACATACAGGACATCGTTTTTGATATCTCATAAAGAATGTCAATTGTAATTGAAACTTTGTATATCCCTTATCCTTATGTTCTTCAACAAAAAACTTTTCAAGGTCTCTTGTTATACAGCATTGACTACAATATACATCATATTCACTTATTTTATTACATAGATTGGCGGGTAATAACTTATACAATGTTATATTAACATCATTCCTTTTAGTTGTACAACATTCGCACTTTGAATAATTAAATAACATTTCCACTGTAATATATATAGTGTTTATTTCTTTAAATACTTTTTTACAAGAAATAAAATTACATATTGAAATATAATTATAACATATAATATTTTACATGTTATTATTATATTATGATTATAATTTAAGTTCAGGATAATAATTTAATTGATACATCTTACCTCTTTCATACATCATTTTAAAAATAATATTAATATCTCTCACTGTATTTTTAACATTAAATTTTTCACTTTCAATATATGATTTTATGACTTTTTTTACATCAACGCCGGGTTTACTATAATAAATCAACATCCATAATATGTCATTAATCATTTCACACTTTTTCTTACTGATTTTAAGAAACTGTTTAACATAATCGTAAGGTGGTCTTTCATACACAGTTAAAAATATCAATATTTCATCTTCAACATTTCTTTCATCTATATTTTTAAACGCCAAACAATTTTCTATTATATTTTGATATCGTCTCCATCTTCTACAAGTTCTACATATATTTTCTTCGTCCAAAGAATAATCAATAATATTATTAACTATTCCATTAGGTAAATTCAATTTATATAATTCCATATTTTCCTTTTTGAAGTGGCAACAGTCGTAGCATTTCTTATTGATATAATTATTGATTTCGGTTTCCACCATTGCTATTATAATATATATAGTGTTTATTTATTTAAATATTTTTTTACAAGAAATAAAATTAAATATTGAAATATAATTATAACATATAATATTTTACATGTTATTATTATAGTATGGTTATAGGTTAATTTCAGGATAATAATTTAATTTGATATGTTCATATTTGGTAAAATTATGTTCATGAATGTATTTTAGTATGTCATTAAATTCTTTCAGTTTACTTGATGGTACAAAATGTTTTAAACGCGTAGGGTCATGTAAACGACTGTTAAATCCAGATCTGTATTTCTTAAACCTGCTTGGTGCCAAATTAAACTGTAGCTTTAATTCTTCTTCCTTTGGGAATTTATATAACTCATTAAAATAGTATACTGTAGAGACATCACTAAAATATCTATTCGCGTGGTCAATTGTCTGGTTCAAATGAATGCAGTTATCGCATTTGCATTTACGTTCTCCATATTCTTTGATTAACCTAATGGCATTGAATGGCAACTTCAAATAAAGTAATAGTGATGAATTGTAATTATGTTTGGATAGTTCGTGTTTGAGAATCTTTTCTGTTTCATTTTTGTTTAAGTCATCCAAGAATTTATTAATAATCTCTTCTTGCTCTTTCTCTGTAAATTCAACCATTTCTATTATAATATATATAGTTTTTATTTCTTTAAATACTTTTTTCCAAGAAATAAATTTATACCTTTAATAACTCATGTCTCAAAAATGCCCTGTCATAATTTTCAATATAATAATATTCCTGTCCTAACTTCTTTTCAATCTTTGCTATTTTGTAGGTTTGTTTAGTCCATACTCCTACTCTCTCCTTTTCATTCGGTCTCCTTTTCCTGAATATCTTAACTTCATTTCCTACATTTAAATCTGGATAAACTCTATTTCTTTTGGCTTTCATACCTAAATTTAAACTCACTTCTAATTGATGTTTAGGCTTTCTTGCTTCTGACGGTGTTAAGCCGTGCGAAGTGTGCTTTATTCCATTGTTATAAGTTAATATAATCTCGTGTATGTAGTCTGTCCATTGAATAGCCTTTCCTTTTTTCTCATCGTTTTCAACCCTCTTATACAAGCTATCTTTAAACGTCCTTATCGCCCTCTCCGCAAATGCTGGGTGTCCTCTGGTTCTGTGCAACTCTATTTTTTCATCCTTCAAGAAATCTATAACACTTTGATTATTATAAGCTCCTTCGTCGTCAATATAAATTAGTTTGGGCTTTCCACCCATTTTTTTAATACATTCCATCAGTCCTGCTAAAATGTCCGCTGGCTGTTTTGACATAAGCGGGACAACAACCATATACTTAGAAAATATGTCAATACACATCATGCCAACTTTCATTTTTTGTTTAGGGATATCATTAATGAAAAATAAATCAATTTGAAACTCATAATATGCGTTAGGAGCTACAAATGAATTCTGTCCTCTTGGCTTGGCTTTCTGTTCTACATTCTTCCTAAAAAACTCATTAATATCGTTTATAGTTATTGTGTTATCCTTTTTTCTTGCTTCTTGTAAAGTGCGGTTCTTTGACCCGAAGCCTCCTTTATCATAATAAACATTATTAATAATATCTTGCTTAGATGCCATATAAAATAAGATAGATATTATTTTTCCCGGCGATTACAGTTTAAACAGTAAGATATACAGTTTTCCTTATGATGGGCATAATCGTTGTTTATTCTTTGGGCTGTCATATTGCTATTTATTACTCCATTATTTATTTCTATGTCAAAATCTGAACTGCATTTATTACATCTGGTATTAAGCCTGTCAAATAACCATTTGACATCAATATATTGTTTGTTGTCTATCTCTCTCTCTGCTTTCATGTCTTGTAATTTATATTGTTTAATCTTATGTTCTAAATATCTGGTTACTTGTGCTTCATTTAAATCAGTATCATCTACGTCTGCTTTGAAAAACTTGACTTTATTGATATCTCTGCATCTCGTGAGGGCTGTCCAAATCCACTCACGGCTGACCAAATGTGATTTATCCCATTCGTGTATAGTAATGCTTTTATCTAGAGAAGCCCCTTGAGACGAATGACATGTAGCACAATACGCATGTATAAAGTGCTTGTCTAAAGTCGTGGTGTTTGTCATGAATATAGTTTTACTTTTGATATCTTGGATTTCTACTTTCCAATCATCAATACTAATAATTTCATAAGTAATATTTACATTAAACACCTGCCCCATTTCCTTTTTATAAACTCTGCATATCACATGCTCTCCAATTTCATATTTATCTGTCTTTCCTAAATTATTTCTTACGGTCTTGCTTACCCATTTGCACCTAGCATTAGTATAGGCTATGTTATGCTCTCCTTCCATGATGTCGCTTGTAGTTTCAAAATGTTTATTTACTATTTCCTTAATGGGCAGTTTATTTTTCCAAATGTCATTATATATATCATTCAATTTAATTTTATCTTCTTCTGTCTTAAGTCTCTTAGATATCTTAAGATAAATCTTATATTTAAATATTTGATTAAGACAGTTGTTTAAATATGTCTCGTGGTCCTGGGTGTTAGTTAAATCAGCTATAGATTTCAACTGCTTCCCGTCAGCAGTTCCTATAATTATCTTCTCTGGGTACGTATCCTTAAACTCCCTAACTCTGTTCAAAATATAATTGCCCGCCATACCTAGCTCATCAAACACAATACAACTATAATCAGAATGGTCAAATGTCGGTAGTCTTTCTCCAGCTTCTATTGGAATACTGAAAAACTTGTTTAATGTTACGGCGTCGGCTTCGGTTTCTTGCTTCTGCTTGTTATTAGAACATACGAATAACACATTATAACCTAGATTTTTCATATATTCGCCTATATAACTCTTGCCGCTTCCAGCCAGTTTTGCTTTTATCAACACCGGATGACACGACACAATTTGCTCACAAATGCTTTTGGTGTCGTATTCGTCTTTAACACGAATTTTTACATTATTGTAAGTCGGAATTTCTGATAACTCATTAACCTTAATTTTGTATATATCACTCGGTGGTGATACTTGTTTATTATCTTCAGCTCTCCATCCTCCCCTTTTGGTTGAAAACTTAATCAATGTTTTGGCCTTGTCAATATTTTTCCTATCAATAATGAAGGCATCGGTTTTAACACTATGCACATTGATATTGTTGTTTTTCAATGTTTTATAATCTTTATGCATTTTAAAATTATGTCGTTGCATGAGTAGCTCTTTAATATACCTAAAGCCATTGGTTAAGTCTTGTTTATGTGTCGTTGTCAATGTGTAATATTTGACTTCTGATTCTTTCTCAACGTTTTTGATATCGTATTTTTTACCATCTATAATTTTATAACATTCACGACAATGATTGTGATAATACATATTATTTTTCCAAAATTTATATGTACCATCATCAGAATTCCGGTACCTATCATCATCATTATCATGAGCCTTAAATTCTAAAACCCATCCCTCGCCTATGTTCCTTTCTAATTCTTTAATATATTCATCTGTCATCTCTGTCAAAACCTTATCATCATAAAATCCACTAATCTTATTAATTCTTCCCCCATACAGATTTTGATGATACAATGCTTCACTTAATGTATCAAATACTAAACTCTTCTGAGACTTGTTAGTTCCCTTTTCTAACAATCCGATATTTACATTCGAAATCAACTTATTAACCTTGATGTCTTCACCTAAATTATTTGATATGTTAGTCTTCCATAGGTTCTCAACTATACTTTTATAATCTACTTCATAAATCGAAGAAGGCTTTTTAAAATATAGAATTTCGACTTCGTCAATAAACTCTTCTAAAAACATGCCATATATTAAATTATATTGTTTATTAAAAAATAATGATGTTTGTTTTCCAGTAAACTTAACTAAGAATAAACATAATTCTCCCATGTTATTAAAATCATGTTTACCATACTCATAAGGCATCCAAATGTCAAATTGTTTAAACACTGGAATTTTTACGATTTTAGTTAAATTATGTGTATATGCCTTGTTCTGGTCAATCTCTATATGTAATTCATTACTATGATAAAAGTAATGAAATTTACCAGCGGGTGCTACTGTCCTGCATCTGTTTAAAATTTCTACATCAATGTCATTATAATAAGATTTATGCAGTGGATTAAATAATGATTTATTGAATTCAAACATCGCCCTTGACATCCTATTATAGGTGTCTTCAGTTTCTACTGTTATACTTGCATTGAAGGCATCAATCAAATTTTGTGTTTTTATCCTGTATGTAATTATTCTTTTCTTAATCTTGAATTGAAACATCAGCTCCGAAATGATACACGCACTAAATTTAATTTTCGGGTCATATCCCGCCTGCTTTGCTTGATAATACATTTTCGCCAAATCATTGTGTGTATATATCATTGTGTATTCGTCCTGTTCGGTGTGTTTTAATATGTCATCCAGCTCTTCAATCATGATGCATTTAATGGGTTCCTCTCTATGATTTAAATAAAAGTCGGTAGAAGCATTAACATTGATATTATACTCTTTCTTTATTCCTAAATTTGATTTCAATTGTTTCAAGTCCTTATTTAATGTATATATATGGTCATTCTTTATTAATGCGTAGAATGTTTTGATATGGTGGTTTCTTTTTGGTGGGTCAAATGTAAAACTCAAATTACCTACAATATCGAAAATTCTGGCGGTGATGGCATACTCTTTAAATACCTTGTTCATGTCTTCTATTGAAGCACCATGGTTTTTGAATTCCTCGTCTGTTTTGTCTATGAGTTTCAAAATACTTTCTCTGGTCATCTTCTTCATGTTCTTGTCTTGTCCGTAAAAATCGTTCAATGTGTTAATCCAACATTCGTTTTCAACATAATGCTTTACCTTAATGGCTTCCTCAAAAGTGCAATATTCTGGGTCGAGTTCTGTTTCCATATATCTATGAAAAATACCAATATTATTTGCGTTTTTTAAGTTCTTCTTTTTAGGGTCATAATCTTTAATATCTCCTTCTACCGTGTCGGCATCATAAATGACTACTGCATCTATATAGTGCTTCATTGTCTTGTAATGCCTAGCGATGTCGTCATCTTGCGCCAGTGTTTTAATAACCTTCTTAAAAAGGTTTTTGTCATACAGTCTAAAAATTCTCTTCTTGACTAATTCCTCTATCCATCTTCCAGTCTTCACTCCCGCATGCTTATCGTCAAAATGCATGGGATAATATGTCCCGCCTTGAATGTCTTTAAACGATGCTTTTACCTTATGTGCTCCATATCCACTCATAGTAAAAAAACGAAATCCGATTGTGTAATCTCTGGGTTTTGTTTTGTGCCCTCTTGTTATGTTCTCCTGTTTGTTCTTTTTCATTCTTTCGTTTAGTGGTTCTCTCTCTTCGTATGTGTTCATAACCTGGTCATATTTTTGATTTGCCTTGCTCTTTTCATCCTCTGATTTTGCCTTTATGAAATCATTAACTATCTTCTCCGCTGTTGTGTATTGTGATATTTTCCTGTCGGTGTATAATCCTATAATGTCTCTAACCTTTGCCTTTTGTTGTGTTGATAAATTCCCCTTGTTCCTTTCGAGTTTGCTTTCTAAAGAGTTAATATTTCTTTTTACAGCTTTTGATGTCATAATAATATTTATATTATATATTTTATAGTGTCAATATTTCTTTAAATGCGTTTTTCTTGAAATGTTATTTAATAATAATTTATAGTATATAATTATATTTTATGTAAAACTTATTTAAAGAAATACTGTGTTAATAATATATTAACAGAATGCCCAGATTATCAAAATATCATGATGTTACTAAGGACTTGAACCCGGATGACTACACAATGGAAGAGATACAAAAACAGATGGCTATATACAACCGCTTGTATTATCTTAAGAACCTACAAAAAGATGGATGGATGGAAAATAAAATTGAACAAAGCAAAAAGGCATATCGTCAGAAAGCCATAAAGGAATACATAGAAAAACAAAATATAGATATTGATGAAATTAAAAACCCTCAAGAACTACTTGACAAGCTCACGAAATGAAATACTTAATAATATTATGTTGTTTAATATTATTAATTATTTAGATTTTTTCTTTTTCAATAATTTAGTTTCCAAATATTCTACGCGATGGATTAGTTTTGATAAAGCATCCCAACTAATACAAGCCATTCTGTCATAACACATCGTTAAGTATTCTCCTGAATCATTTACAATATTATATTTAGGATTTGTGTATTGTTGAACATCTTGAGCAATCCATCCTAATTCAGTCTTTTTAGTTTTTTGATTTTTAACAAATGTTTTAATCTTAATGTTTTTTACCATATTTATAGTGTCATCTTCTACATCTTCAATATTATCTTTCAGTCTCTTATCACTACTTAAATTAAATCCATTGAATGATGAAAATTGTGTATCGTCCAATTGTAAATATTTAGTGCCATCAATATAACTATCAATAGTTGTTGATGCTTCTAATCTTAAAACAGCATCACTATTTAAATGTCTCAAATTGATTTTATGAGCAATTCCAAAAGTCATATCACCGTCAATAGTCCAGTCGCCTCGTAATTCGCTATTACTTCCACTATTCAAAATAATTTTATTATCAGCATATGTTGAGATAATCCAACAACCAAATTAATAGAGTTTGACGTGTTGCTATTCCTGATTATTAAATCATTTGTATCGACATACATTTCAGCATTATCAATTATTAGTTTTGATGTGTTGCCAAATTGAACATTGCCACTCGGTGAATTTTGTAATAATAAAGTATTTCCTGATACAGACTGAACTTGGTTGACTTGAATCTTTTTACCAGAAACCATTGTTAAATCGCCATTTGTATATACATCACCTAATACATCAACTGGTTTATTGAATATGGTTTTTGATACAGCGCCGTCGCACATAAAATACTGATTAGAAGAATTTGTAATATCGCCAATACTACAAGCAAGAAAATTATTATGCGCCATATATAAGCCTTCTGTAGCATCTGGTGTATATCTTCGTATTGAACCATTGTTATTAAAATTTAAAAATGAACCATTGTTAAGACTTATTGCGTTGTCAGTTCCTACAAACTGAACAGCACTGGTAAATCTCGCTTGTCCGGCACAGTTTAAAACATAACCAGAAACACCAACAGCACCTAAACCAAACCTATCCTTGACCCAGACACGACCAACATTAGCATCTCCTATTTGAGTTTCCCATTGACCTCCTGAACTACTCATCCACATTCTGCCATCTCTATTAATATTAAATTCTCTGTTAAACATTACGAATTGAATGTGTAATCCATTACTTGGCGCCCTATAATTATTACAAAATAAAGTATTACCAGTAACCATTGTAATAGAGTCATGAAATGTAACCGGACCCGATACTGATTGATTGCTTAAATCTAGTTTATCTAATTTTTGTAAATCCGTTGCTAATAAACTATTGATAGTATTTGAATTTTGAGTTATTAATAAATCTTGTGTAGTGTTGTCTGATATGATTGAAGCAAATGTATTGCTGTATGCAGTATTTGTATTGAATAAATTAGTATCGTTTGTATATAATGTTGATACATCTGCTAAAATTGTTGATATTGTGTTTCCGTGTCCTGTTATTAGTGAAGAATTTGAACTTATATTATTGAAGTTTGAAGTGATTGTATTATTGGAATTTCCTACTAAGAATGTATTAGAACTAATAGTATTGAAGTTTGATGTTATTGTAGCATTTAAATTACTGATTAAAAAAGTATTAGAACTAATATTATTAGCATTTGTGTCAAGTTTAATTGTATTTGCTGATATAGTCGGTAGTATTGAAGTTATGGTTAATCCGTGTGCTGTTATATTATTAAGGTTGCTTGTAATTGTTGCGTTTTGATTTACTTGTTCGTCAAACATTGTTGTTGATGTTGCGTTTAATTCTGTAATATCTAAAATATTGGCATCTATCTTATTTTTCTGTGCTAAAATAAGAGCATCAACTTCTTCAGTAGTATAACCGCCACCCAATGTGCCTGTTGTATCTGCTAATTCTTGCTTTGTAGCATAAACACTGCTTAAGGTTGATGGTTCTGTTGAATTTATTAATACTAATTCACTTGCTATAATTCTGCTTGAGCCATCCAATGATAATGTTGAAAACATAATTATTATATAGTAGGTTATAAAATAAATATATACTATCTTTTTTTTCCTCTTGAACCAAATATACCTTTATTTAATGCATTGTATTTTTCTTGCTTCTGTCTCAAATATTCATTTTGCAATAATTGGTAATGCTGTGCTATATTTTGTAGCGGGTTTGGAGGCGGTTGTGGTTGCATTCTTCTTGGGGGTGGTGTGTTCGCTATTATATTATTTGTTACTGGTTGTTGTGGTGGAACGTATTGCTCTTCTTCGCGGTGCGCTACTTCGTGACGCGCCACTTCGTTGTATTCTACCTTTTGGGGTTTTGCTATTGGAACTGCTTTTGGTTTGATTGATTTAATTGGTTTAGATTCTAATGGTCCTTGGCAATTGCGTTCGTGACTGTATCTGTAAGATTTTAATGTTAAAGTTTTGGCACATTTTGGACAGGTTATTTTCTTTTCATTGCGTGCTTGAGTTTTTGAGTTGTTTTTCAATGGTTCTATAGGTTTTATTTCTTGTGTTGGTTCTATTATTGGTTCTGCCTTTGGTGCTTCTTCTTCAATTGGTGGTAATTCATTTACTGGCTCGTCTGCTTCAATTGTATTAGTAATTTCAGGTTCAACTTCTGACATATATAATATATTATATATTTTGTCTATATGTTTTATATATTTTGTCTATATGGACAAATTGAGAAATATTAATATTAATAATTTGATATAAATATTAATATTTAGGTTGTTTATTCAATTATCTAATTGAAAGAGAATGCTAAAAGAAATGGGAACGCCATGAAAATCAATTAATTCGTTTCTTGAAGTTGTTATTCTAAAGTGTAGTCTCTTAATATTTTTACCGCCTACATCAATAAAATCTGCATATATGGGCGCTGTAAAATCTGTTATAACTCCGCCAAGTTGTTGATTGATTTGAACTTTTTTAATTACTGAACTGCTGAAATTATTAGGCGCTGAATATTTATAATCGCTTAATTGAGGACAATTTATGTATATATTCTGAAAAGGAACTAAATTAAAATATCCACTTAACCAAGATGACGCAGGTTCATAGGCAATATAATTACTTAATAAATAATTGATAGCTTTTGGTCTCAAGTTGTCATATTCAAACTGTCCTCTGTTCCATTCGCCATTTACATAAGTTTCTAATTCTTCATCTGTAGGTATTTTGATTTTGTAATTAGAGGGTCATTTAATTTAAGTTCCATGCGTCTCTCGCTCTGTCCATATACTGTTAAGAATAAGTCAGGCACAATATCATTAAATGCCGTGTTTAATTCCGTTTGTATTTTGTATGATAATTGATTAGCATAATAAATTTCACCGGATACATCAACGGCAGTGCTTCTTAATAAGACATTGGAACTATTATACAACATAATATAGAAGCGTTCGTAAAACCCTTTCTCTGTTGTATAAAACGGAGTGCTGAATGAACACTCTGTCACGAACATTTTTGTTCTTGGTGGAATTTCAAAGTTTTGGTCAAGTTCTATAATAAAATCGCTGGTAGAATTACTTTCTTGCAATCTGTAGGCACTATCAACATAGATTTTTTTATATGTTAATCTATCACTCATAAATATAATATACAATAGAAATTATAATATAATTATTATTGATAATTACTTTGTAATTATTGTTATTAATAGATAATTTAAAAAATATCTATTAATAATATATGATTGGACGACAATTATTATTAGGTGCTATTGAAGGCAGGACGCCGACGCAAATGATGGCAGGTGTAGCAAGT
Source organism: Effrenium voratum (assembly GCA_963377175.1). NCBI lineage: Eukaryota > Dinophyceae > Suessiales > Symbiodiniaceae > Effrenium > Effrenium voratum. The sequence continues at coordinate 763,586 of CAUJNA010003261.1, read as the reverse complement.
GATAAAGCATATACAGCAGGTAAGGATTTAATAGAAGATGTATTTTTTAATCATAAAAAGACATTGGAAGACAAAATAGGAGGTTTCAATAAACATTTTGATAAGCAGATAATGAAACATAAAACACGCTATGCTGAAGAAATCAATGTTCAAAATAAAAATAAAATCGATGATGTCAAGGGTTTAGACGCAGCCTATTCAAATGTGAATGGAATAACAAGAATAGGCAACACATTATATATTGGCGGCACTGGTGCTAAAACGGGACTAAATCACAAAGTCAATGATGTAATTGCAGATTTGTTTTTTATTCCTACTCATAATGTTCAATTAAGCGAAAGATATAAAGACGCAATGGAAGAATTAAGGAAAAATCCAGATGTGAATAGAATTGTTGGACATAGCCTCGGCAGTTCCGTTGTTCAAGAAATCAACAACAGACACGGCAACAAATATGCTAGTACTGTATATTCATCACCTTTTGTATCAGGAACTAACCAGCAGAAAAACCCGCGATACTTACGATTTAAAAACAAGAATGACCCTATAGCAATATTAGATGATGCCGCGATTACTGCTGATATTGGTTCAGTAAATGTGTTAGAAAACCATGGATATCAAAATTGGGAAGGAAACGGACTCACAAGTATAAATCCTACTACCAATATAGACACAGGATTCAACCCGAATGATAATTCGGGTTAAATGCTTCGCGTTTCAATCCTAATTCAACACCAGAACAATAAAATATCAATAATATTAATAATAATGTTTAGAAATAAAGACAAGCAAAACAAAATTCCATTAGAGAAGAAACTGACAAAAGAACCTACAAAATACGATAAACAATATAAAAATTTAGATTATGATACTTTAAAAGATATAGTTGATACAAAAAATAATTATCTAATAAATACTATAAAAAATACAACTTCAAACAATTCTACTACAATGCTTCCACATAAGAAAAATATAAAAAATAAAAAATAAAATCTATATCATCATATATAAGTAATGGATAATATAATTGCAGAATCAGAAACTACAATGATTAACTCATTAAATTTTGGACTTCCAGAAACAGCACAATATATCACAGACAGAAGACACGTTAATTATTTTCCATCGGGTAGTAATGTCTATAATCCAAATGCAGGAAACAAAAATATTAGATTTCATATATCAGGAGAAGACAACACATATATTGATTTATCTTCTATTCGTTTATTTGCTAATCTTCAAAACACCGACGGAACACGAAGTCATTTTTTACGACCGTTAGGTAATTTATCATCCTTCTTCAGTCGTTACAGATGCACTGTTGGAGGTCAGCAAGTTCAGGATATTATTGAATACAATAGGCATTGTGAATTGTATAATTCCTTTAAAAGTCAAGATGCTAGAGATATGGACGATTTAGAAAGTAGCGCTAATCCTCGTTGGGATGATGACTGGCGACACACATATGCTACTGGATTAGCAGAATTTATTGATGCTAATAATGAACGAGGAACTACTGGAACAGCACCAGATGGTGCGTTAGTCGCCGCGGGAGATCATAATAATTGGGGCGATTTAACAGCACGATATACCCGCCATTCAGTTGCAGGAATACCCGGCGCTAATGGTTATATGAGATTAGGACATAAACCGGTATGTGGACTGTTAGAAAGCAATTATTATTTACCTTTACGATATGCTCCGCTTGAACTGGAATTTACAATTGTATCGGATGAGCACGTACCAGTAATTACACCATTTGCTACTCGTGACGCAGCGGGGGATTTAATCAATAACGCATATACTGACAAATACGGCTATTATTTCACAACCGGCGATACTTCAACGCAGTGGGAATTAAATAATGTAATCATTAGAGCTGAGGTAATACAATTGGACAACACGGTCAATAATAACATAGTGAAACATTTGTTAGAGGGTCAAAGTTTGAAATTAGTATTTCCAATGTATCACACTATGACACAATCATTCAACGCGGCAGGAAATGAAATTAATATGAACATTGTTAAATCCGCTTCTAAATTGAATGGTTGTTTCATTACACTATATCGCCCACCAAGAGCAGGAACTGACCCACAAAATACTGATTATTACAGACAAGACAACTACATTTACAAGCGATGGAATTATTTTTACAATCCGATGATTAATTCTCGTATTTTTGATGGTCCTGATCCAGATGGAGCTGATCGCGCGACATACCAAGGAAAGGGCTTTCAAAATTCAGATTTAAACTTAACGTGGCAATTACAAATTAATAATAAAAAATATCCAGAGTTTGAATGTCAATCAATGGCAGAAACTGCATATTATTTAAGACGAACATTACACTATTTGAACCCCGACCAAGATGCCTTTAGCATTTCCTACAAGCGCTACAGAGAAGACAAGTTCGTTATTGGGATTTCATTTGAAAAGATGGCGGACACTAATTTTACAGGCCAGAATACGAAACAAGGAGGCTTACTCGTTTTTAAACTAAAAGGAAGTAACAGAGCACTAACAACTGATGAAGATGTGCGAGAATTATTTGTGCATATGATTTCGGAGTCTGTTCTGGAATTAAGGGAAAGCGGGAGCATTCTTTACGATTAAAATTAAAATCTATGATAAATATATAATGTATAAATTTCATAAACGAAATAATAAGAAAAATAAAGGTAAGATATTTTTACAATCCTCCCAAATTAAATATAGTCCGTTTGATATGAAAGATACAAAATATTTAGAACACCTACACGAACAAATGAAGTTAAGAAACTCACAAGAAGCATCAGTAGCATTAAGGAAAAAGATTGACGAAGGAAATAAGAGAGCAAACTATGTAAATGAGCTGGATAGGACGATGGGTGAATTATATCGTCCTAACTTGCCACATGCAACAAAAGAACATTTAAATAAATGGTATGAAGATACAAAAAAGTTAATATTTACTTAAGATTTATTATAATAATATTAATAATCTAACTATTATTATAATAAATATGGCAACTACAGCAAGTTTAGAATTAATAAATCCATATGCAAAATTTGGATTGAAACGACGACCTACTTATGAAGAAATTGTAGGTCTAATTGGCGAAAATGATTTAATAACGGGAAAACTACCTAACCGAGATGCTACATTCTTCAAAGCAAGTCCTCAGGGTAGTTTTTTTGACGGGAGCGACCATTTAGAATTATTGAAAGACCAAGAGATGAGAATATTAGACAGACAAATGAGAGAGGCAATGATAAAACAAGAAGCACATAGAAATGGACACACATATGCAGTTCATAGAAGAAACACAGAACCGGCAACAACAACAGATGATATCCAACCGGCACAACCAGAAGAACCAACAATAGCACCTGTGCAAACAGAATTGCAACAACGAGCACAACAAGCAACACAAAGACAGCAAGAAGCACAACAACAACATAGAAACTTTATTGCACAAGGCGCATCGTCTATTTTCAATCGCTTAATGTTAGGACGCTCAATATCAAGCGACATAACTGACAGCCCAGAATTAATACCAGATGAGGAAATGATGACAGCAAGAGAATCGCAATTAAGTGAAAAAGAAAAATTAATTATATCAAGAATTGATGAACTACACCCAGACATTCAACCGGATTTTAAACAACAAGCATTTGAAATATTGAATTCAGTAAGGGACAGACAACCACGAATTTTTGCCAATAATTTGACTGAAATGAGCAAGGTAGTAAATGATTTATATATTATACAACTAATTAAGGCATCGGAATTTGAAGAATTTTCACATCTAGCAAGACTTCATAAGAATGCAAAAGGCGATACAAAGAAACCAATAACAGACCAAATCGCCCAAATGTATGGCGACTTAGTTTATTACAAATTTATCGCCAAACCCCAACAAGTAATAGGAGCAACTACCAAAAAGATGGCAAAACCTCCAAGTCGAGCAGCAGGAAGCGGTGAAAGTTAATAATAATATAAGTATATTTAATGATAATATTAACTAAAAATATACTGAAAGAAGCAGAAATTCAATGATAAATATGATGACGACAGTTTTTCAATACATAACCTAACAATGAAACCAAACACACCAACAACAATACAGCCACCGAAATTGATGAAAAAGGGCACGCTGAGAGAGTTTATTGACATTGCAACCAACACAGATACTATTGCTACAGCAACCAGAGAGACTGACGAAAAGTTATACAATGATGCAAATCAACAATTAAATGTGACATTTGAAGCGTTTAAGGTAAAGGAAAACCAGGACAATATGTTTCAAATAATGCTTAAAAACTTTTGGCGCAACACATACAAAAGGGATGAACCAACAAGAACACAAGCAACACAAACACTGAAAAACCAACGCGACGCAATGGTGTCAGCCTTTACTAAAATGCTCGACAACAACAAACCACCAGAACCACTGCCAAAGAAACCACCAGACGAGGATGACAGCGATGAAGAAGAAAAGAAGTTCAAACTGACAAAAATGATAGAAATAATGCTACACAACGGCGCTACAGTAGCAGATATAATATTAAACTTATCACATAGCGCAATTGCAACAACAATAAATATCGCAGATTTAGTTAATCAGATAACAGCAGGAAATGCACAAAGTAGCAGTAGCAATTCATCAAATGAAGCTATTAGTGTTCATAGTTCTCCACCTATTACAGTTCATAGTTCTTCATCCGAAAGTCCAACAGAAATACCAGCACCAACTGAAGACGAAGAAGAAGAAGAAAACCAACATTTCAATTTTGAAAAATTAAAATCTAAATAATATTATATATAATGGGTTCAAGTAAATCAAAACCAGTAGAAATTGATGACGAAGAGGCTATTAAAGTAATAAAAGATATAGATGTAAATACGATAAGTGAAATGTCAAGAATTGATATTCTACAAATAAATTCATTGAAAGCAATAATCAATAAATTAGAAAAAGTTAATGAATGTAAAAAAGATAAAATATATTATAAATTACCTGCTCTCAACCTTTGTAGCTATTCATTATTTTGAATTAATAATATTAAAACATAATTAATATTATTAATTGCTTATACAACTTCTTTCACTTTTTGGCGTTGATGTTGAAACAGTGCTATTTGTTTCATCTATTAAATCGTCGCGAAGCTCGCGAGCCTCTGGCGAAGCGTCTTCATCAACAAAATTATTTTGAAATCTTAATAATTCCTCGTCCGTTGCCCTCCTCTTCAATGCCTTATAAAGTTTATGTATCCAAGAATTAGTATGAAAATTATAATTACCTCTACGATACAATCCACCACATCTACATAGTTTCATTGGCATATTATTATATTATATTAAGTTAGAATATCTTTATTCATCATTTGTAATTTGAAATGCCTGTTCAAAATTGATATGAAACATTTTGTTAATGTCTTTTGAATTCATATTCACGTAGAAAAAAGAATATGGAGCAAAATTAACGGCTTGATGATACATATCTAATAATTGCTGTTTATCAACAATGGCGCTATTTTCTTCAATAAAACTCATTAATTCACTGGCATTTTTCAACCTAAAAATATATAATGAACTGGCATTCAAACGAATGATAGGCGCTAAAACATTGTATTTTTGTGTTGAACAAATTACGCTTACTGCATCGTGTCTGCCTCTTGTAAAAAGTCCGTGTAATAATTTACTATATCTAACAAATTTAGGGTCATCGGCGTGGTCATCTATCACAATTAATATTGAATGCAGTTTCTTTATCTTTTTAGATTTCATATAATTAGTAATTTTCTTCTGTCTTTCAATTACATTTTCTAAATCACTTGGATTATAATTATCAAAATAAATTTGTTCTTTTTCATCATCTACGTGCAATTCGTCCCTGATATATTTTTTAACTTCTGTAAATGTAGGGTCGTTATGGACGCTGGGGGAAAATATAAATATTCTTGCAAATGAATTTCTATAAACATTCAGTATTAAATTTTGAATAAGGACAGTCTTACCGCCTGTCGAAGAAGCAACTATAATACTTCTAAATGGTAATTTTGGCACGTGCTCATATTTAGATTGTTTGAATTCATATTCAGTTATGTTTATTGGTTTTATTATTGGAACATCTGTCATATAGTTGATATTAAAGAAATATAGAAAATTATATTTAAAAATTAACTTGTAATTATTATTAAATGGAACATCATTTTTTATGATATGCTGGTGGCGAATATCATAAAAATGGAACAGGTTTTTCCATTGCTTCAATCAATAAGCATTGAAGCTAATTAGTTTGTATCTCGCTCGCGTGTGCAATGAAAACCCCAAGTGCTGTGCCCCACCAATATTCTATTATGCATGAAAATAATAAGATTAAATAATTTAAATAATTATTTTATCTTATTATTATATGACTGTTATCCATTGCAATTGTTGTAAAACTTATGATGACAAATATTTATTTAAACATCTAAATTCAAAATATCATCAGAAATTTGTAGAATATAGATGGAATAAAGACGATACAATGAAAAAACTTTACAAGCAAAGAAAGACAGAAATGAAAAAATATCTTATTATTTAATATGAAAAGGAGTTATACAGATTATATTAATATAATAGATGAAGTAGAAAATATAGAACAAGTAATAATTACTGACAATAAAATAAAAAAAATGTTGTTATTATTCATTAGAAATAATTAAGTTAGGAATTCAATATCTCAAAAATAAAAATGTAAATATTAATATAAATGGGAAAAAAGAAAGAGTAAAGGCAAAGAAAGACCAACACCAGATATTGAAGCACGGAAAGAAACAGCAGAAAGTGTTAAATCAATGGGTGAAAGTAAGACTATAAAATGTGATAAATGTAATCACATAATGAATTTTAAAAATGAATTGACAGTAGATAAGAAAGGTGGAGTTAAAGTTAGTTGTGTCCCATGTATGTTTTCTTATAAAAAAACAGATAAAGATTTTAATATTCAGAAAAGAACAGATGGCGATATGGTTATTGAAACTAACGAACATTTGATTAATGTTAGTTTTAACAGGGACATAAGTTAGTATTTAAAGAGTAGATTTAACATAATTGCACTTTATAAATATATAATTAAATAAATAATTATCTAAATAAATATATAGTAATGTCTGAAAATGAGAATTATACTATTAATGATTTAATGAAGAAGATAACATTAATTGGTAAAAATATCAAAAACTTAAATGATATGATTAAATCCATTGATGACAAAATGAAACCAGTTGAACGCGAACAACAAAGCAACGAAGAGAAGGAGAAAATCGAAAAGATATTTCAAGCAAAATCTATAGGAAGACCATCGGGCGACTACCCTACAAAGCAAAAGAAATACTGTGATATGTTGAATACAGGAAAAATCAAACAACCAAAGCAACAAACATTAGAGTTTTATAAAATTACAAAAAATGATGATGGAGTATATGTATTATTTGAATAATTAATATCTAAATAATTCTAATAAATGAATTTATTAGAATTATTTAGCGGAACAAAAAGCGTCGGAACCATAGCAAAGTCGCTTGGATTTAATGTGATATCATTAGACTTGAAAAATGCTGATATCAACACTGATATTTTGGAGTGGGATTACAAACAGTTTGACAGAAACCATTTTGATTTTATTTGGAGTAGTCCCCCATGCACTGAATACAGCATAGCAAAAACTAGGGGAATTAGGAATATCGAATATGCAAATAATATTGTCTTAAAAACTATTGAGATTATCAAATATTTCAATCCTAAATATTTTGTAATCGAAAATCCACAAACTGGATTATTAAAACATCAGGAGTTTATGGATGAGTTTGATTTTAAAGATGTTGATTATTGTAAATATGGAATGCCTTACAGAAAACGCACTAGGCTCTGGAATAACATTACAACTTGGAAACCTAGAGAATTATGTAAAAAGGATTGTGGCAACATCAGGAATAATAAACATATTGAAACAGCACAACGGCTACCATCAGGCACTAAGGAAAAATGGGGTGACAATCCAATAATACATAAACAGGACGACCTATATAAAATACCTAGTGATTTAATATTGGAAATTTTGATGAGTTTGAATTAGGGGCGGGCCCAGAAAGAAAATACACACACACAACCCTGACCCAAAACCCCACTCAAAAGTTGAGAAATTCTGCTCAAAAGTTGAGAAATTCTGCTCAAAAGTTGAGAAACTCTGCTCAAAAGTTGAGAAAATCTGCTCAAAAGTTGAGAAACTCTGCTCAAAAGTTGAGAAATTCTGCTCAAAAGTTGAGAAATCTGCTCAAAAGCTCTCAAAAGTTGAGAAATTCTGCTCAAAAGTTGAGTAAAGATTACAAAGGATTATTTAAATACTAATGACTGAAATTATAATCATACTATGATTATAACATTTATACCCTTATATGTTATAATTATATTTCAATATTTATTTTTATTTCTTGTAAAAAGTATTTAAAGAAATAACAACTATATATATTATAGTAAATATGGGATGGACTTTAACATCAAGAGAAACTAAGAATTGTGGATGCGTGGAAGAAACACACGTTCATGATGATTTTCCGACAAGTGATACAAGTTTAATATTATGCAAGGAATGTAAAACTAAACAGGTAGAAGAAGAGAAAAGAAGGGCAGAAGAAAAAGCCCAAATATACAATAAGTTTATTCAGGCAATAAATAATATAGAAACTAAATTAGTTCCGCGAAAAGAAGTATATCCAATTATGTCTACTTATCGTTTTCGGTTTAAGCGTTCAACATTCTCAGTATTCAACTATCAGTTATTGAATCATATATTTAAATACCAAAAAATCAGGAATCGATATTACATAAATATTAATGCTGTGCAATTATTTTACGAGCATGAGCTTGATAAATATTATTACTTGAATATAAGATAGATTAAAACCATACTATAATAATAACATTTATACCCTTATATGTTATAATTATAATGTAAGTATAGCGTTTTATATATTCAAGATAAAATCCTACAAGGGACACCGCGCCTACATTTTTTCATCATTGTAGGCTTGGATTTACACTTAAAGAGAGAACACCTATAGATAATAAGGATGGAAATTGAAAGAAGGTATTGTAGCACATGCATGTTCAATCAAAAAGCCGACAAGTTTGAAGAAGGGTTCAAGACTTGCAATATATGTAGAGCAAAAAATAAAAGACACTACCACAACAACCCTGAAAAATACAGAGAATACAGAAGGGAAGATAGAAAGAACAATCCTGAAAAATACCAAGAAAGGCAAAGAGAATACATGAAGGAATACAAAACAAGAATGCATTGTTGTTCGTTATGCGATGTTGAAGTGCAACTAAAAAGCAAAGCAAGACACGAGAAAACAGCATGGCATCAAGGAAACCTGAGAAGAAGCGAGAACCCTGAGGAGAAACTGCCAGAACCTGATGAAATCAAAATCATAGATGGCAAAAAACATTTTAGGTGCTTGACATGTAGAGCCAGTTTTCTACCGTATCAATGGGAGAAACACATAATGGAGAAGCATAGGGAAACTTAGAGTGATTGATACAATAATATGAACACTATTGTATCATTTACTGATTAGGAGTGATGATTTTGGTATTAACCACAATCCTACAAGGGACACCACGCCCAAACAAATATATGATAAAACTGATGAAACGAAGGAGGAGAGTGATGTTGTTGCTGTTCTATTTCTTGTCCGGGAAATGGACAAATCGTTTTTAGACAGTTCGAATATTTTTTTGATGACAAATATTTTTTGCAATATATTTTGCAAAACTTATTTTTTTTGAAATGGATGAGGTGAGGAGATTGAGGAAATGACATTTTGGAGGGTAGTTGGTGAAATGAATGAGGCAAGGAGAAAGGAGAAAAGGATGGCGAAAATTTTGGAAAAATGATGATAAAAAAACGGATGAGATGGACAGAAAGGAATGTAGAAAAATGATGAAAACAAATAAGGGTAGAAGATGGAAGATGAAAAAAAATGTAGGGTGGGGGGTATGTATGAAGCAATTTATTTGCGGGGCAAGGCCCCCGACTACTGATTTGCCCCTTCCAACTTCCAGGTGCCCCATGGCCGGCGGTCCGCCTGCTGATCGCCCCGGCTCCACTTGTACTTCTTCACCTCCCCGAATAGGCACAACCTCGCGGGCGAAGGCAGCGGAGGGAGCATCGGAGAGACATGCTCCCTACATGTCCCCCTCGAAGCACCACCTGAAATGAAGTGACGCTCAGCTTAAATGGTCAAAAAATGTGACATGCACCATGATTTTTTTAAGGGCCTGCAACGCGCAACGCGCCACGAATCTTGTTACGGAGGTCTGCAACGGAGGTCCTTGTTACGCAGGTCTGTAACGAGAAAACATTTCGTGACAAGTACCAGTATCAGTAGCACAATGTGGCGCAGAACAACGAAGAGCAACAGCTCCCGCTCAAAGTCGCAACTCTTCAGCACAAGCGCAGTACGCAAAGCACGCCTCCGCAGCTCCAGCTTGAAAATTGAAACTGCCGACACAAAACCAAGCGATGGCAAAAAGGGGTCAGTGGCCTGGGCCGGGGTTGGGTTTCTAACGAGGTATGTAACGGCTACGCAACCAGGTCTGCAACGAGGCAAACAAAGCGCAGTCTGCAAAGCGCGCCTCCGCAGCCCCAGCTTGATTGCAGCTATTCAACGCAAGCCAACCTGGGGTTGGGTCTCTAACGAGGTATGTAGCGAGGGGCACGCAACCAGCCAAGCGGTTTCTTCATCTGAGGTGTGTAACGAGGGTGTGTAACGAGGGGTGTGTAACGAGGGGTGTGTAACGAGGGGTGTGTAACGAGCCAGCGGGTCTTGTTACAGAGGTCTGCAACAAGGTCTGTAACGAATGTCCGCCGCGGCTCTGTTACAAACCCCGCAAACAAATTCACGGCCAAATCTTTTCACCCCTGAAAGGGCAACCGCATCCTTGAGAGGGATTTCAGAGACAAGGGTGTTGGATCTCCAGAAGAGAGCTGCCTTTCCAAGAACCAGATCCGAGTTGGATCCAATGAGAAGATTCGTTGTCCTCTCCAAAGTTCGGCCGTTTCCATTAGCCTCGGAATCACATGATAATGTTGTTCAAGATCTGTGGATTGACCTCCTGTTAACCCCAAGTAAAGGGGACTTTTGACCGTCGCACATCTGGTGGGCGTCAGGAGGGTCCAAACCCTTCAAAAAAGGCACAAGCCACTTTAAAGGCCTCTAGCTGTACCCTCCTCATTCTGTACAATCTTTCTCAGAAAATGACTCACAGTTTTTGAACAAATGGGTTTCTGAACAAAACATGGATGATGAGACGAGATCGGGGAAACCACCTGAGTCATGATCAAGAACCGGTATTAAAATGGTCTACCCAGAGTCATGCAAAGAATGAAAAAGGCGGCCGCAGCTATTTAAGCTTGGGATTGTCCCTTACCTTCACTTGCCCGGGTTTCGATTGCGGCTCACCTCAGACCAAAAAAACAAAACTTAGGACTGAGGGCCCAGCTTCTTCCAGCCTTTCACCTTCGTGAATTGCCCTTCCTCAGGAGAAAAACTCGGAGAACCCGGCGAAACTCGGATTGGCATCTCGCGGGGTTGGCCGTTGGTTCTTTGCTTGGCACGGGAAACGCCTGGCACAAGACAGCCTGAGAGTGCTGATTGTTGACAAAGTTCCCTAAGAACTTTTCGCTGAACAAATATGCAACCCGAGGCAAAGGTGCTGATTTCACGTTCATGGACTCCTGTGCACAGGACGTGTGCCTCGCAAGCCCGCTGCGTGTTCCAATGCCGTCTTGGCCAATCAAGCGTTGGATGCAAGACAGGGCACATCAAATTGAATTACAATTGAAATGTTGCAAGCAAATGCGCACATTCACCAACAGCCCTGACAGCAAATAATATGGACACATTGCAAGGCCCCTTCGCACATCTCTCAATCTCTCAATGAGAGCCGCGCGGGCAGGGGCTCGAAGCGAGCAAAGCGGTGGAAGTAGCCCAGATTCGTGGCGGGAGCCTGTCAGAAGCTGGTGTGCAGACCCCGGTCCCGCAAAAATCGGGAGGCGTTGCGCTTTATTGAAGGGATCAGCGCGCCTTAGTCTGTGGTTGAGGCCTTCCCTAAGTGATCGCGCCTGTTGAGTGAAAATTGGCACGCTCCCTGAGCCGGAAGGAAACGCATTGGAGCTGTACTCTCTGCAATCTCCATGCTAAAGCTTACTGCAAAATGAAGCAGGGCACAACAGTCAGCCTGTACCCCGTAGAACAAACGGGTCGAAGCTCAAACAATCCAAGGACAAATCCATGGCACAAATATGGATCGCACACTTAGAAAACGAGGATCCGGTCGGTGTGTGCAACAGCTTGTTTGGACCTTTGCAACAGCTCGCTACTGGACCTTCATTCCTGCCCCAGACTGGACCTTTCCCCTTCAACCTTTGGGATTGGCCGCCCCAAGCTATGCACCATACTGCTTGGTGGTTAGTTGCCCAAAACAGAAATAGCGGAAAGAGGCCGCCCAAACCTCTGACATGTGTCCATTTCCTGTGATTCGGCATTGCAACATCTGCTGCGTGACCATGCAAAAGGAGTCGTTTCACAACCGCTTTTGATAACCCTGGCATCTAGGGCACAGGGCCTGTCAAGCTTCTCCTGAAATTCTTTCAGCCCTTGTTGGACATCGCCCCCTTTCCACCCAAAAGTTCTTTTGTGAGAAAACCATCCCAAACAAGCGTACAAAAAAACGCTCGGGCCTCCACCGTCTGCACGTTTTCTTTCTTCGCAAGGGTGAATTCCGCTTTGTCCGTGACACCAACGGCAGAACCACCCCACAGCCGAACTGGCCCTCTGGGCCTGCGGAAGACCTGGCCGAATGGATATTTTGTCGAGGAAAAGCGGCGCGTGAACCGCTACATGGCCATGGGATTGGGTGAAGTGGGTTCTCACCTGAAAGCATTGCCCCAGGGTTGTAATTGGCACAGAAACCAACATGTCGCGGAATTGGGAGACACATGGATGTGGCGGACTTCAGAACACTCCGATGAGACGATTGCTGATTGATTTCTGCAGCCGAACCAACAGTTGCATTGGTGGGCGGAGCACGATTGGAATGTACTCAAAGCAGCCAGTACAAACAGCACATATTTCAGTATAATAGGATGTCCAGTAATCCACTAGAGAGCCGCGGACACTCATTGGCCGCAATCTGAGCGCTCGGCCAACATCTTGGTCAATAGCAATCGGGGACCAACCTGGCACGTGTTGAGCTTAAGAATCTTCAGCACAGAGGGACTCCAACGAACCTTAGCTGCAAACACATCGCCATCCTCATCCTCATCCTCATCCTCATCGTCATCGTCATCGTCATCGTCATCATCATCATCATCATCAAAATCATCGTGCTTATCAACAATCAACACCAACAACAACACTAACAAACAACAACAAGTCAATTCAATATGTCGATCCCTGAGCCTAAATCCTGCCGCTAAATGCTGATAGAACAAATCAATATGGGAAAGCGATAATAATGGTCATCTGCAGCTGCGCTGCTTCCACCTAGGCACCTCCTTCCTTGCCCGCCTGTTTCCTGCTTTTCACTAATTCCTTCCTCTTGTTGCTTCCTCCCTGCGGTCCTACCGTCCTTCTGCGCTTCTCCCTTCCGTCCGTCTTCTGCTCTTCTCTCCATATGTACGTCCTTCCTTCTAAATCGGTTCGCCCCACCGCCTGATATTCCGCCTTCGTTGGCTTCAAGCAACATCTCTTCCGCCACATCTAGGCTACGTAGCAATGACCCCCAAACATTGACATGCTGCTTGCAGCCAGCACTGTGTTTTGCGATCAGAATGACGCTCTGCCCGAAACCGATGATTAGAGACGCATGCAATTGACAACCTAGAATGCGCAGAATCGTTTCCGGCGCAAGGAGTGAGCTGGCCTTCCTTTTGGCCTTAGGCATACACCCCAACATCCTCTATGATCACTATAAAATGCTCGAACAGTATGGGCGTCTTGGATTCGGCTACGACGGAGGTCTACCAGGAAGTAAAAAGGGCTCCGGACACACGAATTCGACTTTGGCGTCGTTTACTGCTGGAAGTCCTTGAGCAAGAATTTGGAACTGCCAGTTAGTGGGGTCGCTCAGAATCATTCGGATGTGTGTCAAAATAGGAGGACCGCCCAAAATGGTGGCGTTCTGGGTTTCCTAAACGTTGACCTGACAAGGTACCGTGCACAAAAAACAAAAAAACGCGCAGCATCAGTCCACCGCTCGCACACCGGCCGTGCCTGACCCAAGTCGCACCGGCCCATCCGGTTGAGGCTCCCCCGGCTTTGGTTCTTTCGCTCCTGGCACCAAGAACCGGCCAGGCTGGGGAGGCAAAGCAAAAGAGCATGCATTTCTTTAAGCACCCCACCCCAGACCCGCCATAGCCCTCCTCCCACGCCCAAGTCCCAAAGGTTGCAAGTACAACAGGCACGGCAAGTATTTCACGGGTGCCTCCTTGCTCCCCATATTTAGGGTGCAAACCATGATGTGACACATGTCTCACTCCAAAGGACACGGGAATTGAACACTGGTCTTAGCAAGGGCTAGGATTGAACACGGACCAATGGGAACCGCAAGGTCAAGTAATACCGTCGGGACTCATCCGGCAAACAACATGCTTGATGGCGCTTTCTTCTCTGACAAACTTGCTTGCCCAATGGATCATGTTCAAGGCAACACTGTCTGGGTTTTGTCGTGGAATAAACCCCATCAATCAAACACGTCAATGCACAGGGCTGAGTTTCTATCAAGCAAAAGATCAAAGCATAGGCAGGGCTTAGATTCCATTAGAAGGAACAAATCAGTTGTCATCTGTGTGGTCACTCTGTTCCTCTTTTCCACGTCCTAACGGTTGATCCGGAATGATTCTGAGGACAGAGATAAACCACCGAAAGCCTTTCCTTGCATGCCATGGCTGTCTAGCTTCGCGTGTTCCGCCTTGGTCCAGAACGGTAGAGCCACCAAAGGTACTTGCCGGCCGCCTCACATCTAAGCAAGGTTATCTCGCAGGCACTCGAAAAAGCCTTCAGCCGGACACTCTGTCCAGCTTGAAGGTATCTTGTAGCAACAGTCATCTTCGCCTCCTATTGTTGGGCGACAGGTGAATGATACCAATGGTTGGAAGGCACATAATACTTGATGAAAAGGGTGAAACTCTCAAGAAAGTGCCAATGTTGTGACTGGAACATCCGCAAACCCGCGCCGCAAACAGGAAGTGGAGAGAGTAGTGACGTGTCTGCCTGGTCCCAGTGTGCCCCCCGATGAACCAGGGTCAATATTTATCCATGATTTGGTGAGCCTACCCCATGCCGACCCCTCAAGTACCATAAAACGTATGGCTTCGTCCAAAACAAAAGGCGTCCGGGAGCCCGGTTTCGATTCCGAAAACTAACCAAAGAGGAAGTCCCCAAACACAACCAACCAAGGAGTATCAGCCCTGGAAACGCGGTTTACCGCAAGGAACCTGCAGGGTGGCCAATGGGTGGCCCCAAACCCTGCCAAGGCCCCATGACATGGGAGGATGAGACCCTATGAACAATGAGCAAACCATTTTGTCCATCATAATCCACAGTACGTCATGCGGGTGTGGTGTGCTGTTTTGAGGGTACCCCGTTTGGGTTGACAGGGAAGCGTTTCGGGGTCCCCGCATTGCGACACCTCCAAGCCCTCGCACGCCTGTCTGGACGCTGCCTGCGCCAGAGGAAGACCTTGGTTCCCAGGGTCTGATGCATACCCCTAGCCCCCTATAGATTGACGTGGAACCCAGCCAACCATCACCTTTAGAGGAGTTTTGTTGGGGGACCCGAAACCTTTTTCGGGTAACTATGTGAAAATTTGGAGGGTCCCGAGTAAATACCGGTATCTTATCTTTCGAGGAACCCCTGTTTGTTGCTTTCCATCATGCTCAGATCCATGGGTGCTTGCATGGGGGGGTGCATGTTGAGACATACCCATGCCCAAGCTATGCCCCCTTTCCAGGGGTCAGGATGTTCTGGGATGATTTTCTTCCTGAAAGCCAAATTGTACCACCCGCCACTTTGTAGATGATTGGGAAATCCTTGTTCCGTATCTATGTGTTGACTCAGCTTCTTTGGCACTTTTCCTGCAAGTGGAGGAAGTCTTCCAAGCATCACTTCCCAAGATCGTCACATCCATCTCTACATCCACGTGATCATTCTTGTTTTTTTAGCCATAAGCATATTTGAAACGTATGATCCTCATCCATTTCTTGTTTTCACCCGGTACAAGCGACAGACTGCGCCCAGTGCAGGGATCAGCACCGGACAACCTCGCGTTAGCCATCTCAACAACCCGAGCGGCTTATCGATCCATGCCCAATGGCAAATCACGGAGAAGGTCCTTGTCATAGGCGTCCTTTTGAGAAAATAGATGGCCCTGGTAGATTATGAAACAATCAGGTCAACCAGGGCCATCCAATTTCTACCATAACAACCAAAAAGGGCATCTACGGTTGCTCACTTACAATACCTGTCTAGGCAAACAACAGTTACCATTTTCCAGACTTACAACATACTGCCAAGAGAATATCCTCGTGCTGGAAAAGGTGGCACAAACCGCTCGGAACCTTGGCTTCAAATGCCCGTGACCTTGATGCGCAAGTAGAATCATGAACCAGCTGGATAAAAGGAGGGTTGCCCCCCCCAAAGAAAAACAAACCTGACAAGCGGTTTCCCTTTGCTTGCCCTATCAAAACACGCCGACACCGACAAGAAAACAGCCCCAACACGAAGCTCCCAGAGTTCAATTCACACACCGCTTAATTATGGGAACCCGTGAGAACTCATGGAACGGATTACTCGGTTCCTTTTCTCAGCGCCCCGCGACGACGGCTCCGGCCCTGATTTGGGCGAGTTCCAAGGCAAACCATAGCTGACAAAAAGGTACCCCCTGCCCAGGAAAACAACCAACCACAAAACCGTGGAAAGCTGTTGCAAGTCGAAGAGTTCGTTTGTTCATTACTTGCAATATTCAGGGCATCTGCCGTACCCTCCCACCCTCCCCCATTTTCATTGAAGCATATGTTGTCCGGCAAAGAATTCGGAAAGAAAAAGAGAAACAACGAAGCAGGTTGATGGACACTTT
The DNA here is from genome assembly GCA_963377175.1 of Effrenium voratum. Taxonomy (NCBI): domain Eukaryota; class Dinophyceae; order Suessiales; family Symbiodiniaceae; genus Effrenium; species Effrenium voratum. Next base: position 746,410 of record CAUJNA010003261.1, on the reverse strand, counting down.
TGCCACCATGGCTTGCGAAGGAACACCACACAGCCAGTTGGGAATGTTCCAACGACTAAGCTTCGGCGGGCCTTTCCGCGGACAAACAAAGTGACCTGCCATTTGGGTGCGTCTTTTGACATGTTTCTTATTATTTTATTCTATGTTGATTTGTTCTTCATTTTTTTTGGGGGGGGAAGGGAGGGGGTTCTAAAAGGAAACCAAATGGAAAATTTGGGCGGCTCCCCTATTTTTAGACACCCATTTTGAGGGCCCTTGAATTCTGAGAGGTGGTCCCCTTTTTGGTTGGGGCCCCTTCCTACTATACATCGACGGGTGACGTACAACTGCACATTGCGGCCAGGGTGCAACACATCAACACAGAAGTGGACCATTGAACCGGGGGGGATGCACCAGAGCTGAGGAGCGTCACACGCATCTTCAAATCCACCGGGCAGCAACAACCATTGAGCAAATTGTGGTGGCGTCTTGACAATCAATTCATACATATTCATACGACATCCAAGATAGCAAACCTTCACACATTGCACACATTGCTTTGTGGTAAGATGTGCTTCGTCTTCTTAATCTCACTTCGCCAGCTTAGAACACACGCGCACAAACAGCAAACAACCGGGTTTGTCTCAAAATAGGGGAACCCTCCCAAAAAGGTGGTGCTGGGTTTCCTTTAAACCCACAATAAAGGGGTATGGTCAAAAGGACCCAGAACATGCTGGCCACATGTCAGAAACTAGGCATGCCTTGATCGCTGATGCTGCATCTGGCCCCCACAAAGCCCTCACTGAAACAAACAACCATGTCTGTGTGTGTGTGTGCCTGTGCCGACTGTCTGAGCTTGGACCTGTTGTGAACGTCGCTGGTGCGGCAAAATCAGTTGTCCTGGCAGCTCCAATTGGAGTCAGATCCAACAATGATGCACCATGTGTTGATTTCGCTGCAAGGCAAGAATGTTGGAAAAGAACCTGACACATCGACAACATAGCTGTTGCCTACTGCCCGATCGATCAGTTCTCGAGCTGGTATCGTCCCAACTTACATGGAAGTGCACAGAACCGCTCAGCTCAAAGCAGAGTCGTCTGCCAAAAGGGGCCCTGTGCACTTCCATGCTTGGAGGGAGGATACGGCTCAAATCTAGGGGTGGCTCATGAGCTGATAAACCATCCGCTGTTGAGTGGAGCCCGATCGTGCACTGTGGATGAAGGCCTTCCCACAAGTGAAAGTAGCAAACGCAAATCTCCTTTTCAATGTCAAATTGAGAACTCGGAGAAGTGCAGTAGGTACGTCAGGTTCTTGGGTCATGTTTGGCGTCTTGTTTGAAAGAAACATGGCCATAGGCTCATGTCCTTTCACAGATCTCTCTCTCTTTGTCAGCTTCCGAATCCGGCCTTGTGGCTGAGGGTTGCCTGGCGGCGTTCCCCGAAAACCGGGCCAGCCACACCGACAGGTACTGCAGCGGCCAAAGATGAGTTCAACCCGCAACTTTGGGGCAGCATTCCTTTCACACTTGGCTGAAAGGAAAGTATTTCAAAAATATTGGGAACCTTTGGGGGCATGATTGATGGGGGACAACTGGGACGCCAGGAGGTCACAAGGCTGACAGCATTTCAGGTGTAGATCATTCTGTTCATCCAGCTTTTACAAAACATTTGCCTTGGGGAACAACCCAAACACCCGCCTTTTCTTAAGCTCAAGGACCTGCTTGGCACCATGAAAGCGATGAGCGCTAGGCGACTTGCTTGCTTCTCCATCTACGAGTTTGTCCAAATGCGTGGGGATTCGTTTGGTAGACACCATCTACGTTGGGTCTCCTGCCCAACCAGGTTCTAGACAGTCACCAATCAAGTTCATAGCCAGTTTCAGGAAAGCTTTGGAGCCGCCAGCCATGCTGCAGAGCTGTGGGCGGGGCCTCAGCTTGGGTTGCGAGTTAAGAAACGGTTTAATTAGGTAGGCGCAAAGTCCCTTGGGCTTTGAAATTTACATATCCACTTGGAAAGTCCCTGTTGTAGGATCTCAGATGGACAAAATGTATAAACAAAGTGACAGTGGCTATTAAAACGATGTTGTGCCTGCCTTTCGCGGACGCTTGAGTCCGACGAAGAAAGTACACAGCATTTCTTCCCACCCAGCAGGCATCCACCGGGGAAACCCACAGCACTGGGCACTTTGCCATCGTCGCTAGTTGAGTCGAGCCAAGGCTTAGGGGTAAACCACGTGCCCCTGATATCCCCTAGAAGACCTGTTTTTTTTGATACATCCTTTATTTGCATACTTTGGGCCGGTTCAGACATGACCTATCCCTCATATTCATTAGCCCACCCACATCCCATTCCTGTAAATACACGAGCAACAGTATCGCCAGCCAGAAGCAGACTGGCAAAACCTGCGCCACGCTCCAGCCCCGAGCCTGCCGAGGATGATGACCTTGATGCAAGCCAACTGAATTATGTTTCGCGAATCATGGCTATGCCGCATACGGAGCCCCGTCTGAAAAGCATCAAAAGCTGGGATTAACAATGCGCGTATGTTGCTGTAATGACCATGTACCAGGCGGCATGTGAAATTTGCCGAACCCCTTGGCAAACCTACCTCTCCGTCCATGCACACCCACACACAGACACTGGCTAACAAGCAAGGCACGCTTGCCTTGGAAAAAATAATTCATTCCCAACTCAGCACTGAACCGATCGCCTTTTTCAGAAGCTAGGATAGCAAGCAGAAGGCCTGCGCTTGACTCAGACCAAACTTCATTGGAACCTTGAAAAGCCAGCTGCTACATAATAGCTCGAAAACCAAAAAATACTCAGAACCGCAAGAGAGGAACCTGCATCATGGGTGAGGTTGTAAATCCCGTTCGTTGCCCTTTTGTCCGGGTGTTGGAGTGCTTTGTTCGGGGCCAAGCCCATGGCCATCTGGTAGTTGAACTCCACGCGAGTTGAATCGTGCATGAGTCAAAGACGAATCAGGCCCTCAAACAAATGACAAGAAAGCCATCGCATTGGTAGCTTCCAATCGAAAAAACCGTGATCCCTAAAAGGACGGGATGAGAAATTGCCCAAACTGCAAGAAGGCCAAGTACTCCCAGAACAGAGAAGCAGTATGGGTATCTGTACTAAAGAACCTCCAACAAGGGCTCGCATTTCAAGAACACTTGGAGTGCATCCAAGCTCGTCATGATGTGAAAACCAAATGTGTTTGTCTATATAAATATGTATATGTGTAGCATTTGAATCTGAATATCCGTCCACCCAAAAAAACATGTGTACGTGTATATATATATATATATATGGTACCCCCCCCCCCCAGGGACCTACCTTTTTGAAGAATTCACTGGTATTTGCAGTGTGTTCTACCCTTTTTTGGGCTTTGGGGAGAGCAATGAAAAAGAAGCATTTCCAAGGACGTTCTGGAAGCTTCAGGCTTGATTTAAACCGATTTAAACCGATTTAACTTAAATCGGGCATGGATTCAAGATTCAAGATTCAAGAATCCAGGCCAAACTTTTGCAGGGAGTCTTGAATCCAGTCCTCGATTTAAACCGATTTAAACCGATTTAACTTAAATCGGGCATGGATTCAAGATTCAAGATTCAAGACTCCCTGAAAAAATGTTGGCCTGGATTCTTGAATCTTGAATCTTGAATCCATGCCCGATTTAAGTTGAATCGGTTTAAATCGGTTTAAATCGAGGCCTGGATTCAAGATTCCCTGGAAAAGTTTGGCCTGGATTCTTGAATCTTGAATCTTGAATCCATGCCTGATTTAAACTTAAATCGGTTTAAATCGGTTTAAATCGAGACCCAAATTCAACATTGCACTTTGCGCGGCTGTACTTTGGCACAGTGTTGTGCAAGCATCCAAGTCCTGATTTTTCATTCAATCTTTCTCAATATTGGCCCACATTCAAGATTGTAGGCCAAAGTTTTCTAGGGAATCTTGAACCTAGGCTCAACTGAAATTTCAGTTGGTTTCAATGGGTTTCACTCGGGCCTGGACTCGCGATTGCAAAGAAGACTTGTCTAGATAATATTGATTCTTGAATGTTGAATACAGGCTTGGGTTCTTTCCTTATCGAATCCTGTGAAAGCTCTAATTGAATTGAAAGTACATATTGGGAAAGGAACTCTATTTAAACTCGAAATTTCAGATTTGATTACCATTAGGATTCTGTCCAAATATTTCATTATTGAGTCCCAATTAAATCTTGTTCAAATTCAACGAGCATTTAGCGAGTGTTCGTTGGTGCAGATGTGAATTGAGTATGAAAAACACAACACAACACTGTGTTTTACGGTGTGTTCTGACCATGGTAGTGTTAGGACTAGTGAAAAGACAAGTTTTGGACCTTTGGATTCTTTCCTTATGAATTCCACTTAATATGTTTTATCACATTCGACCCAATTTCTGTTTGAAATTCAATGGAGCTTAAGAAGGACATACTCCAGCCAGAATTTCGATTTAGATTCGAACTTAAGTACTGATATTCTATGTCAAATTACATGGTACAACCGAGTTCCTGTCCAATAGAACATTGTACTTGAAATTCAATCACTTTCAGAACTAGAGTTGAATTCTTAGATGGTCTAGTCCTAGTTTGGTCCTAGTCCTAGTTGGGAGATCCTTGGTTCTAGGCCTAGTATGGTCCTAGCTTACTGAAATAAATAGAACGTACAAAGGACAATGCAAAGGAAGTTCCTTATGAATTGTAGTTAATATATTACTCAATTTCTATGCAACTGCTAACCGAACAGTAGAATAAAGTAAAGAACATGTCCAGTCATAATTTATGGTTATTCTGTTTCAAGCCAAATATTAAACATGACTTTCTTTCCACCAGAACGTAATGCTTGACATCCAAATACTATAAGAAGTAGAGTTGAATAGTCGAGTCCTAGTTTGGTCCTAGATGAGAGATCCTTGGTTCTAGTGCTAGGTTGCTCCCTAGTTTACTGCAATAATTAGAAAGTATACAGGACATTACAGAGGAAGTTATACTTGAAACTTATTTTGTTGTAAGAATCTGAGGTGGGTCGTCTAGTCCTAGTTTGGTCCTAGTCCCAGTTGAGAGATCCTGGGTTCTAGTCTCATTTGGTCGTGGTCCTAGTTGAGAGATCGTTCCTCCCAGTCCTAGATGGGCAAATCATGCACTGGAGAGGCAACCAAAAGGTAGGTCCCTGGGGGGGGGGGGGTAGCATAGTTAGACCAGACCTTGCCCATCTTTTTTCTATAAAAAATCCTAGGACCCCCCCCACACTTTTAGCAACATTTTAAAACAGCACCTCAAAAAGCACATTTTCAAAAATCAACATTTTAAAGCAGGTAATTTCCTAGTAAGTTCATCCATATTTTAAAAAATAAATTTTACAAAACTTTAAAAAAATAAATTTTAAAAAATTTTAAAAAAATAAATTTTACAAAATTTTAAAAAATAAATTTTACAAAAAAAAATAAAAAAAAAATTAAAAAAATAATTCCAAAAATTATGATAAATTATTATACAATAAATTTTATCACAAATTTTGTAGACATATTATGGGCAAGGTCTGGTTCATTCGTTTTTTACGGGCACCATTCTTTCTTAATTCTTTCTATTATTTTATCACACGTTGTTTCATTATAAATATTACTTCTTATTTGTTTTCTAAACATTCCCATTATTCCAATTGCACGTGTTATTGTATATCTAAGTTCGTGAGTTTTATACCGATCATTTAAAACCTCATGTAAAAAATCAAGGTCATTATCATTCAATGTTTCATATTTTAAACGTTTAATGCTAGAAGACATATTGTATAATCTTTTTACCATGCTATAATACTTAAAAATAAAGTCATTAGCGTTTCCTTCATCATCGCCCTCATATAATAAATTATCAAACCCTTCTATAGTTAAGAAATTATTCATTTCAATAAACACAAATATTTCTAAATCATCATCAATAGTTTCATTATTTCTAATATCAATATCTTTGTTATTCATATCATCAATTTTGTTTATAATTCTATTACAATTATTGCATATCATATATTGACAAATATAATTACAAACGCCATTTGTAAAACCCTGTTCAATTGGTAATTTTAGCATTTCGCAGTCTTCACATTTATAACTCATAAACTTTTTTCAATATATTTTTAGCATCATGGACTGTATCACTCATCACACTATATAATAGTATTATAAAATATTTCTTTAAATACTTTTACAAGAATTTTAATTTTAAATTAAAATTAAATTAATAAATTAAAATTAAATTAGGTTATGTAGATAAAATTTCATAATTTAAGTTCAGGATAATAATTTAATTGATGACTACTAAGTTGTATATATAACTTATGTCTTTCATGCATTATTTTTAAAATAATATTAATATCTCTCACTGTATTTTTAACATTAAACTTTTTACTTTCAATATATGTTTTAATGTCTTCTTTTACATCAAAACCTTCCCTACTATAATAGGTCAACATCCATAATATACCTTCAATCATTTTATATTTTTTCTTACTGATTTTTAGAAATATTCTAACATAACTATAAGGTGGTCTTCCGTACACAGTTAAAAATATTAAAATGTCATGTTCAACATTTCTTTTATCTATTTGTTTAATCTCCAAAATATTTTCTATTATGTTTTGATATCGTCGCCATCTTCTACAAGTTCTACATACATCTTCTTCGCCCAATGCATAATCAATAATATTATTTACTATTCCGTATGTAAATTCAGTTTATACAATTCTATATTTTCCTTTTTGAAGTGGCAACAATCATAGCATTTTTTATTGATATAACTATTGATTTTGGTTTTCATCATCTCGCTATATAATATATATAGGTAATATTTCTTTAAATACTTTTTACAAGAAGTTTAATTTTAAATTAAAATTAAATTAATAAATTAAAATTAAAATTATATTATCATAATTAAATTAAAAATTATAATCATTTACAACTACAATTACATAATTTACAAAATGGGATGATATTTTCTATTGTATGAGTTAATTCATTATCTTTTCGTTGTGCTGTTAGATTTGTAATGATATTACCATTTTTCATATCAATAGTAAAACCACATCCGCAGTAATTACATTGATTATTTATATTATCTAGAAACCATTGAGTATTTACATAACCTTCTCTAGGTATGCTTCTTTTTGCTTTCCTGTCTTGTTCCTTATAATTCAAAATTTTCCTTTCAAAATAACTCATAATACATTTTTGATTAAATACATCATCAACATCCTTTGTATATTTATAAAATTTGACTTTGTTTAAATCACGAGCACGTGTTACCGCTGTAAAAATCCATTCTGGATAATTCTTTACCAAAAAATGATTATAATCAAAGATTGTTATGGTGTCATCAATGCTACTACCTTGAGTAGAATGACATGTAGAGCAAGAAGAAAATATAAAATTGCTTCTTATTTTAGCAATTTCTACGGATTGTAACATTTCGGTTTTTACATTTTTTAATGTAAATATTCCATCACTTCCAATATGAACTATTTTATATTTGAAATTTACATTAAAAACTGATGTTTTAGTTTTAGAATATTCTCTACAAATTAAAAATTCTCCTACTTCATATTCATCTTTTCTATTTTCTAATTTTCTAATTTCATTTGATACATTTTTACAAGTTGTATTCAAAAATGCTATGTTGTTTTTGGAACTACTTATGTCTGTGGTGTATTCAAAATATTTTTCAATAATAGTTTTAATTGGTAATTTATTAATAAAAATATCATATTTTATATTCTTGAGTTTATCCTTATCTTCCTGTGTGTTAAGTCTCTTACATTCTTTCAATATTATATTATGTGTAAAAATATTATCTATAATATTGTCAGTGTATAATTCATAGTCTTGAGTATTTGTTATTTCTTGCACTGGTTTTAATTGCTTGGTGTCTCCTGTTGCTATTATAATTTTGTTGTGCTTATTTTGCTCTACAAATTGTTTTATTCTCCAGTATATATTTAAATTACTAAAATAGATTTCATCAAATACTATTACATCAAATTCTGTAAAATCAAATGGTTCTAATTTAGCATCTCCATAATTAATACCAAAGAATTTATTTATCGTCATTGCTTCTCCTTCAAATGCCTGTAATAGTTTATTAGTAGGACAAATAAAAATTACCTTATAATTTTTATCAACCATTTTTTGACATATATATGATTTTCCTGTGCCCGGTAGTTCACCTCTGATCATAATAGGATTATTCTGTTTAACAATCTCTATAATGTTATCAGTGTCGTATTCATCTTTAATATCAATAGTTTTACTTTCATAAACTGGTATGTTTATTAATTCATTATTTACAACGTTAAATTTTACTGTAGGTAAATTAATTTCATCTCTCTGCTTTGAAACTTTCCAACCTCCTATATCATCATGAAATTCTAATAATTGCTTTGTTTTTTCTTCATTGCATGTATCAATTACAAAAGCATCTGTTTTTACACTATATATATTAATATTATTAGTTATTAGTGTCTTAAAGTCTTGGTTCATTTTAAAATTGTGATGTTGTAAAAGTAATTCTTTAATATATCGATATCCGTTTCTTAATACTGCCTTATCCTTCAAATTCAATATATAATATGATGCCTTTACATCCCATTCATCCTCATCAAATCCATAATATGTTGTAGTTGCGCCTCCTTCGTCGTCATATTCGGTTATCATTTCGGGATATTCGCTTATAATATGCGATAACTTATTAATTTTACCTCCGTATTCTGTTTGATAATGGACTGCTTCATCAATACTTTTAAATAAAATACTTTGATGTGCTGTAGCGCCTCCTTTTTCTAATAATCCAAAATTGACATTTGCTATTAACTTTTTAATTAGTTTATCTAATGCTTCGTCATGTTCATCTATATTTGTTTGTAAAAGTTCATTAATAATATTTGTATATTCAACCTTATGAATAAATGAAGGTTGTTTATAATATAAAATATTGATTTTGTGTGTCTTATTCTCATTGATGAATTCCTTTAAAAACTTGCCATATACTAGATTATATTTTTTGTTGAAAAATAAGTTGTGATTACCACTTATTACAATGTTTCTAATTGCTTGTTTTAATTCATCAGGATTTAAAAACAAACTTAAATCATGTGTTTTACGAAATTCTATATAAGTAGCAACGTCAATACCTTTACTATATGCAATAGAATATATCATCTGCTTGGTGTGTTGATTTTTCTCTATTAGTTCCTTAATGCTGTCCATTGTTGTTTTTAACGGTCTTACATTTGTGTCTATAGTTTCAACATAATATAAAGTTAATTCATGGAGTTCATCTATTTTAATTTCATCGTTGTATTTTTTCCAATGGTCAAACTGGTTAAATACTGGTATTTCCCTAATATTTAAAAAACCTTTAGTAAATGCTTTATTTACATCTATTTCTGTTTTATAAACTAAATTAATATTACTCGATAATAACCCCGAAGGTGCTATACTTCTTGTTTCATTTAATATTTTAATATCAATGTCGTTATAAAAGGATTTATGCGATGACATGAATAAGGATTTATTGAAATTAAACATTGCTTTGTTCATATTGTTGTATGTAGTTTCATTGCTAACTGCAATCCATCCATCACCGGAAGATTTAATTAAATTTTGAGTTTTTATGATATATGTTATCTTGTTCAATCTTAATCTTATTTCATCAATAATACCTGTGTATTTAATTCTGGGTTCATATCCAATATTCAACAACTGGAATAATAATTCTGCCAAATTATTATTTTCAGGCACTAAATATATTTCCTTTGTTTTATCATCAGTTTCAATTTTAAGTATATCATCTATACATTTAATCATTTTGTATTGTGGCGGTTCTTCTCTTTCATTTATATAATAATCAGTGTGTGCCTTTATAGTGGGTAGTTTTGTTATTAATTGCTTCTGTTGTATCTTACTTAAATCATGGTTTAATGTGTAAATATGGCTATTCTTCACCATTGCGTAAAAGGTTTTTATATGGTGGTTTCTTTTTTCTGGTTCATATTTATAAATAACTTCATTTACAAAATTGAAAATTCTAACTTGAATATTAAACTTTTTGAATACTGCTTCCATTTCTTGAATGGTTGCTCCTACCTCCTTAAAATCATCCCTACCTATGATTTCAATAATTTTGTCTCTTGTTAATCTGTTGCGGGTTTTTTCATTCATGATCGTATCACTGTAAAAATCAGTTAATGAATTTATCCAACATTCATTGTCTATATAATTACCTTTCTTGATTGCCTTTTGTATAGTGCCCTCACTCATTTTAATAGGTGTGTGTATATATTTATGATAAATTGATACGTTTGTAGCATCCCTTAAGTTTTCGGTTAATATATTAAACTTTTCGCCGTTTTTATTCATCACTTCCACTGATAATATTTTGACACATTCAATATCATTATAAAATTCTGTCATTTCTCTATATATGTCATTAAAATCTTCATCTGTTGTTAATAGATTTATTGTGTCAGTAAATTCGTCATTTGGTGTATCATTATTGCTTCCATATCGTATATCCGAGTTGCCTAAGTATTTAAATATCCTTTTTTTTATAATATCTGTTGAAATTGTTCGTGCTTGAATTGTAACATTAAGATTATCAAAAGTTTTTGTGTAAAAATTCATTAGTCTGTGTTTAAAAGCGGGTTTAGATTTTATCTTTGTATCTCTTATCTTTGTATCTTTGCTTTCCTCACTTGCTGTATACAACATAAATTGAATAAAATAAGTTTTTGTTTTATATCTCGCGCTCAACTCATTACCTTTTGTTTTCCTATACTCTATACCTTTTGTTTTCCTATATTGTTTAATCCCTGCTTCATCTTCTTCTTCGTTTTTTGCTCTTGCTTCTGCCATTCTTTCATTTAATGGTTTTGTATCCTTGATTTTCTTGATATTATCCTTGTATTTTTGAATTGTTTTGTCATACACCTTTTTGTCTGTAGATGTTAAACCCTTGATATAATTTTCTGCCGTTGCTACATTTGATAACTTTCTTTCAGTGTAAAGTTTAATAATCTCATCAACCCTTTTTTTAGTTGCATTATTTGCGCTCTGTGTTGAATTTCTTTTGAGTTTGTTTAACTCGTTTATATTACGCTGTAAAAACTTACTCATAATATAATCTATATATTTATATTATAAAATATTTCTTTAAATAACTTTTTTACAAGAAAATTTTTTGTAATAAAAATTCTATATATTTTTTAAACTTTCAAAATTTCAAATCTTAAGAATGGTCGTGTGTTATGTTCCAAATAAAAATAAGATTGTCCTAATTTTTTTCAATCCTTTCAACTTTATATTTTGTAGGCAACCAATTACTACTCCTTTCCTTTTCAGTTATTGCTTTCTTTCTGTAAATCTTCACTTCGTCACCTATGTTAATTTCAGGATATTTACGGGTTCTAGTTGCTTCGGTTGCCATTTTCATTTTTACTTTATAATTGTTTTTCTCCTTCAATGCTTCCGCTGGTGTCATTCCTATACTTGAATGTTCCATTTTATTATTATAAGTTATTAATATTTCAAAATTATAATCTATCCATTGTATATTGTCCTTTCCTTCTTTTTCATCTTTTTCAACCCTTTTATATAACATATCTTTGTAGGTGCGTATAAAACGCTCTGCAAAATTAGGATGTCCTCTTGTGCGGTATAATTCTATTCCTTCTTCTTTGAAGTAATCTTCAACTGTTTTATTATATAAACTGCCTTCCTCGTCGCTATAAATAATTTCTGGTTTGCCTTTCATTTTCTGCATTCCTTCCATTACTCCCGCTAATATGTCAGGCGGTTGTTTTGATTTAATAGGTATTACTGTAGAATATCTGGTAAATATATCAATTAAAACCATCCCTGCTTTAAATTTTTGATTGGGTATGTCATTAATAAAAAATAAATCTAATTGAAATTCAAAGTATGGATGTGGAGAAATAAATGAATTTTTGCCTCTTAATTGCTTCTTCTGTTCTATGTTCTTTTGAAACCATTCTTTAACATCATTTAAGGTTATGCTTTGTTCCTTTTGTTTAGCATCCTTATAGGTTGTTGTGATACTTCCGTATCCTGATCTATCATAATAGGTTTTACTAATTATATCATTTTTATTAATATTTGCCATATTAATAAAGGTGATATTATTTTAAAATATTGCTTGTTGGTCAATCTTCCAGAAATAAAATTCCTTGAAATCATCAATGCTATGTATATTACAATGTCTAAAAGGTATGATATTTACATCTAAATAATATCTTAATATTAATTTAATACTTGTTTTAACTAAATACCACGAGCGCCATTGAAGTTTGTTTTTGTTTATTTCTTCTTGAATTGTTCTACTAAACCAATTCCATACAAAATATTCTTTGTAAGCATTCTCAATATACATTACATTATAATATTTTTTAATAAGATGAAAAGTTCTTCTATTTACTAATTGCTTCAATGTTTTTAAATCATCCTTAACAAAATATTCAGGTAATAAAGATTTACTAACCATTCTTTTAAATTCTTTGATGGCGGTAGGAAATGGAAATAATTTAACCAAAATATATAATTGTTGTTGTTCAGGGTGTAGTGTTTTAAATTCATTGTCATCTAATATACTATGAAATTTACAACAGTTTTTACATTGTAAAAACTTACTTATATTGATACAATGTTCGCTTAATATTTTTTATTGAATGTTTTAACTTTGTTCTCTTCAGTTCTACAGTCCTCACACATACTCACCATATAATAGTATTATAAAATATTTCTTTAAATACATTTTTACAAGAAATATTTTTATAGTAAAATTTCTATATATTTTTATTTTTTTCCTAAATTTATGGTTTCGAATCCCCCGGGTTAGGGTTTTCGAATCCCCCGGGTTAGGGTTTTCGAATCCCCCGGGTTAGGGTTTTCGAATCCCCCGCTCTGGGGGATACGGGTAACCACCACCTAATTTAAGGATTTTTGGGCAAATCCCCCGGGTCAGGGTTTTCGAATCCCACGCTCCGGGGGTTTCAAAACCTAAAACCCAAAAAATGCACCAAATATTTATTAAAATATATAAATTTTAATAAATATTACTTAAAATATTGAAATTTTAATAAATATTATTTATTCAACTGTTATAATTTTATATGTTTGCGCCTTATATTTTCTGGGTTTTGTATTCTGTAAATCTTCTGGTTTATTTTCATAATCAATATCTTTTAAATTAATTTCTCCATTTTCTGCCATCTTGTCCAATTTCTTTCTTCTGTGAAATCTTATAGCACTTGCCCTTTTGGTGTCCATAAAGTCCTTTTCGTGTCTCCTTCTTTGATAATATAATCTGTTATATAGCGCCAGTTGTTCCTTTATTTGTTCCAGTGTCATATCTTCAGGTTTAATACTCATTATAATATATATTATATTATATTATATATTTCTTTAAATACATTTTACAAGATTTTTAAACTAAATATTTTTATTTTTATTTTTCTTTTTAAAGACTTCGTTTTCCAAATATTCTACACGAGCAATAAGTTTTGTTAAAGCATCCCAACTAATACAGGCCATTCTGTCATAACACATTGTTAAGTATTCTCCTGTGTCATTTACAATATTATATTTAGGATTTGTGTATTGTTGAACATCTTGAGCAATCCATCCTAATTCAGTCCTTTTAGTTTTTTGATTTTTAACAAATGTTTTAATCTTAATGTTTTTTACCATATTTATAGTATCATCGTCTACATCTTCTATATTATCTTTCAGTCTCTTATCACTACTTAAATTAAATCCGTTATATGATGAAAATTGAGTATCATCCAATTGTAAATATTTAGTGCCATCGATATAACTATCAATAGTTGTTGATGCTTCCAGTCTTAATACGGCATCGCTATTCAAATGTCTCAAATTGATTTTATGAGCAATTCCAAAAGTCATGTCACCGTCAATAGTCCAGTCGCCTCGTAATTCGCTATTACTTCCACTATTCAAAATAATTTTATTATCAGCATATGTTGAAGATAATCCAACAACCAAATTAATAGAGTTTGCAGTGTTGCTATTCCTGATTATTAAATCATTTGTATCGAGATACATTTCAGCATTATCAATTATTAGTTTTGATGTGTTGCCAAATTGAACATTGCCACTCGGTGAATTTTGTAATAATAACGTATTTCCTGATACAGATTGAACCTGATTGACTTCAACTTTCTTACCAGAAACCATTGTTAAATCGCCATTTGTATATACATCACCTAATACGTCAACTGGTTTATTGAAAATGGTTTTAGATACAGCACCGTCGCACATAAAATATTGGTTAGAAGAATTTGTAATATCGCCAATACTACAAGCAACAAAATTAGGATGATGAATATAAAAACCTTCTGTTGCCGCGGGTGTGTGTGTTTCTAAATATGGAGTTAATGCATTGTCTAAATTATCAATTTTAGTTTTAATATCTGTTGAAAAATCATTATTTGTAAATAAATTTCCTTTCATATAAACAGCACCTTCAAAATATGAAGTTCCGTGTGCTTGAGCAAAATTGTATGAAGTATGAACATTACCATTAATTGTAATTCTTGAAGCATTATTAGGTCTTCCAATAATGACATCTCCAGTGTTCCATCCTAACCATAATCGATAAGGAGTAGCACCTGTTAGTCCTTGATAAGAGTCTAACTGACATCCTCGTTTAAACTCGAGTCTTTGATTACTAACTGCATCTTGAATTCTAAAAATTGGATTAGTATTATCTGTTAAACTAATAATTAATGGCGAGTTCATTGTTTGGGCAGTTGTGATTGTTTTATCTAATTTTTGTAAATCAGTTGCCAATAAACTATTTATTGTATTTGAATTTTGAGTTATTAATAAATCTTGTGTCGTGTTGTCTGATATGATTGAGGCAAATGTATTACTGTATGCGGTATTTGTATTGAATAAATTAGTATCATTTATGTATAATGTTGATACATCCGCTTGAATAGTTGTTTTTTCAGTTGTAGTCCAAGAAGCACCCGCTCCTGCTTGTAAATTTGCTATATCTGTTAAAATCGTTGTTATTGTGTTTCCGTGTCCTGTTATGTTATTAATATTTGTGTCAATTAATGATATATGCGATGTTATTGTAGCATTTAAATTACTGATTAAATGTGTATTTGAACTAATGTTATTAAAATTAGAATCAAGTTTAATTGTATTTGCTGATATAGTCGGTAGTATTGAAGTTATGGTTAATCCGTGTGCTGTTGTATTATTAAAGTTGCTTGTAATTGTTGCATTTTGATTTACTTGTTCATTAAACATAGTTGTTGATGTTGCGTTTAATTCAGTAATATCTAAAATATTGGCATCTATCTTATTTTTCTGTGCTAAAATAAGAACATCAACTTCTTCAATTGTATAACCTCCACCTAATGATCCTGCTGTGTCTGCTAATTCTTGTTTTGTAGCATAAACACTGCTTAATGTTGATGGTTCTGTTGAATTTATTAATACTAATTCACTTGCTACAATTCTACTTGAGCCGTCCAGTGATAATGTTGAAAACATAATTATTATATAGTAGGTTATATAATAATTATATTTTATCTTTTCTTTCCTCTTGAACCAAATATATTCTTATTTAATGCATTATATTTTTCTTGCTTCTGTCTTAAATATTCATTTTGCAATAATTGGTAATGCTGTGCTATATTTTGTAGCGGGTTTGGAGGCGGTTGTGGTTGCATTCTTCTTGGGGGTGGTGTGTTCGCTATTATATTATTTTGTTGCGGTTGTGGTTGTTGATTTTCTTCGTTGTACGCTACTTCATGATCTATCCTTTGAGGTTTTGCTATTGGAACTGCTTTTGGTTTAGGTTTTATAGGTTTAGTTTCTAATGGTCCTTGGCAATTGCGTTCATGACTGTATCTGTAAGATTTTAATGTTAAAGTTTTGGCACATTTTGGACAGGTTATTTTCTTTTCATTGCGTGCTTGAGTTTTTGAGTTGTTTATAAGAGGTTCTACAGGTTTTATTTCTTGTGTTGGTTCTGTTATTGGTTCTGCCTTTGGTGCTTCTTCTTCTTCAATTGGTGGTAATTCATTTACTGGTGCGTTTGCTTCAATTGTATTAGTAATTCCAGGTTCGACTTCTGACATATATAATATATTATATATTTTGTCTATATTTTTTATATATTTTGTCTATATGGACAAATTGAGAAATATTAATATGAATAATTTAATATTAATATTAATAATTAGGTTGTTTATTCAATTATCTAATTGAAAGAGAATGCTAAAAGAAATGGGTACGCCGTGAAAATCAATTAATTCGTTTCTTGAAGTTGTTATTCTAAAGTGTAGTCTCTTAATATTTTTACCGCCTACATCAATAAAATCTGCATATATGGGCGCTGTAAAATCTGTTATAACTCCGCCAAGTTGTTGATTAATTTGAACTTTTTTAATTACTGAACTGCTGAAATTATTAGGCGCTGAATATTTATAATCGCTTAATTGAGGACAATTTATGTATATATTCTGAAAAGGAACTAAATTAAAATATCCACTTAACCAAGATGTCGCAGGTTCATAGGCAATATAATTACTTAATAAATAATTGATAGCTTTTGGTCTCAAGTTGTCATATTCAAACTGTCCCCTGTTCCATTCACCATTTACATAAGTTTCTAATTCTTCATCTGTAGGTATTTTGATTTTGTAATTTAGAGGGTCATTTAATTTAAGTTCCATTTTGCGCTCGCTTTGTCCATATACTGTTAAGAATAAGTCAGGTACAATATCATTAAATGCCGCGTTTAATTCTGATTGTATTTTAAATGATAATTGATTAGCATAATAAATTTCACCGGATACATCAACGGCAGTGCTTCTCAATAATACATTGGAACTATTATACAACATAATATAGAAGCGTTCGTAAAACCCTTTCTCTGTTGTATAAAACGGAGTGCTGAATGAACACTCTGTCACGAACATTTTTGTTCTTGGTGGAATTTCAAAGTTTTGATCAAGTTCTATAATAAAGTCACTGGTAGAATTGCTTTCTGATAATCTGTAAGCACTATCAACATAGATTTTTTTATATGTTAATCTATCACTCATAAATATAATATACAATAGAAATTATAATATAATTATTATTGATAATTACTTTGTAATTATTATTATTAATAGATATTTTAATAAAATATCTATTATTAATATATGATTGGACGACAATTATTATTAGGTGCTATTGAAGGCAGGACGCCTACACAAATGATGGCAGGTGTAGCAAGTGATAAGGCATATACGGCAGGTAAGGATTTAATAGAAGATGTATTTTTTAACCATAAAAAGAAATTGGAAGACAAAGTAGGAGGTTTCAATAAACATTTTGATAAGCAAATAATGAAACATAAAACACGTTATGCCGAAGAAATCAATGTTCAAAATAAAAATAAGATTGATGATGTTAAGGGTTTAGACGCCGCGTATTCAAATGTAAATGGAATAACAAGAATAGGCAACACTTTATATATTGGCGGCACTGGCGCTAAAACGGGACTAAATCACAAAGTCAATGATGTAATCGCAGATCTGTTTTTTATTCCTACTCATAATGTTCAATTAAGCGAAAGATATAAGGACGCAATGGAAGAATTAAGTAAAAATCCAGATGTTGATAGACTGGTCGGCCATTCCCTCGGCTCATCCGTTGTTCAAGAAATTAACAATAGACACGGAAACAAATATGCTACTACTGTTTATTCATCACCTTTTGTATCAGGAAGTAATCAACAGAAAAACCCGCGATACTTACGATTTAGAAATCGCGGAGATCCTATAGCAATGTTCGATGACGCGGCAATAACAGGAGAAATAGAAAGCAATAATTTATTAGATAAACACAGTTTCAATAATTGGACAGGACAAGGTATGACTGAAATTAATCCTACTACTGATATTTCTAATGGGTTCAATCCTAATTCAACACCAGAACAATAAATAAATAAATATATATATAAGTTATATATGAGTATTGATGCTGAGAAATGGGACAATGATGTTGAATATGCTTATGAAAGATTGATAGAGCGAGAGAAAGAGAAAGAACACAAAATATCAAATAGTAAATACGAATGTCATTGTGGCAAGGAAGTATTGAATAAAGATAAGGAAGAGCACGAAAGCAATGATTTAAATCATTTATACTACAGAAAAGGTAATATTGCAGGACTTATAATAGGCATGTATAGTGAAATTATTAATTATGAAAAAGATTACTTAAAATTACATCCAGAAAATAATAAGATACATTATACAGATTATAGTAGAATTGATTATACCGACTTTTTAAAAGAACAAGAAGAAAATAAAATTCCATTAGATGAAGATGATTTAAGTTATTTGTATAAGTATAGAGACGAATTAGAAGATTGTATAAAGCGTATAACTGAACTAACATTATCTCAATAATATTAATAATAATGTTTAGAAATAAAGACAAGCAAAACACAATTCCATTAGAGAAGAAACTGACAAAAGAACCTACAAAATACGATAAACAATATAAAATTTTAGATTATGATACTTTAAAAGATATAGTTGATACAAAAAATAATTATCTAATAAATACTATAAAAAATACAACTTCAAACAATTCTACTACAATGCTTCCACATAAGAAAAATATAAATAATAAAAAATAAAATCTAAGCTTATCATATATAAGTAATGGATAATATAATTGCAGAAAGTGAAACTACAATGATTAACTCGTTAAATTTTGGACTTCCAGAAACAGCACAATACATCACAGACAGAAGACACGTTAATTACTTTCCATCGGGTAGTAATGTTTATAATCCAAATGCAGGAAACAAAAATATTAGATTTCATATATCAGGAGAAGACAACACATATATTGATTTATCAAGTATTCGTTTATTTGCAAATCTTCAAAACACCGACGGAACACGAAGCCATTTTTTACGACCGTTAGGAAATTTGTCATCCTTCTTCAGTCGTTATAGATGCACAGTAGGCGGACAACAGGTTCAGGATATTATTGAATACAATAGGCACTGTGAATTGTATAATTCTTTTAAAAGTCAAGATGCCAGAGATATGGACGATTTAGAAGGTGGCGCTAATCCTCGTTGGGATGATGACTGGCGACACACATATGCTACTGGATTGGCAGAATTTATTGATGTCAATACACGAACCAATCCCACTGCCGACCCTGAGGCAGTTGCAATTTCAACTACAAAAGACCATAACAATTGGGGAGACTTAACATCGCGATATACTCGCCATTCGGTAGCAGGAATTCCCGGCGCTAATGGTTATATGCGATTAGGACATAAACCGGTATGCGGACTGTTAGAAAGCAATTATTATTTACCTCTTCGTTATGCTCCCCTTGAATTGGAATTTACAATTGTATCAGACGAACATATACCAGTAGTTACGCCTTTTACAGTAACTGATGTCAACACTCAAAATGATGCCAAAGGCTATTATTATTTCACAACAGGAGACACCAGCACCTCGTGGGAATTAAATAATGTAATCCTACGAGCAGAGGTAATACAATTGGACAACACGGTCAACAATAATATAGTGAAACATTTGTTAGAGGGTCAAAGTTTGAAATTAGTATTTCCAATGTATCACACTATGACGCAATCATTCAACGCGGCAGGAACTGAAATTAATATGAATATTGTTAAATCCGCTTCTAAATTAAATGGTTGCTTCATTACATTGTATCGTGCGCCAAGAGCAGGTGTAGATGCTGATAATGATAATTACTACAGACACGATAATTATATTTACAAGAGATGGAATTACTTTTACAACCCTATGATTAATTCAAGAATCTTTGACGGTTTTAACCCAGATGCTGTTGACGGCAGTGGCAATCCTACCCGTGCGCAATTCCGCGGCAAAGGCTTTCAAAATTCAGATTTAAATTTATCTTGGCAATTACAAATTAATAATAAGAAATATCCAGAGTTTGAATGCCAGAGCCTCGCCGAGAGTGCCTACTACCTCCGAAGAACATTACACTATTTGAACCCTGACCAAGACGCCTTTAGCATTTCATATAAACGCTACAGAGAAGACAAGTTCGTTATTGGGATTTCATTCGAGAAAATGGCAGACACTAATTTTACTGGACAGAATACTAAAATGGGTGGTTTACTCGTTTTTAAATTGAAAGGGACTAATAGAGCGCTAACAACTGATGAAGATGTGCGAGAATTATTTGTGCATATGATTTCGGAGTCTGTTCTGGAATTACGCGAAAGTGGGAGCGTGCTTTACGATTAAAATTAAAATCTATGATAAATATATAAATGTATCGTCATCACAAGAAGAATGCGAAGAAAAATAAAGGTAAGATATTTTACAATCCTCACAAATTAAATATAGTCCATTTGATGTAAAAGATAATGAGTATCTAAAACATCTACACGAACAAATGAAGTTAAGAAACTCACAGGAAGCATCAGTAGCATTTAGAAAACACATTCAAGAAGGACACGCCAGAGCAAATTATCAAAATGAATTAGACAGATTAACAATGGAACTACACCGCCCAAATCTACCACATAGCACATTAGAGCACCTACAAAAAAGAATTGAAGAGTTGAACAAAAATAACATTTACTTAAAATATATTGATATAATATTTTCTAATTAATATTATATTGATATGACAACAACCCAAAGTCTAGAATTAATAAATCCATATGCAAAATTTGGATTGAAACGACGACCTACTTATGAAGAAATCGCTAACCTAATAGGCGAGAACGAACAATTAACAGGAAAACTGCCTAACCGAGATGCTACATTCTTCAAAGCAAGTCCTCAAGGAAGTTTTTTTGATGGAAGCGACCACTTAGAATTATTGAAAGACCAACAGATGAGAATATTAGACAGGCAGATGAGAGAGATAATGATGAAACAGGAAGCGCGCAGAAACGGGCACACTTATGCAGTGCATAGGATGAATGCTGACACACCATTAACCAGAAACGCAGAAGCAATAGAAGATGAATATGATTTTTCAACACCACAACAAACGGCAAGGCAACACGAAGGGATGGTAGATACAAGACTGCAAGAACTAGCAACAGCAACAAAAGAAAGAGTAAATGAAGTGAGTCAAGCAATGGCATCAAATTTAAGAGATATGGGCGGAACAATTTTTCAAAGAATGCTAGGCAATAGACAATCGACACCATCAGCACCAACACAAGCACCGCCAACAAGAGCAGACGATATTCAATCAATGGCATTAGAAGATGTTGAATTACCACAGGAAGCAGTAGATGACAGTTTTTATGGATCAGCGCCACCAATTCAACAAGCATCAGGAGCATCATCACAGCAACCGCCGCCATTACCGAGAATGCCATTATTCAAAACAACAATAGATAATACTATTAGTCCCGCTTACTGGAAAGACAACCTTAATTTAACAGTAAATGATATTAAATTTCAATTTTATTTAAGAGGAATTCAAGTGCCAGAAGAAAGCGAAATACAGGAAGAATTGAAACACAAAGGCAGAGGCAAGGCGAGAACATACAAAGAATATTTAGTAGATATGATTTTAGATACTATTGATAATGGCGGGTGGATAGTAAATTTAGGCAAAAGTAGAATAGAAGAACTCAAGGCAAGTTTTAAAAGTAAAGGAAAGAAATAATATATAAATAATTATAATGATAATATTAACTAAAAACATACTGAAAAGAAAGAAGCAAAAGTTCAATGATAAATATGATCACGACAGTTTTTCAATACATAACCTAACAAAACCAAACACACCAACAACAATACAACCACCGAAAATGATGAAAAAGGGCATACCGAGAGAATTTATTGACATTGCAACCAATACAGATACAATCGCCACAGAAACCAGAGAGACTCAAGAAAAGTTATACAATGATGCAAATCAACCATTAAATATGACATTTGAAGCGTTTAAGGTAAAGGAAAACCAGGACAATATGTTTAAAATAATGCTTAAAAACTTTTGGCACAACACACACAAGAGAAATGAACCAACAAGAACACAAGCAACACAAACACTGAAAAACCAACGCGACACAATGGTGTCAGCCTTTACTAAAATGCTCGACAACAACAAACCGCCAGAACCACCGCCAAAGAAACCACCAGATGAGGATGACAGCGATGAAGAAGAAAATAAGTTCAAACTGACAAAAATGATAGAAATAATGCTACACAACGGCGCTACAGTAGCAGATATCATATTAAACTTATCGCACAGCGCAATTGCAACAACTATAAATATCGCAGATTTAGTCAATCAAATAACAGCAGGAAATGCACAAGCTAGCAGTAGTTCTTCTAATGAAATTATTAGTGTTCATAGTTCTCCACCTGTTACTGTCCATAGTTCTTCATCTGAAAGTCCAACAGAAATACCAGCACCAACTGAAGACGAAGAAGAAGAAGAAAACCAACATTTCAATTTTGAAAAATTAAAATCTAAATAATATTATATATAATGGGTATTGGTCAAAGTAAAAATAATGAAAATAATAGTTTGGAAGACATTAAGAATTTAAGTATAGATGAAAAAACACGAGCAGACACTTTAATTATTAAATCTCTTCAAGAATGTGTGACACGAATTGAAAAACTAGAGAAAGAAAAATCTGACAAATTAATATATAAACTTCCTGCTTTACAATTTTGCAATGCTTCGTTAATTTAAATTAATAATATTAACATAAAATAATATTATTAATTGCTATCATAATCTGTCATTTTATCCTCTGGTATTGTTGTTGAAGTAGTACTACTTATATCATCTATTAAATCTTCTTCATCAACAAAATTATTTTGAAATCTTAATAATTCCTCGTCTGTTGGTCGTCTTTTTAACACTTTATAAAGTTTATGTATCCAAGAATTAGTATGAAAGTTATAATTACCTCTACGATAAAATCCACCACATCTACATAGTTTCATTGACATATTATTATATTATATTAAATTAGAATATCTTTATTCATCATTCGTAATTTGAAACGCCTGTTCAAATCTGATATGAAACATTTTGTTAATGTCTTTAGCATTCATATTCACGTAGAAGAAACTATAAGGTGCGTCATTAACGGCTTGATGATACATATCTAATAATTGCTGTTTATCAACAATGGCGCTATTTTCTTCAATAAAACTCATTAACTCACTTGCATTTTTCAACCTAAAAATATATAATGAACTGGCATTTAAACGAATGATAGGCGCTAAAACATTATATTTTTGTGTTGAACAAATTACACTTACTGCATCGTGCCTACCTCTTGTAAATAATCCATGTAATAATTTACTATATCTAACAAATTTAGGATCGTCTGCGTGGTCATCTATAACGATTAATATTGAATGCAGTTTCTTTATCTTTTTAGATTTCATATAATTAATTATTTTCTTCTGTCTTTCAATTACATTTTCCAAATCACTTGGGTTATAATTATCAAAATATATTTGTTCTTTTTCATCATCCACGTGCAATTCATCCCTGATGTATTTTTTAACTTCTGTAAAAGTTGGGTCATTATGAACGCTGGGGGAAAATATAAATATTCTTGCAAATGAATTTCTATAAACATTTAAAATAAGATTCTGAACTAAAACTGTTTTGCCTCCCGTCGAACTCGCAACTATAATACTTCTAAATGGTAATTTTGGCACGTGCTCATATTTGGATTGTTTGAATTCATATTCAGTTATGTTTATTGGTTTTATTATTGGGACATCTGTCATAGTTGATATTAAAGAAATATAGAAAATTATATTTAAAAATTAACTTGTAATTAATATTAAATGGAACATCATTATGTTATGAGTGGCGGTGAATAACATAATGGAACAGGTTTTCCATTGCTTCAATCAATAAGCATTGAAGATAATTAGTTTTGTGTCTTGCTCGCGTGTGCAATGAAAACCCAAGTGCTGTGCCCCACCAATATTCTATTATGCATGAAAATAATAAGATTAATTAGAATAATTTATCTTATTATTTAATATGGATAGAAGTTATTCAGATTATATTGATATAATAGATGAAGTAGAGAATATAGAACAAGTAATAATAACTGACAATAAAATTAAGAAATGCTGTTATTATACATTAGAATTAATAAAATTAGGAATACAATATATCAAAAATAAAAATGTAAATATTAATATAAATGGGAAAAAAGAAAAACAAAAAGAATAAAACGGATACTACAGTTTCTTCAACAGATGAAGACAAAGAAGAAGAAATTGTTAAAGAAACAGCACTAACCGAGTTTGAGTGTCCTATGTGTAAAAAGATGTTAGAAATGAAAAATGAAATAGAAATACAAAAGAAAGGAAATTGTAAATGTTCGTGTATTCCGACAAATTTCAAATTGAGTAAAAACGATAAGAAAATGAATATTGATAAAACCAAAGACAGTATAAATCTGGAAACGGATGTTCATAATATAACTTTTAAATGGGGGAGGCATGCGTCGCCATCCGATAATGGTGATAACGAAGCACAGGAAACTATTAAACAAATGATGAAAATTTAGTAC
Source organism: Effrenium voratum (assembly GCA_963377175.1). Classification (NCBI taxonomy): domain Eukaryota; class Dinophyceae; order Suessiales; family Symbiodiniaceae; genus Effrenium; species Effrenium voratum. Next base: position 721,759 of record CAUJNA010003261.1, on the reverse strand, counting down.
TTAAAGAGTAGATTTTACATTAAATCAATTTTATAAATAAATAAATATTTAAACAAATAATTATATAAATAAATATATATAGAAATGTCTGAAGTTGAAAATGATGTTATTGTTGAACTATCAAAGAAGATAATGACAGTTAGTAAAAATGTTAAACTGTTGTACGAGATGATAAAAACTATTGACCAGAAACTTGATGCAAAGGCAAACGAACCAAAAAATAACAATGAAGAGAAGGAAAAGACTGATAAGATCTTTGAAAAGAAAGGGATAGGCAGACCCAGCGGTGATTATGACACGAAGCGTAAAAAATATTGCGATATGTTAAATAAGGGGCAAATCAAAAGTCCAAAAGAACAAACATTAGAATATTATAAAATAATTAAGGGCGATGATGGTAAATATGTAATTGTTGAAAATTAAAATATAAATAATTCTAATAATATGAATTTATTAGAACTATTTTCAGGCAGTGGTTCTGTTTGTAAAATTGCACGGGATTTAAGTTTTAATGATGATAATCCAATTTTAGCAACTATAATTTAATTATGCTATTTTAATTATAATTTTATTTTATTAATTTAATTATAATTTATTAATTTAATTTTAATTTATTAATTTAATTTTAATTTATTAATTTAATTTTAATTTATTAATTTAATTTTAATTTATTAATTTAATTTTAATTTATTAATTTAATTTCTTGTAAAAAGTACTTAAAGAAATATTAATTATATATATTATCATACAAATGGTTGTATTTACAGAGGTTGAACAGGAAGAAATTATCAATGAATTCTTAACTTATATTGAACAACAGGAAACTAAAATAATTGATGATTTTTGAGTGATAATGATAATAAAACAGAAGAAGAAGAAGAAGAAGAAGATGACAGTTACGGATTTGTAACTGAAAAACGGTTAGAAAAGGAAGTTACAGAACATCATAAAATGATAAACAATATTGAAACGAAAAATTACATCCCATTAAAACATGCAATGATAAAATATATGGAACAAACCAACAACCAACGAATAATTAGAAATGCTGGAAACTATTCATACAGTCAAAAGACATCCAATTGGTGGTATTTAAGCTTTAGAGAATTTGAATGGTTAATCGAAATAAAAAAGAATGGCAACAAATGGATTTGTAGCAAAGAAAAATTAGATGCAGTTGATTTTAACATATTGTATAAATATAAAATGTTTGAAAGAAGATTTGAATAATTATATAAAAAAAAAAACGAATGAACCAGACCTTGCCCATAATATGTCTACAAAATTTGTGATAAAATTTATTGTATAATAATTTATCATAATTTTTGGAATAATATTTTTTTTAATTTATTTTTTTTATGTTTTTTTGTAAAATTTGTTTTTTAAAATTTTGTAAAAAATTTTTTTTTATTTTTTTTTTATTTTTTTTTTTAAATTTTGTAAAATTTATTTTTTTAAAATATGGATGAACTTACTAGGAAATTACCTGCTTTAAAATGTTGATTTTTGAAAATGTGCTTTTTGAGGTGCTGTTTTAAAATGTTGCTAAAAGTGTGGGGGGGGTCCTAGGATTTTTTATAGAAAAAAGATGGGCAAGGTCTGGTCTAACTAGCATATATATATATGACTATAACTGACTATAACATATTTGTGTATACGGGATCGTGAGCGCCTTGCATTAGGGCCCCGTCCAAGTCCCGCTGAGCTTGACATTTTGCCGTTCCCTGATTGGGGAAACAAACGGCAAAGCCCGGAATGTGGGGGGTCCATTTGCTGCTCCAGCACCAGCATGTTTTGTTGCATAGGCTGTGTAACGAGGTATGTAACGAGATTGTAACGAGGTATGTAACGAACGTCCGCGGCTCTGTTTCAGACCCCTCACCCCAAAACAAACTGCCATACGTATGGACCCCAGCCCCAATTCTGCCCACCCTCCGTTCCAACAATTTCGGCCCAAGGTTCCCGACGCTCCGTTTCTCACACGGGCCCGTTGCCCTGGCTGGCAGGTGCATCCCTTCACAACCGGTCCCGGAATGTATCCAAAAGCAGCAGCAGCAACAGCAACAACGACGACTACGGCAGCGGCAATGACAACGAGAATTATGACGGCACGTGAAATACCAAGATTTGCTCTTTTTGTGAGGACCCCTGCTTGGGTTGCACTCTAATGCAAGGAAATCAATATACTTTGCACTGCAAATGCATGATTGAATCTGAAGGCATATTTGTGTCCTCGGATCGGAATCAACATGGCCGCTTCTGAGCTTGCCAAAGTGCTGAGACTCTCCGGAGACAGCGAACAGGTAGAACCGCAAGAAGTTTTCAAGCCACTGCCAAGCCAGCTAATTTCAGTTGTTTGAGGTAGCCAACACAAATGACACATGTAATGTGGGTGCAAGTAAAAAAATGCCACAAAGTCACAAGACTGGCGTTCAAATAAGTGTTCCAGCATCTGCTGGTATCCTGTTGAACACGCACGCCTCATGTGTGTCAAAGCCTTCTGCAAATCCCTGGGCTGAAAACAAACCAATGTAACTCGGATTATCATTCACACGAACCACCCGAGGTGGCTTGCAGCAAGTCTCTTACCAAGCTCCAGGGACTATGCTGCAGCTATTCCACTAAAGTTGTTCTTCCTAAAGCCCGTGCTTCACTTCATGTATTACAGGCTGCATCCTACATGGCGAACAGTCAGGCGCTTGCTGACTTTGCATCACCACCTTTTCACACTCTACCCAAAGGTGGCCACCATTTGTCGAATGGGTCTGTATAATCATATGTATGGCAATGTATAATTTATAATCATATCATGGTTCTGGAATTGAGGATGACCAATAATATAATGTGATCGCCAATGATCGCGGGTGGATTGATTGTAACATTCATTGAAGATTAGACTCAGAAGCAAAGCAACATGTGAGCAAACAACAACCCAAGTTGTTTAGCACGCTTCTGTGTCCCGCTCCACTTTACAATCTGCTAAACTTCTTCAGGGGCTGCAAAATGGCATGCTTCGATCCCTAAAATGTCTGAATAAATGAAGTACAAGTATCTCAGGATGGACTTGGGGACACATGTAGCTGATACATCCTCAGGCAAAGTAGCCGTGCCGGGCGGTGCCTTCAGCCTCACCCGACCTGCGAGCAATGCTGTGCCGCCAAAAAGCCACAATCACCAAATGAGGTAAGATACCCGTCAATGAGGTCGGGGGAGGCCCAGTTGACCATCTGGGCAAATAACTTTGAGCCCAAAGCGAACAAAAGGGAACCCTCCAGTAAAGAACCGTCATGGGTTGAGCTCGTTTTACACCCGAAACTATGACATGAGGTCTATATAGTATATCATATAGCTTGCTCCCAGAGCTATTTCTCTTGGTTTACACTCCCACCGTAGCTTCACGGCAAATACCGTGCCCAAGCTACGCCACCTCAGGCGATCTTTTCTTTCAAAGCCAGGCGTGCATTTGTTTTAATCAAATTGAAGATCCGCCTTTGACAAAAAATGTGTGTGTTCAAACAGAAACCACCTTTCACAGCCAGAAGCCGTTGCGATGCAAGCAACTAGGGCGCAACTCATGGTGCATGGCCGAGGGCCGGACAGCCAACTGAGCATGTGGATTTCCCCCAAACGATGGCTCGGTGGTACTGATGGACGAAATCCATTTCGCGCCACCTAAGACACCTTGGAATGATGTAAATACCAATAAACAATGGTTTTCCTTCGTTTTCAAGTGTGCAGGATTTTGCTCATCCACAGTATGTTTGTAGCTTGTTGCTGATTGGGTTCTATTCATTGTTTGCGGGGAAGCAAGGGTCCCAAGAAAGACCGCCCGATTAGCTTCTTGCGTCTTTCGCTTCAAGTGGGAAGCAACTTAAACAGCCCTTTTGCGGGCCAAACCAGGCACTTGAAAAGATGGGATGCGTCAGGTCTTCTTGTGGGCCCTGCGATTGCCAGATTCCGGCATGTGAGGTGGCCGCCATGTCGAGACAGAGGAGTGTCTTGAACCTCCCCCCAACCTTCAAAGGCTTAACATTTGGACTGAGTGCAACTCCAAATGGTCTTTCAGAGGTGACTCTCAGTCGGAAAACCAGCCCAAGTCGAACTCGTTGCTACAAGCACGGACCCACCATCCAACCCACACTCCCGCCTGTCTTCCTGCACGGGCGAGCTGGCTTTGGCAACTTTCCCGAGGAACATGTAACGGAAACCAAACTAAGGTTCCCCACGTATTATTCAGCAAGCATCATCCTCACAAACCTATTTAGGTGGAGATCAGTGCGGTTGGTGAGCAGAACACTTCCCACAAAGAGAACTCGATGAACAACCTGAAGGATAAACCAAGCCATTGGGCGCCCGGCGCTTTGACCAGCCAACTGACATGGGCATGATGAATTGAGAAGCAACCACATAACCATCAAGCCAGAGCACATGGTGCCTGTTGCACGAAACTCAAACTACTGCATCAATGAAAGCGACGGTCTGCGCTCCGAGTTGCCCACCATCCTCAAAGTCAATGCGCGCAAACTACCCAGAAGCATGCATGATTCCAAAACACATTTGCTTGGTTGCGTCTGGTATTGTGAGACATTTGGGCTGCCCCCCCTTGTCCTCCCCAAATCAATGGTTGACAACAAATCGACAAGCAGCCCTACAGAATCTCTAAGATCGCTAAATTGGAGCAGCTTCCGAAACAAGCACAGGTAAACGTCACCTAGCTGAGTTTTGCTTGGAAAGCTGCCATTTGCTGGCGCTCCGAGGGAGTGTCGACAAGAACAAACACCAGGTCATGCCAAACAACAGCACCGCACAACCGATGCCAGCGCCTGATGTCCTTCCATTTTGCCTCAGCAAGTTGCGGCTTCGTGCCCTATATCATTTATTGGTCCAGCTACATGGAACGTGCCCCTTCCCTTGCCAACTTGGCCGCGGAAGGGGGGATTTGTTCAAAGAAGCACATGAAAACCCATGGGCCGGGGAATTGGGCGAATGGCCAGCTTGCGCCGTCTCATGGGGGATCTCAGTCCCAAAATGGGTGGGTGTTCGAGCCATTGGCCGTTACTTAACACAACGCAGCAAGGCTCCCCCAAAAAAGACAGGGCATGGGCCACCAGCTCGATACAAATCTATCTGGGGATGAGGTCCCCACACGCACAAGGCAACACATGTGAGGGTCGATCATCGAAACAAGGCTGTGACTGCTCACACGGCTGTTTGCTTAAACCTAAATTCATGAAAGGGTCATTGAGTGCACTACATGACTGTGTCCTAAACTAGAGGGCTCCCCAATATGGTGGAATTTCCCTGTAAGTTTCCTTTCAAATAATCCCAAAAAAAGTACCCTCAAAAAAAGACCGCCCCGCATGGCTGAATGTCAATATTGGTTCCCCCAAAAAATGGTGCCGCAAGGTGCGAGTGGGAAAGAAGAGCACGTCAGAGGCCCGGGCTTTGGGATATTGAAGCAGAATCACAATCAGACTCCTGCAGGCAAAGCGCTGTGGACCGCATGCCATGGTAACTCCTGCTCCGTAATGGGAATTCTCATCGCGGCCTTTGAGAATCCAGTCTTTCGACGATGGCACAAGCTAAGCTTCACTTTGGCAGTGTGTTCGTAGCTCCTTTCCTGCCAGGTAGCACCTCTTCAAAATGTGCTTCTCTGAATTCCGACATTGTTTCCCCCGCAAGCAAACACAATATCCTACAAGTGAGTTTTTGGCATTCTGCATTCTGGGTTGTAAAGACTCACTCTGACTGGAACTGTTGCGCAGGATGCTCCATCTCTACCTGACATGCGCTTTGCACAACTGCCACCTGGTGCGCAAGTCTGTCTAAGGGGCATTCCACCATCCCCAAGCCACTGTCCTCGTGGTAAGCTTGTATACATACCTCAAAATTGTGTGGCTAGCTAAGCCATTCAGGTTGAGCTCGGTCAGAATATTTGAGGAGTATCTTGCATCATGGTACCTATCAACATATGTATATATAGATAGTGTATATCTACAAGGAAAAAAATAAGCCAAGACTCAATCTTCATGACTTCGGGATGCATGGATTTTGAGATTATTCGCTTAGCCTGGGGACACCACCAGTGCTCTGCTGCTATCCCACTCGCACACAGCGCCGTGTAGCTTCTGGTAAAGTCTTGGAAGGAACAAGCTTTCCTGACACGCCCACTTGGCTTCGGGTATGATAATCATGCGTTTCCACACCCAGATCGAACTGCAAGACTTCATACTGGGACAACCAAGTGAGTGAATGTGCATTTTGAGACCCTGCATACAGAGCAAACAGGGACTCATGATCACCGTAAGTCCAAATCAAACTGCTCATGGAGCTACACCAGCCGTCGGCGACTGGCAGCGGCGGGCCTCTGCACGTTGTGTGCCTTGGCCCATGCCTGCGAGTCAACCAAAAAGAGTCCGGCACAGGGCAACTCAGCCAATCTTGGGACAGGGTTGAAGCAAAATTAAAAAGTAGGAAGGCAACCCCTGCTCGTAAGAAACCATGCGCTACTTCTAAGAAGCCGTGAGACAGGCGTAGTCACTCCTAGTGTTAGCCAGAAGCTGCATCAACAGGATAAAACAGGTGCTGACTGTGGGTGATGGTGAGCAAAAACCAAGCTGGCAAAGTGTTTTCAGGGTTACTTATACGATCATGCACGGTACCAGCAAATATCGAGGATTGCCCCTTCGGTGGGCAGAAACCAGAATCAGAATACGCCCGAATCAATTCAAGGCTTCCAGGGTTGGCTGGTTAGATCCCTAGTCTCATGTTGGTAACAAACAATTAAAGTGCGAGTTTTCCATGTAGATTTGCGGAGCAACTCCGAGCTTAGATGGTATCAAACTTGCGCCCCAAACAGACCCAACGAATCTTTCCCGAGCTCGTTTTTGGCACCAAGTGCGAAACATGACCAAACACACTTGACAGGCTCTTCCGAACCGGCCTCCCAACGTGGGCGAAGGCCAATGTTGTCTTTCTCTCAAAGAGGGTCACAAGGAAGCGTGACATACTGTGGATGAACAGAATCCATTTCGCACCACCGAAGAAACCTAGGAATGATGATCCCCTGTAAATACCAATGCACAATGGATTCCCATGGGTGTAAAGTGGTGCAGGGTTTCGTCCATCCACAGTAGGTCGTGTTCGTTCACAGCCGTTTGCATTTTGTGTGCATTGGCCTGCAACATGTCGGAAGGCGTCAAAGACAAATATGCGACCTTGATTGTCAGCGACTGTGCGCTTAAACACAAACCACATGGCCAGGCTCATCTGCCCACACGACACAACTAGCACCGCATCAGTGCACTTGGCAAGCGAAGATGACACGAGCCCCCCACCTCAAGCTGGGCAACCCTCCCCCTCAAGCTGGGCCGTAGGGCTTTGCGAAATGAACTGAAACGTGCAGAGTTCTTCGGCAACATGGACAACCCACTGATACACTAGCACCAAAGCGAGACCAGTGGGAACCATGTCACATGCTCAACCAAATTCAGCAAAGGACACCTATGGCCACGCGGTTCAAACATGGGAACATTGGGTAGAACCACTGGTTTCGGTCAAAGAATTGGGGGGTCTATCCCCAATGTCCTCCCGGAATCAACAGTTAATATGCTAGTCTTGCCATATCCTGCCATATCTGGCCACTTGTTCCCAGGTCAAAAGCCTTAATGGGAATCCTCACGTCCACGAGAGAACTTTCTATTGTTCCCAAGTTCGGAAACGGCCCACGCCAGAAACTAGCCGGTTTTCTGTAAAAGGTTCGCAGGAAATGGGGGCACGCCGAAGTGGGTGCAAGGGCTGAATAGCTCCTAGCCAATGACAAAAGGAACATCCGTTCCTTTCAACGTGACAGTAGTGATAGATTGCCTTCAAAACCAACAAAGGAATATAGGACACACTCTTAAGCAAATGGACGTATCTGTCCTGTATTATTGTATCAGAGGGCTTTCTGGTGTTCCAAGGACTCAAGCAGCCAGCCCCGACCCAAATTCCCTCCCAGGCCTCGTGAAGGGTCCCACACACGCCAAGCACGCGGCGCACCCGCCGGCCGAAAAGCCGAATCTTGTTCTTGCATCTGTGGAAAACTAATTCGAAAGCCATTGAACACAATCCGAAGAGCAACGGGGCCTGTTGCCTCTCCTGCCTTGTTGCCTTAAGTAGGCAGGAATGTCCAAGTTCCTCAGCCTCGAACAATCTAAACGAGTCGAAGCAAATGGCTCAGCTGGGAGTGCGTTGCGCAGCTGGGAACCAGTCAAGGAAAGACGACTGAGCGCAACTTCGCGAAGAGCGTCTATGGGTGTGAAACGTTTGCTGCAGCCAAATCCGCGCGGCGACTCATGGTGTGGGCGCAACACGGATCCAACGTGCCGCAATATGTTGCCCCAACCCTGTCTAGTCCGAAACTCACTTGCACATTCGGACTATTGGTGATAATTCAAGTTTGAGATGAATGGCAGTGTTTCAATCTAAATGTGCATTTCAACCTACTATGGCAAGCGCATATCAACATTGCAACGTTCTTACATTGCGACACCCAACATCACGTTGAGACAGAGTTCAAATCTATCATGCGTGGCCCTGGAAGGAGGGAAGCCCATTTGCACAAAAACATCCCCTGACTGAGATCTCCAAAAGGCATCGCCACTAAGAGTGACATCTGTTCACTGGGAATGCCGCGCTCCGGGTTTCGTCGATAAATAGCCTGCTTACTGCAACACACCGTCACAAATTGGCAAACTACGTACCTTTCATGCATAGCAAAGCGGCAAGCAACACTCCTGCGTGGAATAGTTTACCCCTACAAAACAAACAATGACTCAAATTGGTTTTAGGGTACCCTGTCCAACATGGAACCTTTCGGGCTGGAAGATGAGAGCTTCTGTTAAAAGGGGACCCGGTGGTCCCATGGCAACCTGTGGAGCGAAGGGCACGTAAAGGGGGGATCGGGTACTTGCTGGTTAAGCCTTATACCCCACAATTAGGAGACTAGTCCAACTGGTGCACTAAATTTCACTGGGTGTCCCTTGTGTGTGTGTGGGTGTGCCGCGAGCAACGATCAATTCAGGAAGACAACCCCATCTTGGAAAAACAAACAAATCGGAAAATCAAGCCCATCTTCTTAAAACGCGAAACCACAACAAACTCACAACTGGCATAATATTAATCTGGCAGCAGCGCAAGCGCGAGGATTGCCCCAAGTCACCACAGAGCCGTCGTCCACAATGGCAGCAAACACATTGGAACTTGCTTGGAGTTGCTGGACGTGTACCAACTTACAGCCATCGCTTTGTAGGTTAAAACCAAGTAATCCCAAAACCAACCAGTACCCACCCATACAAGTACCCACCCCAAAACCCAACCACTTCTGATCGCCCCTTTACCAGGGATCCTTACATGAAAAACACCTGAACATTGCCTTGTAAATGGTGGTGTCCCTTTATTTTGGTGTTGAAAAAGCCATGTTTCAGTCCCTTTATTTTGCACATTTTGCCCTGCAAAATGCATCTTTTCAGGAGCCACAAAACCCCAGGCCCAAAACCCGCCACCCCCCCCTCCCCCCGCCTGACGCGGCGCCTTGAGCGCCAGGGCCTCAACCACTGCCACCGGGTCCGACACCGACTCCACCTCCGCAGGACGCAAGCGGTACCAACCTCTGGGGGTCGTTCTGGGTCGTCGGAGGGGTAGAAGTCGACCCCAAAAGTCCAAGAACTCCAAGATGAGATGTGTTTTTTTGGTGTGTGTGTGTGTTTTTTCCAACCCGTGGAATTTGGTAACAAAACACCTTGGCATGGTTCAAGCACTACTACTCAAAATGAGCTGGACCAACCAAACATATGGTAAAGAAGTGAAGCTGTGGCTTTGGATTTGGTCAACAGGAATCTGTCAATCACCAATTCCAAATCGAAAAAGGGTACTTGGTGACATCTGGGTGTCTTTTTCTGAGGGTACCCTTTCCAGTTAGCTTTGAAGGGAAACCAAAAGGCTATCAACCATTTTTGGTGTCCCCCCCCCACAAAAAGACACACCCATTTCTGTTGAGCCAAACTCACCGTGGATTGCAGTCTACCAACCATTGAAAGCTGGGTGTGCCATTCCTCGGGTCGTCTGCTCTGCAGGTCATAGTTCGGAGTTCCCGTTGGAGCGTTCCTGAGGCATGGGGAAGCCATTTGGGTTTGCTTCTGCAGACTGATCAGAACATGTTCCTACGATCTTGCAGAGACATTGCTTGCTTCCATGCGAACGCCCCCGGAAAATGTCCAACAAAAGTCTGACACCTAGCTGGGCTCCGCTCAGAGGATCGGGGCAACCCTGGAAGCCTGGCTAAGGGAATGTTGGTTTCAAGTGGGGATCCATGTTTGGGTTGCGCACCCTTGTTACTCAGCCCAAGGTTGATCGTGATGGAACTGCACGTCCTTGCACAGGCCATCTGCTTCCACTTGTGACAATTATTACGTGTATCATTGGCATCGTCAGTGTGGTAGTCAGTTCTGAGGGCATTCTCGATATGTCTAGTTAACTCGCTAACTGGTCTGTAAATGAAGCCATGCTCGTGTTGGCTCTTCAACACCAAGGAACACACCCCTAGTGATGTAAACTGATTAGAAACAACAGAGAAGTCTGTCATCCGGTTTACAGCAATAGCGATTATCGCGCTTGCTGGATTATTGCTTTTGCATCTGCCATCAAGTCCGGACATATCCTGAATGGAGCTCGTGCCACACGCCACAAGTGGCATAAAAGGAAAGGTGGCCTGTCTAATTTTGGGGCTCGACTCTCTCCTATGTCTGCAAGATGTACTATATCTATATCTCTATAAGTATATTACATACTATGCATACATCAGCTTGCATGACTCCTCCGAATGAATCACTGACCTTAAGATCATAGATTCGACTCCCCGCAAAAAGCCGTCACACCTTGCCCGTTCTGCTGAGCCTGGCCAGAACAGGCATATTGAACTGTTTGAAGAAGTCTAGCCCTTATCCTCCAGGCCTTTTTAATCCAACAAGTCACATTCCTTTAGCATCTTCTCGGAAAAGCTACTGGACGACCAACTACCTCTGAAAGGGCCCCTGTCAGTTTCAGCTTGGGTGGGAGGGTACCTGGCTGAGTTTCGGAAGCGAGGGTCTCTCACGTCCAAACTCGGAGAGGCGCCCGTACCACGTTCCGCAGAACCTGGCGCTGTCAACTGGGCCCTCACTTGAGGGTCTGGCTGGCCACTGTCTGGGTGTTCCACAGTTCCATGGGAAAACAAAATGAAGGACAACAAACACTACAACCACACTTAGCAAATCCGAATGTCCGCATCCGCGGTAGTAGTGACCAGATTTGAGCACAAGGGCAAAAGCAAGATCTGACTGCTGAATCTGAATGGGATTCAGCCCATGAGGCTATGTGCGCAAGCAAGAGTCTGCCAAGAATAATGCTTTGTCCAGCGGTCAGTTTCGAGCTCAACAGCGTTTCCCATCGTACAACCATGGACCATCGCCGATTTCACATCAAGCCAGTCTTGTGGGGCGAGCACGGCTATGTCCTTCCGGCTTTCAACAGAAGCGCAAAACTCAAACCAAATTACAAACACATAGATGCTGATCGGCCTATTGACCCAATGCCCTTGAAGGTACAACAGCACGCCCAACTTGAAACACTGACCCCGCAGTTCAACTCTGTCCTGGCAACAAAACAAGCCACTCATTATGGCTTTGTCCTTTGGTTCCCGACAGCCAATGGCAAACGGGCGTGCTGGGGTCAATTTGGTTCGACACGGCTGGATCCCGCATGGCGCTCTTGAACATTGGACGCCCCGAGTGGTTGGCTGCTTTGTGCTTGGCGAGTGCACCTCTATCCTCTGACCTTGCATGTCCCTAAAGTAGAGGCCCATGTCAAAGCGAGGCACTGAACTTCCCACAGAGTGATTCAACCATCAGAAAGGGTTTCCCCTATATGATGCCCAGTGCCGCCTCTCTTCTGTCCTGACCTTTGAGTGAGTCTGATGTGACTGCGAAGCTCAAACCAGCCCACAAATGCGAACCTAATGATTGCGCCAATTGGCACGGAAAAGGTAAAACCCTGAAACTCACAAAGCTATGAAAACAAGGGCGGTTCCCCCGGATATAATTGAGCGAACCAACCACTGTTTTGCAAGAGAACATAGAAACATTGGGTTGTGCTAAAACTAACAGTAGGCCACCCAATACTGTTGTCAGTTGCTCACGTGGTAAATCAGAAGGGGGTCCTCACAACTCACCTGCAATCTTCAGGAGACCAACCTCAAAGCAGGCCTCAAGTGAGTCACACAAAAGGAGCACGTCTCCTGGCAACGAACCCTGTGGCGGCTCTGGAGAAGAAACCTGAACAGACTTCAGCCATTTTTCAGCAGTCCCCCATCTGCAGACCAAACATCCGAGCCTGTCCCTAACAATCCCAGCATTGTGCCTCAAGATCAACCACATGAGACCCCGATATCCCATGTTGACACGCGCAGCCCGGGTTCTTCTCACCAACTGCCCCAAGTTCGCAGCGCGCGCCGTGGAGGGGTCATTGCCACTGCCCTCGAAGACCACGCCCGGGGAATCGATCAAAGTCACCTCCCGTTGCATCGAAGCCCATTGATAATTCAAGTTGGGAGTGTCGTGGGTCATGGGGATGTGGGAGGGATACAAAAGAGAGTTAGAGGTTCAGACAATAATTTGTTCTAATCAGGAATGGAGCCCTCTTGATGGCAATGATTGTTCCCATTGCCATTGGACAACTGAACCCAACCAATACACACATATTGGTGCCACTGAGTTGTTTGGTTGTGAAGGGTGCAGCATCACAATGCTTCAAACGGGCTCAGCTTAAGCAACAAAAACATGGTGGCATGGGCTAATCGTTTTAGAAGTATCCCTCGTGAGACAAGTCATAGAGCCAACAACTCAGTGGCCTCTCCCATAGTGTCCTCCTGGTGCCTTCAGATTTGAATGAGCGTCACTGTGCGAGACTCATCTGCTGGAGCCAGCAGTCGAAGCGTCTTGCAGAATTGTACGTGGTTATTGAAGATACATACCCTGTACCCTTTTGTTGAGTTGTTGCGAAGGGAAACAATTAGAAAACCACCCATTTTGAGTTGCACGCATTTCGATGCAAACCACCACAAGCAGCGCATCCCCACTCGCAAAGCAACAACAGATGTGCTTCGCTGAAGGCTCTGCCGCTCAAGTCCAGCTCCTTCCGTTTGTGGCACTGGAGACACCACACTGAGGTCTTCTGTTTGGCCGGTGAAAACATGAAGGAAACCCGAAAAAGGTCAACAAGCAAACACAGTGCTCGCAAATTGACAGGCAACACAGCGCATGGCATTGCCAGAGCTGAGGCCCTGCAATATAAAAGGAGCAGCACGCTAGAGAGAAACACTGCGACATTTGCAGGCCAGGTCAAACAAGTAAACATAACGCTGCAAATCAACACAGTTCGCATGCGAACGTAGCGTCATGTAGAAAAATGACACCTGAAGCCACGCGGCAGCTTGATGTGTCTGCTCTCCGAAGCCGGCATTTGGCACCAGCACAAATTAAACTCATGCAGGTCAATAGGAATGCAAGCTAAGTGCTCTGGAGTGAACGCAAACGGCACAATCTGTTCATGTGGATGCAACAAACAGCATGCAACACATCTGCAAAGCCTTGCTAAGGGTATGCGAGTTGTATGCAAAAACTGGTACATGAAAGGAAATAACAGTTCGGAAGCACCCATGTAAAAGTTGGTTGTGGTTGGGATAATCCATCACTATTCTTCATCCACCCGGGGTTGATTGTGGCCGAAGTAAGCCTTACCCTTAGTACGGCTCAACCGGGTGGTTCGACGTGGGAGGGGTCAGGGGGCCTGCTGTAGGGCTCTAGATAATCCGATTCCGGCGCTTAGAAGTGAGAGAGATTTGACCACTGCATAGGGCTCCAAACAAAACCCGCGCGCCTTTGAGTCTAGCTGCACCTGCCAGCCACGGGCAGTGAAAATCCTCCTTGATCCAACTCCGGAAAACTCTGGATCATTCAATCATCGCTTCATATGGCGATGTCTTTCATCCTGAGGCGTTTGTTTTGCTCAATGGCAAACAACAAGTGACACGCAACACCTTGACGGGTCCCGGCTAGAAACAAGCCGAACAAGCCAAATGCCGGCATGGTGCAAGAAGAGCACCGGTAGCAAACGACTGCGAGATCTGTGGCCTCAAGCTCAAGCCACTCCCAGTGAGCCCAGTCACCATAGTTGGCAACCAAACAGAGATCCTCAACTCAAGAAGACGGCCACTCATCAAGTATTCATCATGTTTGAGCTTGTTTTACCTGCGGTGAGCTTGCTGCAAGCTGTTGCAAACTGGATGGTTCTGATGCGCTGGCGCAGTTTCTTTCTGAAGATGCATGCCGGTAGCTTGGACCGCAAAGATTGCCAAGGGACTCGATGTCATCGCAGCTACTTGAAGCAAAACAGGAGCCATTTGCTCGTTTCTTCCGTTTCGCAACACAGCCATCTTTGCTGTCCAATGGTAGATGGCTTGGGTCTGCCACCGCCGAGTCATCTGTAGCAGTCCTACACTTTGACTTCCCACACGGTGTGCCAACAAATACCTGATTTAAGCTGACAATGCTGTCTATCATTCTCATGCACGACTCGTGCAGTTTGCCAACATGATCATGCCCAGGTTTGGAAGACTCCCATGATGATAGAAACGCCGTTTCTGTCAACTCTGACAATGATTGAGAAAAAACATGTTGGCTGCACACCTCTTTTCTATCTGCCCTTCAGTAGTCTCAGTACTTTTGCCCGCCAACCCCATCATCGAACCACTTTGCAAGCCTCCTGGGCCATTCTAGTCACACCGGCACGGGCGCCTGGAATGTCCGCAGCAAGAGGAGTGAATCCAAGAAGCAAACCTCCACCGAAAGGATGCATGGCCTACCCTAAAGCCCTAACAAACACTCACAGTAATTGCGTCTTCTGCTCATATGTAAACAAACTAGCATCTCTCTGGCCGTTCGGGGCAGTGACTGACACAGGCCTAGAAGGTACCTTGACTCTCCCAGGCCATATACTGGGCCCCGCATTTGCCATGCATTGCCCCCTGAACATCCTTTTCGCAGCAGCGTGCGGATCATAAGAAACGACTTGGCCATTGTCAGTTCCAGTCTTGAGTATCAATTGAAGACAACATACAATTCGATTTCGCTCCTAGAGAAAAGGTTATCAAGGTGGTACACACACACACATACACACACGCACAACAGCTGGGTCCAAGTAGCAGGAAACACATGTTACGCGAGTCGCTAGCGGCGTTTCGGGAATGGATGAACTCTAAACAGACTGAAAATGCAACTCATTCTGCTTAGCTAGGACTGTGTGACTCCTGCTAAAAGAAGAATGAAGAAATGTTAAACCGCAAAATGAAATATGTGTTGTTTGTCTGATGGTTTTTGCCCAGTCCGAGTAGAATCAAATCGACATAGCAGTCTCAAATGGAGCACCCATCCAACCACAGCAAGTTAAATGACTCAGTCCAGGATGTCCGTTAAACCCACACATGCCAGCTCACCCTACACCTTTCAAAGCGTGGCTCGAATGAGGCATAAGTATGACAAATTCAGGTTGCCTTCTAATATATCTTAATCTGTCGTGTCCGCTGTTCAAGGTATGCGAAAACCAAACCGCACATCGTTCAACCAAAGCAAAGGCAATATCTGCCAAAGTAAGCTGTCGTTCGCACACACAGCTCAAGCAATGTGAGTGGTTTCGAACAGTTCAAGTGTTGCCACATTGATGCAGGGAACAACGACCATCTCCTACTCGTTTCTGGTGCTTGGGATCAATTGAGACACACATTCATGGCACGCCTTCCAATTCGCAAAAAGGAATCATTGCCCGTTGTGGAGTAATGACAGTCTTCGTACCGGTCACCAAGCAAGATGGCACATTTTCCGATCCATTTTTGTCTGCCTGGTTTGGGTCCTGGGTTGGTCTCCAAATACTGGAACAACATGGATAGCTTCCCTCTCGGTTGCCTTTGCCACAACCTTAAAAGAGGCAAACTCAACAAAACAAAGCCCCATTTGGGTGTGGCTGTTTTCGAGGTTTCTCTTTTTGCGGTGGTGAAAAGGGGAAACAACGGAAACACTACCATTTTGTGGGGTCTCTATTTAAAAAAATACACCCAGTTGGCAAACCTACCACTGAGGCCATGGCCGGTTTCCACCGCCGAGTGGCGCTTCATGGAGTTGATGACCTCTGAAGTTCCATGTGCACGGGGGGCCCTTGGCATGTAACCATCTGCTCAAACTCTCACTGGGTGTCTTGTTCTTCAGGGTGCCCGTTTTTGTTCGTGATTTTGAAGGCGAACCAAAGGAAAATCACCATATTGTTTTTTTTTTGGGGGGGGAGGATCAAAAACAATCACACACCCAATTCCTAACTGGAGACAAGGGATAATATAGCTTGTCCAGCTACCTTGCCAGGGGTTGTGAAGCCATCTGAGTTTGTGGTTTGGGTGGTGAATCCATTTGGCACTTGGGTGTCTCATCTTCCTAGAAAGAAGGTTGTAGCAACTGTCGTGGGAAACTAACCTCTATTAATTGCCCAACTTATATAAGCAGGGTCCCAACCTACTCACTAACTGGGACAATATCCAAGTAACAAAGACGGTGTCTGGCATGGGCACGCAGCCTGCGATTTCATTGAAGAACCGCGCACCTTCGGATGAGCCGCACTCACGCGAGACAACGTACACACACACACACACACCGCAAAAATACCAGGTACCTGTTGCTTCCAGCCTCTACGGGGAAGCGAACAAGTTTTGAAAACACCCAAAAAATGGCAAAGAACACATCAAGGGGTCGACTGTGTAATCTCTAGTTTGAGCAATGGAGGTCCTCGGGGGTGGGGGGGACGTCTATGAAGCACAAACGCCAAAAAACTACCGGATGTTTTGACATTATTCGTTAGATTGCTGTGTATAACACAAGCCTGATTCGGTCAGCCTCTCGAGATTCGTCTGTGGCGCATCACCCACCAAAATGACAAGCTGCAATAACTTTTGATGTACCTTCGGTGCTGTCCATAGCGCATCATGCTCCAACTCGCAATCATGGAAGCATTTGTTCCAACAGAAGCTGCTATATGTCAAGGTTGGTGCTGAGCTGCATGAGATCCTCCACGTGAGCTTGACTGAAAACAACTCTCTTGTGGCGCTCTGTTATAAGGAAAGAAGTGCACTTTGCCTGCATATGATGATCATGGACCGCTAAAACTCCTGAGTGACAAATCAAGCAGGATAGAATATGCACTTTGAACAATACACCAACACGCTATGATCAACAGCAACGATATGTCGATTAGACAACCGCGTGTATCAGTATACTAATGACTGTCTGTGCCACAGCCGTGGCGCACAAATGCCGAATGTAAGCCGTCTAAAAACAAACTCGTGATCTGTCCTCGAAAAAGGCATCAATTGCTCAACCAGGAGCAAGAGCGTATTCAACAATCAATACTCTCGTAACTCGTATTCTGATTGTTGTGCATTCCCATGTGTGCTTGCATCACAGGCCGTACAGTTTCTAGTTGTTCAAGGAACAAAATGACCAAACAAATCTTAGGCAACCAACACGATATCGACTGCACAAAAAGCCAAAACATCTGCAGCCATCTGCCAAGTTCTCTCACGAGCTCACGCCGCGCGGCTGAGCTCTTTCCAGTGTTCGGGTAGCCCACGACTCCCACAGAGATGTGGCCCTGGCGCGGTTTCGCGGTGGACTCCTGAAAAACACCAAACAAGTAAACTACACCTGGTGTGTTACAAGGAATTCCCGAGCGCAACATCTCAAATCACAGCTTTCCTTTTGGAATCGTCCAAAGAGTCCCCAGCTTCCACACACAGACATGCTGTAGCACCCATGTGCATGTTTAAGCTTGCACATATATATATATACACACATTGTATATAGAGCTTCAGGGCTTTCAGAATGGCAAACAATCTTTGCTGGTCCCGCCAAATTCATCACATTGTCATGACTCGTCGCTTCCCATTGAAGTCGGATTCTGACAGTCAAAAGCAAACGGCTCAATAATTCGCACAGAGTCAGAGCCAATTGCCTGGAATAATGTGAACTGATGTTACGTGTTGGTGGGGACAACAATTGCGCTTCTGTGACTGTGTGGTCTCACAACAAAGCAAGCGCCAGTTCATGTCAAACGATTAACAATAAACGGACTTCCTTGAGCCATCACAACCAGCTCGCATAACTCAAGTTTGTGGCATAACCAACAGAAATACATCGTCTCTTCCTCCTGCCGGTGCGCATAATGCAGCACCCACCCACCCAACCAACAAGCGAACCAACCAACCCACCAGCCAGCCAGCCAGCCAGCCAGCCAGCCAGCCAGCCAGCCAACCAACCCACCAGCCAGCCAGCCAGCCAGCCAGCCAATAGTTGCTGAGGGCCGCGGCTCCCAAAACCAATGTTAGGATTGAGTTGACGAACTGCCGAACCCCCGAACCGAACCGCCCCGCCTTCATATGGGTACCGCTTTGCCTGGAATAGTTCTTCAGCAGCTGCATGAGCTCATCTGCGCCCACCTCGTGTCGCAAACTTCGGGATCCCAGTTCCATCTGGTGGAAAAGGCCGCCATTTATTTTGGGTTGGCCATGTTTTATGGGGATGCGTGCCAAACCACCAAGCAACAATGCAACATCCGGGTCTTGGGGCCCTCGATTGGTACTTGAGACCATACATCAGCAGGTTGCAAGCTGAGGCCTCATCTAGAATACAAAACAGAGAGCCACAATAGCTCAAAATAGGATTTTTTTGGCTTCTCATGAGAGAAACATTCTTGTTTATTATTATTAGCCCTTCCGAAACCTGGCGAGGACGCAACCACAGACTCTTTTTGCTGATCCCCCAAATCCCCCTCGGGACCCCCAGCATGGCTGTTTTCGCAACAGTTGAATCGGGAGCATGGCAGCAAGAATTTGGCCATTCATGCTTGCCGAGCTGAGTGCGCACTGGAAACAGAAGCAGCCTTTTTTAAAATAATGCAGTCAGTGTGGAAGATTCTGGCTGCCAAGAGCGCACCGGACACTCAGTGTTCCCAGTCTAGCCTGGCCTTGTCTGACTCCGTGTGCACACTGGCAACCCGCTGTCCGAGAGGTAAGCATGAATCAAACTGCCAAGGAGGAAATGTTTGACGCGGCTGGCTAAGTAGGCACTCCAGAGACCCTGGGGCCCAGACCACAGCATGGGTGCTTCTGAGCAAGCCGTCAGACCTTGGACAAATGCAGGCATGCAAGCTTCAGAGGTGAGAGTCGTTGCTCTGCTCATCTCTGGTTCTGGCAGGCAGCCGGGCGACACACGACAACCGCAGCAGCTATCACAGCAGCGGCCACAACCACCCTGACCACTACCACTCTTTCCCGACGGCCCATGGTGTCATGAATGGGTCAACCACTTCGCCCGTGAAAAAGGCCTGGCACTGGAGCCACAGGACCTCACCGAGTTGCCGCAAGGAATCCGCCTGTCTACAAAGCAGCGACCGAGCCTCGTTGACTGTTGGTTCCGCTAAAATAGTTTCAAAAAATACATGATGTAGAGGCTTTACTTCAACCCTTGCTAAACCAGGTACTAGAACTACCTACAACAAATACTGTAGTAGAACAAAGGTCACTGGAGTCCCCTTCAACAGTTGATCAATTGACGGTGTCCATTGAAACGATCACCACTTTTCGAGATTCAAAACAAGTTGGAAATGGAGGACACACTGTTTTCACCACCTGCTAAAACGGTCAACAGGCGTGGTCTTGGGAACTCATTTGGCTCCCCCTTTTGGCCCCCTGCGCATTGCCGGCACTGGTCATGGCATGCGTGGCCCTGCAAAGCCGGCCAAGCAACGGCCGTGGTTTCCATGGCAATTTGGAATGCAACCAATTGAGTGGCTCGGGCTTTTTAGGCGACCCCCAAAAAAAACAATCGTGGTTTGCCTTTTGGTTTCCTGTCAGTTTCTTTCAACCCAGAAATACAAGGTTTACCTTTTGGAAGCTTGAATGGATAAAGGGTCGAGTCGTGTTGGGCAAGTGAACAATTAGTCAAACAACCCTCAGCATGAGACGAGTGCCCGCATGACTCAACCTTGTCGTAGGGATATTTCTCACCAATATCGCAAGACGTCCAGCATCCTTGAACAGCCAAGAGCTCCTCGTAGCTTAATGACTTAACAAGGAAATGCAAACACCCATCTGCAAGTGCTTTCGCGAAGGCGCTGCAGCTTTTCAGCCTTCAGCAAAGGCAAAGACCCTGCGAGTTACCCTGTATTGCTTTTCGTTGTACCCTGCACCGTAAAATTGCACCTGTAGGAGATACCTGGAAGACCTCATGTGCCATTTGAGGGTGCTCCAAGCGCATGCCTTGTAGTATCCTTGACCTTGCCCCACATCGAAAGGCACTGCTGCAACTTGTGGACTGCAAAAACAGGGTCAGCCGTCAGATTTATGTCTAAACAACCAACTGCCCCCTTTTCTCAGAGAAATCGAAAGCACCCGTATTCAAACATGCCTATAAAATCGCAAGCAACCCTGCCAACCATGTTCGTTGGTATCTCCCTGGCGAAGCGTCAGACCCTGGCCTTCCAAACTCCAAAATGGGTTCGCCAAATCGATGTCTTGTTTGTCGACACGCAAACAGAAGTCCGACTGATCTTCACACAACCATGCGAGGTATCAGAACAAGTGCCTCGGTGTGCCTGTGTGCCAGCAAAACAGCTGTTCGCTCATGATCTCATTTATTGACCGTCCTGCCCCCCCCCCCAGCGGCATCCCATGCCATTCACAAGCAAAAAGGGCTGTTGTGACATTGGAGCCACCGAAAAGCTCTAAGTGCATTCGTACAAAAATGCCATCAACAAACATGCTAACCCCATGGGCAGAAGAGAAAGACTTGGCTGCCAAGTAAACGAGCCTGAACACGACACCACTCTCGACATCGCAACGTCTCACTGTTTTTTCATGGTCCATGTATAGTTCCTAAAATGTTGTGTTAACAATAATATCGGGCCTCCATTGACTGTGTGTATGTGTGCGTGTGTCATGGATTTACCCAAATCAGGCTCTGCACCACAATCCCTTTCTTTGCGCTGGACATGCTTCATCTGGCTCATTCGAATTGCAAACCAAAATCACCACACAAGTTGAGCCTCAAACACCGCCTCTCATCGTATTTCACATGCTGGTCTCATTTCCACAAGCGAAGCATTCATACGACACAGCGCGGTTGTCTTGATATAATATATTATGTATATATATATATCCGGAGTTTTCAGGCTTTGCGCATCCTGACATTGCTACAGGGAAAACATGTGTGTTGACGTTGGAACACACGTAAACCACCGCCGGACGTCCGGACGTCCGCCTGGTGGCTCCGCCGTGGCAGGCCTTGAAGGCAATGGCTGGATGCGAGCGATGCCTCAGCCGGGTTTCAGCCGTACCCACGGGCAATAGGCAGTGTCTCAAGCGAAACTCCATGAAACAGTTTGCCCCATGGTGGTTTCCTTTCGGGAAGAGAGTGATGTGGGGAGACTACAGTTCTAAATCCAGAGTTACTTGGTTCAACGTCATTTGGGAGATGCGCACGGGATGTCACTCCTTGTCTGTTCTTCGGGGAAAACAGCGACCCCCACTGGACATGATCACCACGATGATTGCCCTGAGTGGGAAATTAGGATACCCTTGAGGAGCTGGATTAATTCGCAAGCCGAAATGTTCGAGGAACCTCCATCTGAAAAAAACGGCGAAGGTAAAGGCGCGCGCTTGTTTGATGCTTTCGCAAACCTGGGAAACCACCACACGAACCAACAAACAACACACCACCACATCATCATCATCATCATCATCATCATCATCATCATCATCATCATCACCACCACCACCACCACCACCACCACCACCACCACCACCAAAACCACCACCACCACCACCACCACCACCACCACCACCACCACCACCACCACCACCACCACCACCACCACCACCACCACCGTCATCACCCCCGTCGTCATCATCATCGTCGTCATCGTCATCAACAACAACACTGCGGAAGGCATTCATTGGCCTCGTCTCGAATGCTCTTGCGGCCGCCTGACCATGCAGGGTCACAAGTACATACGTTGAACTCCCCCCCTCATTCCTTTCTGCTTGGTTTGCTCTCAAAGGAAAGGAGAAACAAACACGGGCGCCTTTTGCTTGTTGTTTCATACAACCAAACAAGGGAATGACAAAACATCACAAACCTGCAAGCCCCAAAACCTAGCGCAACCGCAACCGTCACGGTCTCATCGGCCTTGTTGTTCACTAAGACTCTCTAAACCCAAACATTCCAACCATGGGCGTCAAGCCCTGCAGGTCCATCCATCCATCACATCCATCCATCCACCCACCCATCCAGCCAAACACAAACATCCAAACATCCAAACATCCAAGCATCTAAGCATCCAAAACCTGCCGAGTTCTGGAGGTGTCTCAATGGGTGGCTCGGGTTGTCCAAAGAAAGCCCCCAACTTTTTGAGGCCCCGGGCAGGTGCTTCATCCAGGCCTGCACGGCTTCTCGGGGCACCAGGTCGATCCTCGGGTGTCAAGCAACTACACTCGGGACAGCTGTGTGCTTTGCGGCTGCCCTTCTTGGGGTTGGCTGAAAGGGGAGAAAAACAAAGGGAAAATCACACATTCTGGTTTTTGGGGCCCTGAACAGACTCACCTCTATTCGGGCACACTACATATGATCATACACCGTTTTGACTTAACGTGGCTGTGTCTCAAAAGGCAGCATCCTTGATTCCAATAACCCTGTTCCAGCTTTGCCCTCGAGGGGGTGTGAAGTCATAATCGAAAGGTCCGGTAAACATGGGATGACCGTTGGGGAAACCACTAAATATATGACATGCCCCACTAAAATGAGAAAAGTTGGCGGTCATTTGGGGGCCAGGAATATTGATCAACCCCCATACGTCATTCTGTGGCAGCACCCAGCATTTTCGGCAAAAGTCAAGCTGGCAAGATCTAACAGGGTGCCCTGAAGACCCAAAACCAGGAGCTCCCCTTTTGTGTAAATCAACCACATTCAACCACCCCTTATTTTAAGTCTGCCTGGAGAAAATCAACAAGCGGATCGTCGGAACAAACCTTCGAAACGCCGAGCCCTCGACTTGTTCAACAGCAAGATCAGGCGCTTGCCGGAGCTAGTCACCTGCGAGTTCCGGAGACCAAGCGTCCAGCTGGTCTTCTGGCTCACAAAGGATCGATTACACTCACAAAAACAACCACTCTGAGTCTGACTCCATAAGCTTGAGCAGGTGGATTTCTCAGCCCCTTCAATAGTTTCATGAATCCCGGATTCTGATATGCGGATTTCCAAATGCGTGGGACTCTGAGGGAAAGAACTTTGCTTTGATTCCGGGATCATCGCCTAACCACTCAAAGCCTCTCACGCAAAATGACGTCTCCTTAAAAGCAGACAGCATGGTCAGCCTGAAGTCTAGGATCGTCCCGGAAACTTGAAGAAACCTGATTAGAACCAGAGCCAATGCAAACCTATTTGAGTTGCTTCTCAGGACGATATTGCTTGGCTAGGACTGTGAGACATTCGAAAGCGCGCGCTTTTCGGCTAACTTTTGCCGTGTTGACATCACCCCTTCCCCGCAAACACCAAGACAGCAAATTTCAAAAGCCGGAACAAAAAGGCAAACACATAGAATCCCGAATTCTTAGAACAAGTGGTTCACCTGAAACTTGCCAAATAAAATTATCCGATTAGAATCACTAGAATCCCAAGAAACAAAGCTGACCAACTGATGAATCAAAAATCAATCCAAGGAACAACTGCTCTTCTTTCAAGGGGCACATGGGGCCCAACAGCTTCCATTTCCTTGTGTCTGGAAAACATAAATACATATTTCCGGTGAACTCGCTTCCCTATCAAACATTTCGAACCAACAGGGCGGAAATAAAACATATACCCTTCCTCTAACTAACATAGCATTTGTGGGAGGGTACCTGGAAGATCAATTTCCTCTTCAGGGGACCTCCTGTCAGGTGCCATGTTAGTGGGAGGGAGGGCATTCTTAAGCAAACGGAAGAAACCGCGGGAAAAAATCCGGTTTCTTTCGAGTTTCCATCCGTCCGCCTCTCGTTCCAGGGCGCTGCACCGGCAAGCGCCCGGGTCCCGGGCATCCAGCACCTCCCATGTCCCGGACTTCTCGGGACAGGCCCCCCCCAACACGTGGCCCCAAGGCCCGCTTTGTTCAGCAAACCCCAAACCCTGAACCACCCAGGCAATACATCAAGGGGAGATGAGTGTCATGTGCATTCGAATTTTCTGTTGAACTTTGATGAGAAGAAACATGGGCAAATTAAACTCGGAATCGTTTTGGTCGAAACAACAGAATACCCAAGTAAGCCTCATAGTGAGCTCACTTTCTGCCCCAGCTCGGTACAGGAAGCCCAGAGTCATAATCGAAACTGGCCACTTGTATGGTTGAAACCCCTTCAGTTCTAAACGGGTTCCAGAAAACTTTCACTGTAAGGGACATCGCCATGAAGACCATGAAGAAACAAAACATAGATGTGTCTTGAACTTGTGACGCCATGTTTGGCAGAGTGGACTTACAGGTAAGCCAACCATTTTGCAAAAGGCACTCTGTTGAAAAGCACTGCAACGGGAATAGAAAAACAACTGGGGGATTTGCATGGTGGAGGTTTGGGAAAACACAAAGTAACACAGAAGATCAATAAAGATCATAGCTAGCTGGGCATCCAAAGGGTTGGTCCTGTGACTTGCTGGTTTCAAGCGCCCCAACGATTCCATACGTTTGACGTGAAGAAACCTGATGACTAAACGCTGCAGCTTTGACACGGGTCAGTTTTGCTTCACTACATGTTGCAAACACCTCTGATTTCTTCTAAAGGGATTGCGTGAGCACAAGTCGACAGTGCAAGTACACACGCATATCACTCACTGACAGAACATGCATAATGGTGCAGCGACTATGTTCTGTCATCAGTGCTTGACACAATCCATAAAACGTCTGCAACTGTTCGCACAGCATCCGGGGTCCAACTATATTGCACACGGCTCATTTGCATGCCATTCGAATTCACTGGGAGGTGTGTGTTTATGGCATTTCTTGCAGGTATTATTGACATATCACGTAGGCCACAAGACTGGCAAACAAAGCAGCGTCGCATTCTACAAAGGAACGTGGCACCTGGAAAAAGCGAGCTTTCTATCACCTGAAAATGCTCGTCAAATCCTTTTCAAGTCAAACATGGGGTCATGGGGTGCTGTTCAAATTGAGGACACTCTTTGTGGAACCTGGGGCCGGGACGGACATGTTGTTCCAACTTTGACGTGGAACACGATTCAATTCAGTTCTTCACGCGGCTCCACCGGTGCCGAGCCTCGATGATGACATCGGCGGCACGCAGCACCTGCACTCAAAGACTCTTGCCATGTGGACTGTCGGGATGGAAGGCCATGAAAATGAATCAAATTGGCGAATTAAAAGCGCCACCCAAATTATCCCGGGCCTTATTTTACGTGTGGACCGCCGCTTTTGGGATACATAGACCATGTCTGTACTTTCCCAGACCCCTGGCAATTCCGTTTCGGTTTTCAGTTTGCACCAGCCCTCCAAATAGATACAGGGGGCTGATCAAAACAAGGGGTCCCTCCCGCCGATCTTCGGGGGTGAGAATCTTTTTTGGGCGGGGCCATTGTTTGGAGGCAAATATGCGGGCAACCTGGCAGTACAGCTTTTCGTCTGGCATTTCCTTCGAAACACTTGCTCCGAGCAACCATGTTAACCTCAGGCAAGAGCTGTGTGAACGAGGGGCCTTGTAAAGCACCATCAACAGCATGGCAGGGGAGAGGCATGGGGGAGGTTCGTGGAGGCCTAGGGTTGATGGAGGTTTGCATTTCTTCCACAAGGAGTAGCAACGACTTTTACATTTTCAGACTTGGAAAATGTTGGGGAGGTTTTGGGGGCCACGCAGGCAGCAATCGGCACCCTACATTTTGACAGCCACGAATACAACAGGCTATTGGAAGCAAACCACAATTCCTGCCCCTAGGATCTGGTCGACTCTTTCTGGATTTGAAAAGGTTCGCCTCACCCCAACGGGGCCTTGCGAAGCTCGGTGTAGAACTGCTTGCGCCTCAGAGGTCAAAGACAGGGCGAACGTGGTTGGTAACATTCTTAATCCGCAATCCGCCCTTCAAATTGTGGGTCAACAACGTATGTTGGAGCATGGGAAATCCATGCAACCCACAATCCGTAATCCGCAAACCACACAATCTTCCGTAAACGGCATAATCCGCAATCCGATGATCATTGGAGATTAGGTTTTGAACAAGCTCGGCTAATAAACAAGACTGCGTATCGTGTTGTCTAATTTTAGCCAGACTTTGGGAGGGGAAGGGTAAGTTACGATCACAACACGACGCCGTCTTAGCACACATCGCGGCATGCATCATGCTCCAACACTTTGTCTTCCAGCCCTCTAGCAGTGATAAATTGGTGTGTAAAATGAGCCTGGCCAACGCTCCAGCATGCCACGAGTGGCTGAGTGTGCTATGCGTGAGCCGCTGAAGACACGCAAACATGGGTCCAATGCCCCGCATGGTCAAAACAGGAACATTACGCGTCCTTGGCTCCGGAAATGGTTTTTTGGAATCACATATTTAGAAATCAAATCAGGGGGGTCTCAGTGATCGTTTGATTGAAATCACGCCTGGGGGGTCCCGGTAGTTCTTTTTATTCAAATCACGCCTGAGGGGCTCCTTCGTATTTTTTCTTGAAATCACGCCTGGGGGTCCTGGTGCTTGTTTTTGTTGCGTTTATGCCTGTGGGCTGGGGTGTTTTGTCTGTTGAATTCAAAAAACACTGGCCCCCCCCCCACGTGAATTTCAAAAAATGGACACCCCAGGCGCGATATTAAAATATTGTGATTCCAAAAGAAAAACACTGCAGCCGGGGAATTTCAACAAAGAACAGGACCCCCCAGGCGTGAGTTCAAAAGCAACGCACCAGGACGGAGGTGTTTTTGTTCTTTGGAATCGCCAGTTGCTTACTCACGTGCGTGCTCGCTTCGTCTGTGAAAAGAACACCCAAATGAGAAGCCAAAATGGAGAATTTCAAAATAGACACGGCTGGTGCAAATAATGCTAATAATGATAGTAATAAAAACTGTTCCATCTAGCTTCTCCTAACGGATCGCACATGTGTGTGTCAGGAAATGCAGCACAATTGGCAAAGCAGCTTCATGAAACAACTTAAGTGTATATATAGCTCATCATTGCCAACATTCCGTGTGGCTGCCCATCAGTTCACCCATGCTCATGCTCATGTTTCACCTCCCCCTTTTGTTTACCCATCGGGCGAGGAACCCTTCCATTCCTCGTGTCCTTTCTCCCAACCAATGCCAAAGGTGCCCCGAAAGAAGGTGGTTATTTTGGAGCAAATCGGGTCGATTTGCCCTAAACATCTAACCGACATATGGGTTTGTATTTTTTAGGGTGGCCGGGCAGGAAGGTTTGAGTACGGGTTATGATTCGCAGGTATGATTCGCGGGTATGATTCGGGGTATGATTCGGGGGTATGATTCGCGGAAGCAGCAGCAGCAGCAGCAGTAGTAGCAGTAGTCGCCGAAGTAGTAGCACTAGTAGTAATATTGTAGTAGGAACAATAGTAGTAGTAGTAGTAGTAGTAGTAGTAGTAGTAGTAGTGGCGCGGAAGCTTTGAAAAAGCCTGGGCGCTGGCCTTGGCAAGGCAAGTTCATTGCGCGGGTATGATTCGGGTATGATTCGCGGGTATGCTACGGCTAGGTGCAAAACGGCACTGATTACAAACTCGTAGTAGCTGTGGTAGTAGCAGTAGTAGTAGTAGCAGTAGTAGTGGTAGTAGTAGTAGTAGTAGCAGTTGCAGAAGTAGTGGTAGCAGCTGTAGCATAAGCAGCAGCGGCTGTAGTGGTGCGGACGCTGTGAAAAAGACCTCATTGTCCGGGTATGATTCGGGTATGATTCGCGGGTATGATTCGGCTAGGTGCAAACAGCACTGATTACAGACTCAGAATGATGTATGTGGTAGTAGTGAGTAGTAGCAGCAGCAGGAATAGTAGTAGAAGTAGAAGTAGAAGTAGAAGTAGAAGTAGAAGTAGTAGTAGTAGTAGTAGTAGTAGTAGTAGTAGTAGTGAAGGTTGTAGTCGTAGTAGTAGTAGTAGTAGTAACAAAGGTAGTAGTCGTAGTAGTAGTAGTAGTTCTAGTCAAGGTTGTAGTCGTAGTAGTTAGAAGTAAGGGCAGCAGAAGCAGAAGTAGAAGCAGTAGAGTAGTAGTAGCAGCGGTAGTAGCGGTGGTAGTGGTAGTAATGCTCGTAGTCGCGGTAGTAGCAGTAGTAGTAGTAGTAGTAGTAGTACTAGTGGTAGTAGCAGTAGTAGTAGTAATTGGAGTAGTAGTAGTAGTAGTAGTAGTAGTAGTAGTAGTAGTAGTAGTAGTAATGGCAGTGGCAGTGGTAGTGGTAGTATTGGGTAGCGCTGGTGGTGGTTGTTGTGGAGACAGTGAACAACACAAAACGGTAGAAGAACAGTAGCATCTTGCAGCATACGTTTTAAGGGGTATGATTCGGGGGTATGATTCGGGGGTATGATTCGGGGGTATGATTCGGGGGTATGATTCGGGGAGGTCCCACCTTCTGCCTTTTGAAGCAACTCAACACACCAAAAAAGGACAAACCCATATTGGGTTCTATGGAGCGCGACCCCTTCTATTTCTCCACCAGCCCACAAACAAACAAAACCACCGGCCACGAAGGCCGGACACGAGACAGGTCTCCGCGCGTGTTCTCCGCTTCGCGGTTGGCGTTGCCACTGGGGCCCTGAGTGTGTGTGTGTGTCACTAAAATGCCCCATCGTGGTAACATCTTGTAATGCTAAATTAGTGCCGTCCTGCGGATTCATCCACAGTCAATACGTGCCTCCTCAAGAACACATTTTCTATGCAACCATGTCCATCCTTGCACTTTCACGAAAACATGATCCCTTGTCCATTCACCCGTACCAGGATATATGGGTGTTCTCAAAATAGGGGACCCCAAATTGTTGGTTTCCTTTAGAACTTCCTTCTAAATGCACCACAAAAAAGGAACAACAAAAAACACGACATCCATATGTCCGAAACCATCCGGCAAAAAACAAACTCAAAAACAAGAAGCTGCTGAAGTACACCTGGGCCCCACAGCGAGCCAACACGAAACGAAGCGCCAGTTCAACCGCACGAAGAAACTTCGGCCTCAACCCTCACAGCGATAAATAGGGTGTACCCCCTACCCGAAATACCGTTTGTTTTTCTCCATTTTTTCTCGAGTATTCTTGAGAAAACCTGGTTTTCCATGGTAAATACCTCCTTTTTTAGTAGAGGTCGACATGATACCCTGAAAAAAGAGGGCATTTGAAGTAGGGGGTATGACCCCATCAAACGACAAAATGGTGAGTCCAGCCTTGCCAGCTGAGCCTGCCTTCCGTCCGAACCAGCCCCGAAACACACAAGCCGGAGGCAAACATATCAGCATAGGCCAAAAGTCAGCCCTATCTGCTGAAAGTATCTATCAATAGAGCGACGTGTCAATTTGTCTTCATACAGCGGGAACCCGGATTCATCAACCCCAGTGGTTTAGTGGGGAGTCATCACTTTTGGAGGGAACACCCCCCTCCTAAAAAAATAAACAGGGTCTTCATACATACATCAGTGCGAGGTTGGCACACAATTCCACTCCAATTCCAGGCAAAGGATCCGGAATACGGTGCCCGTCACCAGGGGCTAGGGTCCCATTTGTGGGCATCTTGTGCCCAGGGATGGCTGCTTTGTTGGGGGTGTGTCCAGAGGATGACAATGTGAAGGTAAAACCCTAATGCAGGTCAAAGTGAAGAATGGGTACCGGTTTTACCTCCAGAAATATTCGGCACGCCAAATTTCAATCAGCTGGTCCCGATTCTGCGCCTTTCTTAGCGCGTTGCACTGGCTGGGCGCCCAACCTCCTCCTCGGTGGGCTCCGCCTGGCCTGAGTGGCGGGCTCTGTAAGTGTCTGCCTACGCAAACATTCCAGCGACAAACTGAGGCAAAGATGCGTCTGTTCAAGGCAAACGTTCCAACGTCTGAGGTGGAACTGAGGCCAGAAGCAAAGGGCTGGTCCCGCAACTGGAGTTCCAACGGCTGTGGCTTGTTTGAACAGTACCTTTTGATCCCATCGCATTTTTTCGCAATCGCCACAGAAGCTGTACCGACCGTCCGACCACAAATGGTGCTATGTTTCACGGCTGATACCACCAGAAAAGGCCGGTTTGAACAAAAACAGAACACGTAGGAGTGGTTTCCCATGTCTGGGTGCCACCTTTGTTGATTGAAGTGATTGGAAAACCATGTCGTATGGGTGTTTGCTGAATTGTGAGACGCCCAAAACGGTTGTTTCAATCACGGCGCCCATTGACCACCAACCCAAAACAGGCCCCCAACTTTCGGACACATGGCAGCATTCCTCAAGCCAGCGCAACAGCAATCGCCATCATGGCTCCCGTGGAGGGATCCGGCACTGATTTCCCTAAACTCATGGGCATGTTTCCAATGGATTTGTCGCTCGCAAATCCAAATTTTGGTTGGGCATCTCGCAAACAAAAAGCAGCACACAGCAGAGCTCGCTCTGATCAAAAAGGGCGAACTAAAGAGAGGGGATGTTTTGCCATGTTCCAGTGCTCCTGTTCACTTCATCACGCTTTCGGCCATTTCCAATCACACCTAATGTTATTGTTCGATGCATCGCCCACCACAGCAAACGTCGCGGCACTTCAGAAAAGAAATGCCAACCGCATCACAAATAAGCACGCGGAATTGTTCAAAAAAAACATATTTATTATATATATATACCCTCAGCCTCGGCCCGAGCGAGACGTACTTTATTTGTAGGTACCGTGCAGTGACCCTCTTCGTTGTTGTCCCAGAAACTGGTTTTCGGACTTGCCTGGGAGTATCCAACAGAAGCTA
Organism: Effrenium voratum; assembly: GCA_963377175.1. Classification (NCBI taxonomy): domain Eukaryota; class Dinophyceae; order Suessiales; family Symbiodiniaceae; genus Effrenium; species Effrenium voratum. Next base: position 690,662 of record CAUJNA010003261.1, on the reverse strand, counting down.
AGGACAAACAAAATAACTTGGGTAACTGATCTTCTACCAAAATCTGAACAGTTTGGAATTTCTTAGTCTTGAGAGGATAGTCCTAGTAGGTGGGTTCGTCTCAATGCAAATGACCCCCCCCCCAACTATTAGGTGGATTCCCGTTGGTGTCTCTTCTAAGCAACCTGAACAGGGTACGCTCAAATCATACCCAGCCTACTCCACTGCAATCAACATGGAAATTAAACAAACACCATCACTAGTAGAGGCATCTCCCCTTGGAGGACATCCAAATCAACGAGCAATGCAACTGCGTCTCAATCTCAGCGCCGCACACTGCTCTGCGAATTCCTCGCCTGAGCACCAAACACATCTGCGCCCAACGGTGCAGTCAAAGATTCCTGAAATATGTCTGCTATCAAACATGAACGACGGGAAACATGGAACATTGTGACAAGCCAAACAAACACAAACGCAAACACAAGCACACACACACATATATACATATATATATATACATATTATATACACAACTATAAACCTGAACATGCAACATTTCGCAACATCGCTTCCCACCAGCCATCACGTCTCAGCTTTGTTGAACAAACTCGGAAAATGGGCTTGGTGATGGGCATTTGTAAAGATGCGCAACTGCCGGGTGCACCGGTGTGCGTGGGGCCGCAAACACGTTCCTGCTCCAGCGTTTCATAGCCTTTGACTGCTTCTGCACCCCACCCTAGGCGCCATTGTCTGATGTGGGATCCCAACAAGCACATATCATAGCATCACTGCATGGGCACTTTTGAAAGCCAACGTGTTGCCATACCTGCGTGACTGCCGAGTTTGTAAGTGCTTGTCGGGTATTTGACTTGACACATAAAGTCCCCCAGAATCCGAGTGTCGTGCTGACAAATTATGCTATATGTTCATTTCTGCACGGCTCCCGCAAATTGTAGGTGCTTGACTATCAACACGGATATCTATTCGCCCCCAACTGGGATGGGCCGCATATACAGCTCCATCACACACCTTGGATACAGGGCCATTCTGCCATCCATGTGCGCCTCGATTCACGTCCCCCCAGCTAAACCCCACCTCGGCGAGCAGCATCAGACAGCAGTTCGTGCACTGATGCCTGTGGAAGCTTCAAGGCTGCGAGACACAGAGACGCAAAGACTGGGGAGACAAAACACGCAAACACATCAAACCAACAACACACAAGAAAGACACACAAAATGCAAATATAAATACATACACACCACAAAGAGACATTGTGATCACGCTCAATTTTGATCTGATGGAGAGTTGAAACGTTCCAATTGTTCCTGAAGATGTTTCCTCTGGAACATCTAACTCAAGGAACATTCGACAGCAGCCCGCCTCCAGTTCCATGCCATCCTCGCCAGGTATTCGCAGGTTTTTGACCTGCGTACGGGACCGGGATGGTTGAAGATATCCACATCCCTGTTATGACGAGGAACAGTTTGCGAGTTTAAAATGTTTAAACTACGGACCAGAGTTGCAGCTTAGGATGGTAAACTCGCTTAAGAGTGTGCCTGGTAATTGCTAAGCATGGGTCTATTATTTTGTACGCAAATGAAACGCAGTGACACGGAGTGGCACCAACACAGTTTGCCAAGCGCATCCAGCAAACATCCAAGGACTCCCGAACACATGCACGCATCTCGACCAATCGGATCAACATACAACAACTGAACCAGGAAAGCAGCGACATCTAAGCCAATGTAATTGGCAATTCCATCCCACCGTTTGTGAAAAGTCGCTGCCTTTTATCTGCACAACCTATGGCCTGTCAAAATAGACCAACCATGATGCTTCCACAAGGGGCGCTTTCGCAGAGAATTGCTTTGTCTTACCCCGGCTTGAAATTCTACTGAACGAGGCAATGTTCAGCATTCACCCGGGCTATGGGAACCGAGTGAGAAGCTCACCTAGGCTCTCCAATGTTGGGCCATGGGCTTGGTCCACGGATTCTCTTTCGGGAAAGTCCTGTGCACCTTTGGTTCAGCGAGCCCTTTGGGGAATTAGAGCGGAACTTTGGCCAAGGAATTTTCAGTTCTTTGCTGAGTGCTGCACGCTTTGGGCGGATCGGATGTCGGCTCCAAGGAAAACCGGATCCAGTCAGATAACCGATCCCTCCCACGCAACGCGAAGCCTTCTGGTTCAGCCTCTGCTTCAAGAAGGAGGCCGCATCCTACGCACGCATGACTCAAATGATTTCCCCCCAAAACGATCCGCAAGCGCTGCTTTTGGGAATGAGAGAGGAAGAAAACAAAACAACATGTGTTCGAAACAACCCCGAAAACGGGCGAACCACATAAATGCTGCGCTGCAGGTCCTTCTGCGTGCCCAGCTTTTGAGGCTTCGGAGTCCCCTTGCCGGGTTTCACGTTCACCTGGCGCGATCCAGAAATCCCGCCTTCCTGGACTCCGCAGTCTCCACGCTCTAAACATGAACAGAACCGCCAAGCCCAACAAACGAAACATGCTCATCAAGCAACCTGTGGGGATCGTGACGGACTGATTTGGGAGAAGCAAGCGGTGAGGCAGTCCTCCCCAAATATGCACAATACCATGCATAGTAACTGAGCGGGGGGGGGGGGTAAAAAAAAGAGAGTTCATCCCTGGACAATCCCAAGATACTTGTAAGTAAAGGATATGGCCTGAAACAGTGGGACAATCGTACGGGTTCTTAAATGATGATGAGTTATCGGATGTTCTCGGCATTGCAATGCCAATAAACGATACCCCGCGTTTGGTCGCCAGCTTCCGGCGCCCTTTCGCCCATCCTCTCTTTTCCGCCTCTCCCTTGAGGCTGCCATGCCAAGCCGCACGGTAAGCCAAACAAAAGCAAAAGTAAATCGAGACCCAAATCAAAAACACAAAATACCAAATCATGCTGTGGATGGACGAAATCGTGCACCACCTAAGAAACCCTGGAATGATGATTCCCCTGTAAATACCAACAAACAATGATTTCCCATGGTTTCCAAGATGTGCAGGATTTCGTCCATCCACAGTATGGCCCATACCTATGCCATACCAAACCAGCCACTGACAAACAAGCATTGGAGCTGGGCAGGACCGGATTCTGGCATGTTTTGGAATATGTGCATCAACACATGCCGCATGACCTTCTTCAATCCGCTTGGAAGGAAAGCAATTCAGGCAGTCAATAATCATGCAATGGTTTTGAGGCCAAACAAACAACCAGCGGCGACAGTTGTGTTTTGGACAACAAAGTAGGACGAAAAATGATAGATACGTCTGAATGCATGGACAAGCATCACTCAATATGTATGGGGCACTTTGCAAACAGAACCAAAACACCACAGAATCTGCACATGAACTCTGCAGCATCAATCGTCATCTTTGCAACCTCCGCAACCACATGATTTTAATCAGTCGAGCCATGCATGCATCATGTTCGAATGATCCTGGCTCTAACTTGTACTCAACGCATGAACTAAAAGCAGGGCTACCAAAAGCCAACCGAGGCTGCACACCTTAGCAGGTGCTCTGGCTGCCATTTCCTGGATGGCCGACGCTCCCGCCAGGCCTTCTTCACCCCTTTGGGGTTCTGCCTGAAGAGCAACCCAAGGCCCGAGTCGCAACGTGTGCCCTCGAGTAGAGGGTTCTGGCCACAAAGAAGAAAATGCCAAATCTATCAAGGCAATTAGGTCATCGGACATGTGATTTGACGGTGTTCGAAAACCTAAAACAATCAGTGTTAACCACGCTTGAAACAGCACGCATCCCTTCAGTGTTGTCCAAGACCAGATCCCTTGTACAACGTATTGGCGTATGTTTGCCTGTTCAATTGGACTAGGATTGAGCCATGCAATCGTGCAGGAAAAAATATGATTCGAGAAAACCATCCGGGCTCATGACCCACTAAACAAACATAATGAAACCTGAAAACGGCGGAATGTTTTTTTCCTAGGTTCGGCGCGGCCATTTTTTTTCCTGTGTTCGGCGCGGTGGTCCGGACCCGGAAAAGCTGCAGAGGGTTTACCTTTTAGAAAAAACTGGTTTCCAGAACGCTGCTGGGTGGGGTTAGGGCTGGATTAGGGATGATTTGGGTTGGTTTAGGCTTGGATTAAGGTTGGTTTAGGGTTGATTTAGGGTTGGTTCAGGGCTGGTTTAGGCTTGGTGTAGGCTTGGTTGAGGGTTGGTTTAAGGCTGGTTTAGGGTTGGCTTGGGGTGGTTTTGGGCTGGTTTAGGAGTTTACGGGGGGCTGGTTTCGGTTGGTTTAGGGTTGGTTCAGCGCTGGTTCAGTTGGTTTAGGGTTGGTTTAGGGTGGTTTAAAGCTGGCTTAGGTTTGTTTAGGGTTGGTTCAGGGTGGCTCGTTTAGGGACCGACTGACCGACCGACCAATCCACCGACTGACCGACCGTCCGGGGCGACTGACCGACTGAGAGACCGACCGACCGACCGACCAACCGGGGCGACCGACCGACCGACCGACCGGGGCGACCGACTGACTGGGAGACAGACTGGCCGAGCCAAAGCCCCAGCACCACGCAGCAAAATGGCCGCGCCAAACCTTGGAAAAAAACAACTGGGGGCCCACTTAAAAACCAAATACACAAACTCCTCACGCATCGACATGTTTAACGCCTTCAGAATGAACTGTCGTGCAACATGGGACGCGGTCAACGCTGTGCTGCTCCTGAATTTGGGAACCCCCTTATCAGAACATGCGCCTTTGCAGTCGCAACGGTTAGCATCTAACAAAACGGGCAAGCGATGATCTGGCTGTGGGTCAAAACCAATGGTACCATTTTGGGGTAGGTGCACCACCCAATTTAGTCTATTTTAGAGGGGATTGGGATGTTGACTGGGGGTACGGGTTTTTGACCCATGGCCATCTGTCAATCATGGGCCTTCCTGCTGCCTGAGTTCGAGGGTGGCAACATGATTGGCGGGATAAAAAACCAATTGAACATTGTCTGAACGCGAATGTTTTGAGGGGCAAAGCACAGCCCATGCTCAGCCTTTGGCTCCCCCAAAAGCGGAACAGGCAGAGCATTTGGCGCATGGCCACAAGCAACCTTTGCAATCCTTTTTCCTTTTTCCCCTAATAATAATAACATCCGACCACACAATTGCCAACGTATATTTCAACCGAACGACAAACCAATACTAAACCCTTCCGAACCTGATCCACTCAGCGAACCTCTCCATGCGTCTGAGGGGTCACCCCAGTCTGACTCAAAAGTTGTATTCTGAGCGCTTTTTCCCTCAAACCATAAAGGGCTGGTTTGCTCCTGCTGGGTTTTGTTCTTTGGGTCTCCATTGGGTTCCGTTCATGACGTCTTACTCAAAAGGTGCATTCTGAGCAGGGTGCAAATCAAAGGGTTCCCAAGAAATGATTGCTATTTTACTTGCTGGCAAGCACTTCCGTCATGCGAATCGAGGAGCTCTTCACAAACGGACTGCTGTTCACCCCGTTTTGTCAGAAACCGCACCTCTCCCCCCTGAGAGTGCCAGCTGGGTGCTCGGACGGTCCGCGGCCCATGGCAACGAGACAAGGCGAGATCCCCCGATGCGTTCCAGTCGGTTGGATTCGTGCCAAATTTGACCGGCGCGCTGCTAGTTGAAAGTGATGTGATTAGCAATTGAGATGTATGGGTTCGGCGTAAGCACCGTCAAGGCCTCCATCTTGGTGGTTGGTTCTTTGCATTTTGCCAAGAAAACATTGCATACAGTCCCTGCTAAGTTGGCTGAAACAAGCTCCCGAAGTCGTTCCGTTGAAAAATGATCTGGACAACCAAAAACACATGTGCCCAAATGTAAGGAACTGTCACATTGGCATAAAGTGATGGTGTGGGTCTGCTGCGATCTGGCTGAGCTCGAAAATGGAAAAACACGTACAAGAACTGCATGCATTTGCCCATTGGGTTGGCATCCCAGTCATCTGGCCGCACATTCTGCGAGCCTTTGCGACAACTAATCAAGCAAACACAACGTCACGAGCGACTCTGTTTGCAGCGTCTCTCTTCCAAACTCAGTTCAGAGTCAACTACCCCGTGTTTTCGGAAGACTTGAGTAAGGGCAGTGCGGACACAATTTGGTGGTAACAGCGAATGTTCATGCTTTCCAGCGGCAAGAACGGCTATCAGGACTTTGGAATTATGTTTGCTAAACCAGATGCTGCCACTAATTCAAAACGAGTTCTTCAATGTAAGCTATCACCCATTTTGTCCTTGCAGGCGTCCCTCCAAGGCTTCCCCGTAATCGTGGCATACGCACAATGGCAAGCGATGGGACAAAAGTTTCCGTGACCCGCGTGGCCTAGCTGTTTACAATTAAATTCCGTTTTGTGATCCTATTTGGTACAAAGAAACATGACTCACTCCTGCCTGCGATGTCTGCGGCCAAATCATTTTGAAGCAAGTGTGTAAACAAATGTTGAGTTTTAAACAAATGAACAGCACAAGAAAACATGTTGCCAAACAAAACATCGAACAACAGCATCATTCATTGGGCCGCGAAGCAAGCAGAGAACATGCAGTTGTTTCTGTCACCTTTGCGACTGTGAGCGTCCAAATCACGGCGATTGCCATGCGCGCCCGTAAGCGAAAAAACCGTCGGCTACATGAAGACTGCGTGGACCATGCCCAGCCAAGCCTTTGGCCGTGACAGGCACATCGCTGATGGGCAATTAACGGACCGTCCTCCCCCCCCCTTCAGAAAGCTGTCTGCTTTTAGAAGGGGAACCAAGCAGCTAAGCAATGGGATTAGCGATCGAACAAGTTGTTCAAAATGATATCGGATCCAAGAGCCCCTGGCCCAGAACGACATGATTGGCATCAGCACCTGTCAGAGGCAAGCATGCACACCACACCCAAGGCTCGGCGCAATATCCGGGCTCCAAGCATTTAGGCCCATGCCCTGTAGGTTCGGTATTATGATGCATAACTGGACACCTTGAGCCTCAGACGCATTCTGCGGTGAGTTCATGCGCCTAAAATCAACCTGCCTGGTGTCTTGCCAGGCACACCTAAGGCATTTTGAGAGGCAGCCTCTCAAGTGAGCCACATCTAGCCGCATGCTCGGACACAAACACTGGGTGTTGCGGTGGTCCTGATCTGTGAGTCAGTCCTTCCAACGTGGAGAAAGGTAAGGACTTGAATGCATCTGGGTCTGCGGCAAAAACCCCCGCTGCTCGTTGCCCCTTTTTCAGGGGTGACGCGCAAGGGCTACGAAAACAAGTGCAAAACTTCAAGCTTCGCAAACGAGATGCAAATCGGATGCGAACATGTTCGCGAAAGGGGACACGGAAACCCTGGATTCCGTATGAGAATCGTGCAAGCCTCCTCAATCTATTTGCGAACCATGCTCCAGAGAGATCTGTCCCCCAATGTGCTCCACTGTCGGAACGAAGTGGGAACCACGCCTGGCCCGGCGGCCTTCGGTCGCAGATCGCTCTGATCTAAAGGGCAAGGCCTGGATGGCTCTTTCCAGGGATGGAAATGCAGAGTTTGGCCAGCCCTAAGCAAAATAAGAATTCTGGCTGCTTCTCAGAGTGTATGGCTAAGTTTCTGATGTCAGGAAACGCCAAAACGGGAACGGGTTCACACGACCCCATAGCTCCGAAACAACTGGGGCTCGAGTTGCTCGGTAATCTCTGGGGTTGGCTCGGAATCTTGGCACTGGGTGGATTGCCGACTCCTGTTGATTCCGTTGCTTGAAAGCTTCAGTTTTTTTCCCAGGCCATCAGCAGGTGGCAGCCCTATGGCCAGTGGGTGAATCCATGGAGAGACGACGAATTTGCCACTCCCAGCCCAGATCGTCCCTGTCTTTGAGCCGAGGTTCTGTGAGGTGTCCTGAAAAAACACCCAGGGCACGAGGAAAGCTGAGATGTGGCCTAGGCTACCTTGGGAATGTGGGGCTCCCGTGCTTGTGTGCTCCCCTCCTGCGAATGAGCCACACAGCCATCAGTCACTACGCCCAGGGGTGTAGTAGGGGACACCTGATGCCAGCTGAGCCCAAATGAAGTTCGTATGCAACATATTAATCCGCATAGATTCTGAAGGCAACGCTGAACCTACCCGTCCTTGAAGTAGTCCGTGCTATGGGACTTTCTGCGCAAATGATGAGAACAAAATATAGTCTGGAAGCTGCCTGCGAACCTTGAAGCCGTGATGTTCTGCAAAGAAAAACGCTCCGCAATGGGGCATCCCCACATTCAGGCTACCGATCGCAAGACGATCCCGAGGCCGCATGGTCAAAACCTACTGCCAAGAGCCTGCTGACCATGCCACAACCCACATACAAAGCAAGAATTGCACGCACAACTGCTGGCAAGTTGAAACAAAGAAAGGGAGGAATTTGTGGGGGTGAAGAAACTCTCATGCGCCGTGCCAATGAACTAAGCCTCTGCTGTGGGTTTCGGAATGCGTCAGCTTCACAAAGCTTCTGTGCGGTGCCTTTGCGCTCGCAAAAGCTGCTCAAATCTCAAAAGCTGCGCACCGGAAAGTCGCCTCCGAACTCCGGAAGGCGAAGTCCTGGCGCAGAGCAAGAGCAGATTCAAACAGCTCCAAGCTCCTGACCGGCGTCTTTTCAGCGTGCAAGCGGCAACAAAAGCCATCCTGTAGATCCTAAACGAACCCAAGCTCACGACCAAGTAGTTGGAATGCGTGAGAAGCGGCAAGAGCCATCAACACATGACCTGCACCGGTCAAACTCTAGGCATGAATAAGCTACGCAAATGTGAGTCCGGCCCTTTAATTGAGGATAACTGCCTAAAAGGTGCCATACAAGGAAAATGGGGTCCAATGACCCAAGCGAACCTGTTGTCAAGCAACTGCCTCGGGGTATTTTTTCGGTGGCTTGCTTCGCGGGTACACTGCTTTCACGGTTTGTTCAATCCGTCCTTTGCCCTTGGAAGTCAACAGCAAGCGGCATACACCTTCCATCCTTTCCATCCTGTGGAGCTGGAAGGAACTCTTTCTAAGAGGTTCCACATACACACACGCTGGGTTCCCCTACCAAGCCAGAGCTTCTAGCTGGAGCAGGACACCTCGTCGGGCCGGAGGACGGGTCATGGTTTTGGCCAAGCCCAGAGAGATTCGATCCCACGCTGTTGTGGGGCTTTGGGTGGGTCCAGTGCTTGACCAAAGCTTGCAGGGGATTGGTGGCTCCGCAACAAGAGGAAGCCCAACGCCGCGTTGGCGCTTGATAGTATAGGCAAGGCGTCAGGCAAAGAGGGGGCCTGGAAACGAAAGCCTTGGGCAAGGTTGACAAGAAGCTCTGATGAGAACTGCCTGCGAAAGGGCAGCGATTCATTGGAGTTCAAAGGATGACGATGGCTCGGTTTAAGCCAGCGAGGTACCACCCATGCCTTGATGACAACTCCTGAAGGGCAGTAGCTGTGATGCAGCGCACATGGCATGGAACTTCACAAAGGGGTACCCCAAGAGTTCTCCACAAAGAAGAGGTTGTGGGACTCCCTTTTGAGGTTTCCAGCCAATTGCCATTCTAAAATTGTAATCAAGGCAACTGCCAATGGGCCATTTTTTAGGCACCCCTTTGGTTGATGCCAATTTCAGTGGGACGAAAAGGAACCAGGGAAACAACACAAGCCCCTGAAACTCCTCTTTGGGACTCCAAAAGTTGCAGTTTCATTACAACCAACCAGTAAACAGAAATCCACCTGCCACCAGAAATCCAGTGACTTTGGGCACCCACGGCGAGACCCGCCTAGTCCTCGAGTCGCTGTCACTTCGCCTTTCCGGAAATGGCAACATAGGGAGCCACGACGTACGTGGCGCAGGCGCAAAGTGTGCCAACCCCCCATGAAGTACACAGGGCCTAGAGGGTCCACAGTTGACATCAAACACGCATCAAAAGTTGCACGCAGAATGCTGCTTGGCGGGCTCACTGAGCTTCTACCGGCCCAGTTCCAGGGACAAAGGAACAAGGGACATGCACAGGGGAGCCCCGGGGCTCAAGGCAGAACTCGACGAACCTGGGTCCCGCTTCACGAACCCTGGGGTCCTCTTTCTTTTTGCTCAGTGGAACTTAAGCACCTGTTGAAGTCTTGAAGTTGAGGCTCAAGTACCAGATTGCCAGGCTCTTGCTTGTCTCACATTGCTTGGCTTCCTTCCTTGTAGGCAAATGGATGGGACGGTCCCTTGCTTGTTTTGCAGCACGCTAACCTTTGGAGCCCAACAACAAGCATTCAAGCATGAACAAAGTAGTCCTAGGCAAGTCAAACCATAAAGCAAACGCCTTGAGAAATCCGGGCTGGTGTTCCCAGTCCTTTTGTCGAACCTTCAGAGGTAAAACTGCAGAGCTGGGAGCCCATAGTGGCCTACTCACCCGCAAGCGAGTAGAACACTCAAACATTACGGGGGTCCAGGGGGGTCTAAGGCTTAGGCCCCTTGGGGTGCACGAAATGATCGGCAACCAGGCCAAAAACAGACGAAACGTCGGACGTGAACTTGTCTCCTGTCGCCGGCTGCTTACCGGTTTAGTGGTTTTGTTTTGTGCTTGTTAGGATGCCGGCGGTCCACTACTGACCAAGGAAAGGAACCCAAGTGCCACCCATGCGGACCGCGCCTGTGCTGCGTCAACAGCGAGGCCCTGTGCGCGGGAAACTGGCATTTCAGGGTTTGAGCTTCAAGAGTGCTTTATGAGAACAGCTCAGCTCGTGGCCAGTTTGAGGGCCTTCTGCAACGAAGGTGCAGGGTTGAACATTTACCTAGTCGCACATTTTGCCATGGCGGCAACGATGCCTTTGTCGGGTTGACTTTTTTCCACTTCTGAGCACGACGCCCGGCCTCGCGAATCGGCGAATCAATTCGAGAAATCACTAGGTGCCACAACTTCTGGGTATTTCCTGAGATCCAAGCTTTCTCTCAGGTGCAGATCTGAGACTAAGTAACTTGTGCTTCAAGCAAACTCAGGTGGACTTCGGCAACTGCAACTGAACAACATTGCAAAACATTTAGCGTATGGCATGCCTTTTTCTTTGCAGCTGTGCAAGATGCAGACGTGGGCGAAATAACTGCCCTGAACACTTGCTCATGGATTCACTGGCAGGCACGGCGGGCCCCCCCCAATAAATGACTATGTTTTACAACTGTCATCGCCATGCAAATAGCTGACTTGTCCGATCTTGGTGCCTCTTGGCTAGCTCAGCCCAGGAAGATAGGTACGCGCTGGCACGGGCCAAACTGAGGGCCCTCCTTTGGTTGATGAGCAAATCTGTTGCTTCACAAACCTGTCAGGAAACCCACCCCAAAACATCCGCATGGACTCACGAGCCCACACATTTGCCCGAGGGTTTACCTGTAGGAAGATGTGGTTTACACTGTTGACTCAAGCCATCCTCAAGTTCAAAGGTAAACTGGCAACATGTTTCTCATCTGTATCCCTCCCCAGGTGCTCCAACTGCCTGCGGGAAGTCCTGCAGCACAGCTCCTCCACGAAGGCTCTTCAATACGGAAGTGGCGTACCTGAAGGCCAGTGGTAGGACGACAAGTTAGGAACACTGGCTCCAAACGCACAAAATGAGCGTTGCCCAACACCCTGCCCGTACTGAGCGTGAACTCGAAACTCGCCCAGGGGCAAACTACCCGCAAGCCGGGAGAGCCTGGGTTGAGCTTGCAGCCATACTTTGTGCATTGTCTTTGCCAAATTGTTGACGGCAGCCACAATCTTGCCCCAAATATCACAATTGCAGCGCCTGGAATCAACTCAAATGATCGTTCTCACGCAGCGGTTGTCATCTCTAGGCAAAAAACAACAACGTTGGTATCGGCACCAGGCGCCATGTTTTGATGTACCTTTGAACAATCTTGAAAGGATGATTCCAAAACAAAGCCACCATTCTGCCAACCTAGGCAAATTCCAACCGGTATCCCTCACAATGGCTGACTCACGCACAAATCGGCATGGGGCACGCCGTCAATCTGTGGTCGAAGCTGGTTTGAATCTGGCACGAGTGCAAGTTTCGCCAACATGACTCTGAGAAGTAGTATGTCGTGGAGAGATTGCAAAGCAAATTCCCGCATCTCCAAAATGCCTGAGAAAACACACAAACACACAAAACAAAGAACCAGAAAACAAACAAAACGGCCTTGAACTCGGCCTCTCCCATGGCCTTGGAAGTCCTTAAACCATGCTTTGCCACAGGCGTTGCTCCTCTGGGTAAGGGGCGCGGACAAAGTGAACATGGCTTACATGGCTTCTTGAGAACAGACATTCTCAAAACCAAAAACCATGACAGCCGGGGTCAATGAGAAAGGAGCTTTTTCTCTCCGGGGTGCCGGCAGCTATGACTCGCTCCCCTTGAAGACCAAGAGGGGCGCGGCCATTTGTGAGCTCGGTGTCCGCTTCTAGGAAGGCCCCGTCTCAATTTTGAAACCGGCTTGAGCCTGCTCACTGTACGCGTTTCACCTGTTATGAAAAAGCGCTCTCCTTAGAATTCATCAGCCAAGCAGCTGAGTGGCTCTTAAATGCCTGATGGGCCCGTGATGGAGACACACTAGTGGGATTCAAAGGCCGCAACTTGCATCGCCTTTGCTTAAGAGGTCTCAGGCTGACACACAAACTCCCATTGCATGTCAACGCGGGTAGCAGGGGCACATACCTCAGAAGTGACGTCGTACGACTAAGGCTCAGCTGAGCATCAAAACGCCAACAGTTGCTGCTTTCTTCCAGCACATGCCAAACAAGCGTTTGGTGTGTTGTTGGATGTGGCGAGTCTCCCTAACTTGAAGACCCATCAGGTACCCACGAATTGTTGGTTTGGATCGGTGGTTTGGATTTGGACTTGAACTTCCGGCTTTAGGTCAAGGGGAAACCGTCAAACCCCTCCAAACCAATCCAAACCACCGATTCGGCTCCAAAACCACCCACTTTTTTGGAGGGAAGCTGAGCCCAAGTTGAGCAGTTCAGATATTCTCCAATTTTCCAAGCCATGGTTAAAAGAGCTCAAACCCAATTCAAACCAACCCAATATGGGTGCCCCTATTTTTAGCAAGACCCAAGTCCCCCCCCCTCCCCACAACCCGCAACGAGCGCACCAGGAGCTGGAGCTCCATCTCCTGCCGCAGGTCCTGCATCCATATGTTTCAAGCCGGTTCCGAAGCGTCGCCAAATGGAAGCGGAGGAAATGCGGAAACAAACGAACTTAAAACAAGAAGCAAGCTCTTCTTCCGCACGAAAAAGATAAATAAATGACAAGCCAGCAAGCAAGCAAGCAAACAAGAGCAAAGATCGGGGGAAACTTTTGCGGACTGCATCACTTGCTTTGCAACCGCATGCGCAAGCCAAGGCTTCTAACGCGTGCGCGGCACTCCGCGCAGCTGGATGAGGATTACCTCTTAGCAGAAAAAAAGACTAGTTCCAACAAAGGAGAAACTTGGGGGGTTCTGTGTTGTATCCCTGGCTGGCTTCTTTGACGATGGCAACCATGAGGGCATGGAGAGATACGTTCATCTTATGCAGCTCGTGGGGCCAAAGTGTTGGCAGGCGCACACCGGAATTGAGTGGACGCTGAGATGTGGCACATAACCTTGAGGCTCCCTCTCTCTCCCTCGCCCCCTCTGAATTGCATAGTGGCCCGCCCCGGCGCTTTAGCCACTTCAAAGACAAAGTGCGTGTTGGACATGAGGCTTGCTAGGTCGTGCTTCCCTATCTTGCCAGTTTAGGGGTCATTTGCTAGTGGGTGTTTCTCACACTTGGTCCTTGGGTTTGTGCGATATAGAGTCCCGCCGTGTACGCCGAAATGAAGCACAAACAAAGCGGTGGCCCTGGTTGGTGGTAAACCTCCAGGCTGGGTATGTCCGCTCAGGGACGCGAAGCCACCGCTAACTCGCCAGACGGAACCCTTGATCGGACTCTTTCGGTACCTGTCTATGATCAGTTGCCGATTTGTGTGGTCGGTTTTGATGAATGTCAATGCACCGAGGTTCATCTTCCGAGGAAAACTATTCACGCCGGCTATTTGGTTGATTCCTTTGAAAACGCTTCGCTTACTCGCCGATCTCGCCGGGACTATCAACCACCAGGAGCCTCAAAAACCGATGAAAATGTCATACCTACAAAAAACACGATGCTTCTTTTGGAAAACACGACGATGTTTTCGGGAAACACCGCATTTTCGATTTCAAGCATTTTCCCATACATTCCTTCAACTCGTCATCCGTTCTCAAAAGATCTCAAAAGCATCATCTCAACCTCAGAATCTCCCATCGCCCTCCCCTTTTGCGCTCGTAACGAAATCAGCTTCGCATTCGCCACTCGTCTTTCGCAACTCCAATCTGAAAGAAGGAGGCCGGGGACCCAAATAGTCAAAAGTACCACGGTTTTATGACACTTGTCAAGCAGCAATGCCATGATGAGGGCTTGCTGGCTTCGAACAGCGCGCAAGCTCAAGCAAAGACCGTGCTTTTGCTCACGACTTCGTTGTTTTCCAGCAACATTCTCGAATTAGCGCATTCGTGGTTGAACCCGAAAAACCCATAGAATTTCCACGGTTTGCCACGCTTTACTACGGGTTCTCCACGGTTTAGCTACGGATCAGAAAACACGATGTTTCCAAAAACACGATGTTTTCGGTTGGGGCTGCGGGCTTTCTACGGGTTTCTACGGGTTTTCTACGGGTTTTCTACGGGTTTCTGCGGTTAGCCGCCAGGATCCCGCCTTATTTTCTAAAAAAAACTCAAAATTTATAAAAACAATCTCAACAGGTGTCACCTGGTCACGTTTTGCACCAAAAGGAGCTTTCGGATTCCAGCACCCCCTTCAAACTGGTTCGGTATGACCTGGCGCCAGTCTTCAGGTGCCTGTTGCTGTGAAATGTGCTTCAAGACTGAAGCCAGCTGCACACCCTGGCTGTCAGGCTCATCAATGTGGTCCTTAGAATTTGAAGCATACTCAGTATAGAGCGTTGCCCTCAGTTGAAATCTTAGAGGGTGATGCCTGTGTGAATCCACTCCCGACCCTTGCCTTTGACCCTTTGCTCCAAATGAGTGTTTGGCCTCAGAAGCCCATTTTTAAGGGGTTTTATCAAAAACACGATGTTTTTCCTGAAGACACGATGTTTTCAGAAAATCGAGAAAAAACACGATGTTTTAGTCAGGGTACGACATTTTTACAGGTTCTTGAAGCCCTAGGCAGTGCCGATTGGACTGAGGTTCCCTTGCCTACCCTTGACTGGCCTTGCACATTCAAAAGCAACAAAAGAAAGCCCCCAGATCGAAAGAAGACACCAGCCACAAGTAGGCTTGAAAGGTTGCGGGAAAATGTGAACTGCATCCATGCCTACGCGATCCCAAAACAAGATCGATCGTGCTTGAGCGTGTGGCTGTTGGCCGTGTCCTTGCGGCAACTTCAGCTCTTGCAGATCGGGGTTCCCATGCTTGTCATGGTCAAGACTGCCTCTAGTGGGCATGGGGCAATATCGCGGTTCTTGACATTTTCTTCAGAACCCTCCTAGCATGCGTTTCGAAGGGTTTAATTGCCAGTACATCATTGTATGAATGCCCTGAATCATGTCAACCATTTAACACCCACCCAGGTTTAATTGATTACCAGGGACTGGCCTTGAGCCACCTAAAAGAAGGCCCAGTCATTTGCCCACATGTGTATTGACATGAGTGGCCAAGACAGCAGCAAGAATGGAAGTTCTACTGGTTAAAGGGGCAAAGGCGTGGCCCCATTCACTTTGACGCCTCCCTTTTGCACGGCAATAAGTCGTATGCCCATAGGGAAGCCGGTTGGGTATCTCTGAAAAGTGCCCTTTTTCGGGCTTGGCTGACATCAAAAGACGTTTCGCCGCTCCCTTCGCCGAACCGCCGCCTTTTCGCAGTTCTGGGTGTCATACACCAGCTGCGCCAGCGCCCGGCACTGCTGGCGGTACTGCTTCGGGATCCGCACCCGGGACCTCGCGGAGGTGCATCAAGCGTTCGCCTTGGAAGGTGTGGACCGCTAGGGCCGCTAGGGGGCCTCATGTACACATCTTCAGGCCACACGCTTGGAGAATCAAGCGTTGAACATGGCGGATCTGGCGGCATACAAATAGCCGTGGGTTGTGCTTTCTTCAGCTTGAAAAGCTGAAGTTTAGAGCGAGCAACTGTGGCTAAATTTGTGGCATTTATGTCGGCAAGGAACACAGCAGCCCTCAAGCTCCGATTCTTGAAACCTGCAAATTATGTCAACTTAGGAAATGGCTACATCCTTTAACGCGGACAACACAAGCTCCTGAGGCACCCTCAAAAAGTGGAGGCAACCTCCATGGCCGACTGCTCTAGAAAAACCCATGTCTATGCAAATGAAAGAGCTGTCTGCTTCCTCCAGTGTCTGCTTACATAGTTGCCATGAGCCCCTGTGCGACTCAAATCGAGCGTTGTTCTCATCGTCAGCGAAGTCAAGCGAGGCCGGAGGCCGTGGATACGGAGTTGGCACCACACAGCTCGCAGTTCCAACGGGAAAGCCCCCTCATCCATGAAAGCCTATATCTATAAGCAGGCCTGTGTCGATGCTGCATGCACCTCGCCCTGAAACGAACCCAACTCTCGCAGTGCCCAACGAAAACAGGATGCCTCTGGATCAAACAGAACATGAAGCAGCACACGCCGGCTGCACTGAAAGGTCCCGCCATCTCACCCGACCTGAATCGCCGATGTAACATGAAAAACACATGCTTGGGCACCAAGAGCAGTACCTGACACGCCGCTTGGGCCTTCAAGGACCCTTAGCATGATTGAGTTGCTGAGCCGATGCTTGGTGGCCGGATGCATTCAACATCGCACGTAGCACCTTAAAGATGTAGCCAAGTCCTGCGTACATATAGGAACAGCCCGTGCCCCTGGCTATGAGACTCCCCCAACCCAACCCCCAAATCCCGACAGTCGCTCCGGTGGCGCGCCTTTTCGGGTGCTTCAGGTGGCAAAACATGCACTGGTCCCCGTTGGCGCAGCCAGTCCTTAGGAAGCTTCCCTGCCACCCAAGTCCCGCGAAATTCCACTCGTGGACTCATGCAAAGCCCCACCCCTGGCCTTCCCGTCACAGCCACGCATGTCATGTTGTTTGGGCTTTTGCGGGTTCCCAACATGTCCCAACCCTATGAGCTGGGTGGGTTGGTCCAAGTTCGGCTGAACGTTCCGGCACGCGCGTCACGCGGAGTTCTAGTGTCCAGACTGGCGAGTGAGATGGCCGCACCAAACATGCAAACCATGCTGCCTTCCCAGGAAACTCCTCCCAACCATGGTGCCTTCAAATAGGCGGCCTCCAATAGGACAAGCATAATCCCAAAGAAAGTGTAAACTTTTAGAATGCCCCTGTCCCACATGTGGGGACAAATGACTGTCTGAATTGCAAGGACAGGCTCCCGCCCCCCTGCCTCTGCCTTGCGTCCCACCGGGGAAACAGTTAAATTCTGGCGAGGCAGAGGGCCGTTGGTTGGGCAGACATTGTCCCATTGCTCAAGCACTCCAATGCAGGAGCCCTGGGATTGAGCAGTGTTATGTTCAGGTTGGCTCCTGCAAACCTTGTCCTTCCCCACACAACGAAAAACAACAAGACAAAGACAAGCGCTGAATCGGCAGGGCGTAGGGATACATCAACAAATCGAATCCTCAACCTGCGCTGCTTCATATCCGCGGGAGAGCTGCGAGTATGGCTTCAAACATGGCTTGCATGTGCTGAGCCCACTGCCGGGAGTGGAAGTAGTGGCAAGGCCGGCCTTGAGGCGGCCAGTTTTTTGTTCGAGTTTGTCGCAGAGCCACTGAGAACTGGCAAATGGTGACGTTCGGCGATCCAACATGCTGCGAAGCACATATTGTCCGAGTGAGGCGATGTGATACCGGATGGGTCAAGTCGAATTTATGTGTGCCCCATAGTCCTGGATGCTCAACCATAAATTCAAGTCTGGTGGCCTATCCCCAATGGAACCTCGTCAAGGCAGGCCTGCGGATAAACAAATATCAGGAACTGCAGCGAAATACCGCCGTGCCTGTTCAACCAATTCACTTCCGATTGGTCCTGGGCCAATTTTTGTTCCAATCTGGGCAATACATGGGAATGAAAATAACCATGGTCAACCAAGTTCCAACCATGACCAAGCACCTCCCCTCCTCTCCACTAACACGGAACCCACAAAAGGGCCCCTTTCCAGCAAAGAGGACCCCTCAGTCAAGTTCCGTGACGGGAGGCGAACGGAATGCCACAGCCTCGCTTCGGGGTTCGGCCTGCCACCGGGCCACCGCACAAGTTCCCTTGGCATGACCAGCCGAGCCTTTGCTGACTTGCCTCGGACCGACCGGACTCGGCGGTGACCCTTCAAGCGAGCCATGCGAATCAAGAGGCCGGAATAAGTCACACAGGCAAACGTGAGCGATGTGTGTGAGCGATGTCAGGCTAGCTGCCATTTGATGCAATCTTGGTGCAATCCAGCATTGCAGCTGCCCGTCAATCCCTGGCGATCCCTTGGCAAAGCGCCCGGCCGCGCTCCCTGACAACTTGGAATGGAAATCCTCGATGATGATCCCCATCAATTCCCAGGGTGAACCAAAGCATGCCTAAACCAACCCTAAGCGAATTCCTGTCAGATCTGTCTAAGCCAACCCCAAACTGTCTGTGTTTGTGCTTCCGCATTTTCGGTATCTTTGCTGTAGCTTGTCGTCGGCCAAACTTTTCCACATCTATTGCCACCAATGAGAACGCAGGGAAGTCAAGAAGAAAAAGCAGTCTTGTTGAAACTGACGCCCTAGATTGGGTATGAGAGGGAATCAGGCCATGGGCCTAGGAGCCCAGGCATCGATGTCGGCATTTCCCAAGAGTCGCAACTTCCTTCAGCCTCTCGTAATGTTAGCTGTTCAAACTCAAGCGAACGATCGATGCCCGACTCATGGGCAGACATGGGCAGACATGGGCAGACATGAGCAGACATGGGCAGACATGGGCAGACTGGCGGCGAATCAAAACGCCACCGGCATACAATGACCCAGCTCCAAAGCTGCAACTCGGGCATTGGACATTGGGCCCGAGCTTCAAAGCCATGGGCTGAACTGGGGCCGCTGCCCCGCGTCACCGTTGGCACCATTGGCCTGTGCGCCACTGGCACATTTTCGGATGCCAGCAGCTATCCACATGGCCATGGGTCAAAATCCAAATCGTACCCCAGTCAACATCGCAATCCCCACGAAAATGGACTAAAATGGGTGGTGCACCTACCCCAAAATGGTACCATTGGTTTTGACCCACAGCCATATGTTTGAAACAATGGCACAGGTAAATCATGCGTGGTGAGGTGTAGCAGGTCAAACTCGTCCGGGACAAACAGGTGGGAGCCGAACCGCCCGCTCCGATTAAAACATGAAGCAATTGCTGGTAAAGTGGCATAACACCCAACTTTGTGAGCTTTTGGGATGGTGGCCTGGACAAACTTGTGGGCCAATGACTATGGACCGACACTGGGGAATCCATTGGTCCTCCTGAAGGCCCAAGGCGGTAGAGGTGACATGGTCGAAAAAGGACGGCGATTCATGGCGGAGCGGAACGATCAAACTTCCAACTTGCGAGCCACAATCTACATCTGACTTTGACACAGGCCGCTTGCCCAAATCTTCAACCTCTGTCTTGCCATGACCCAGGTAGAGTCTGTCTAGCAAGCGCAGCTTGTCTTCTGTCTCAGCTGATACCCGCATAGCCAACAAATGCTGTCCGGGTCAGAGGCATTAAATATCTTGCATCATCTGTTGCTGTTTTCACCGGAATCCGATAGAGGGCCACAGGGCCATATCTGATAGAAACATGGTTCACAGGTTGATCTGGCCGGTGGCTGAAGAAAGAGGGATCCGATACGAGCACGGGTGCTAGAATGACTCTACTTGAAATGACATGGCACCAAGCGTGGCAGTGACAACATTGGGACCGCTTCTGCCAACCTCCCTGTTATGTCACCCAGTCACTGAGTCACTCCCTGCCTCTCGTGACTGGCTTTGCACTGGCCTCAGGTCCCCGGAGTCTCGAGCTCACCCTGAACCGTTGCCGGCTATCCAGCCCAAGAGAGGGTTCTCTACTTCACAGCAGCCAGTACCAGGGCAAAAAATGGCCAGCAAGTTTCTGTTGAGGATGTGGTCACAGGTTGAACGCCAGGTTTAAAACGCATGGTTTGCCCAAACAAGGCATTCCTTCTTAGCCTTGGATGTTTGCCCAACCAGGGGTGGGTTGAACACGTCGCAACCAAGTACCCAGAAGACGTCGCAACACAAACAACCCTTGGGACACCTTGCTTGTAGCCCGGTAAGCCAGAATCTAGAGCAGGGATACTGAAGCATGAAAAAGACATTCTCAATGAAGTGCTTCCGCATCAAATAAGCACTTGGGACCTCTCTGGCAATGCATCTGCCAAGTGAATTTTCTTGGTTGGCAGCCTAGCAGGTCCAAGCACAGCCCCTCGGATAATTTCGGCCAGTCCTGTCAACCAAGTGTCCCTGCGACGGATGTTCTAACCGTGCACCAACTGGACCGGACCAGGACTGCCAAAAGCAAAGCGGACATAGGTTTCCACCAACGCAAGGATCCCCAGCTCTCGAGAAACAGCCATTGGAACAATGCCAGCGACCCTTTTTGAAAGTAACATGCCGTTTACCTTTTCACAACTTAAGACCCCCCCTTGGCCGCCCTTAAACAAAATCTGTGCATTCCCCCCAAAACAATAAAACGGTCTTTTCAAAGCTCGCCCCTTTAATCCCACAAGGGTACCCTCAAAGAGCACCACGCCCTCGCGCTTTTGACGGCTGAGTTCCTCCGGGCCCCGCGCGGTGCCTCCGGCGCCGCCTATTGGCTCGAAAACCAATCCGTGGCGGTCCCGAAAAGGATGCATTCCATTCGGTAGATGGAAACATGGACTTTGAACTCCTGTGGTTCTTTTTTCTGAGGGCTTAATTTGGACCCAATACCCAAGTGACTTCTCCTAATGCCCAAACTTTGAAAGGGAGAAATGTGTATGAAACCCATGGGTTTCTTGCTTCCTGCCTGCTGATAACAAGCTCAAGGGCTTGTTCTTCTGCACATGCCTCCTCTGCTGGCTCTAGGTTCGGCCGAACCAAAACGTGGTCTAAAAGGGGGCTGCCTTCATTATGGTTGGGACTGTGCCCTGTCAAGCTTCCTCTCCCTTCGGCTTAATAGGCTCTCCTGGAGCTAAGAGTAAGAAATGATGGTCTCTTACCAGGGCCTTGTGCTGATGACTGATGAACGTAGGAATGGCAAGCCAATCTGCCCAAGCTCCAGGAGGGATCTGGTTGGGGACTGGAGGATCTTGGCTTCTTTCGGCGGCGAGTTGAAGAAACAAAGCTGCTGGCTTTCCGCTGCATGGGCGGATGGGGAGTGGTACTACCTAGGGAGCTTAACTCGCCAGTCAATATATCAACCAATAAGCCAACCAACCATCCAAGAAACCATGCAATCAAGCAACCAAGAAACCAAGAAGGCGGCCAACCAACCAACCAACCAACCAACCAAGCAAGCAAGCAAGCAAGCCAGCCAGCACCCAAGCAAGCAAGCCAGCACCCAAGCAAGCAAGCCACCAAGCAACCAAGCCACCAAGCAACCAAGCGACCAAGCAACCAAGCAACCAAGCAACCAAGCAACCAAGCAACCAAGCAACCCCAAGCAAGCAAGAAACCAACCAAGAAACCAAGCAACCAGCCAGCCAGCCAACCAACCAGCAAACCGCCCACCAAACAACCAATCCAACAACGAACCAAACAACCACATGCTGTTGGGTAAACAAGGTTGCCACCGTCCAAGAAGCGCGCAAGCCTTGCCGAGAGGGTACTTCCGCAGAAGGACTACAGTGGTCAGGCTAAGTTGCTACTTCTTGGCAAGACGGAAGCCCGGAGCACAGGGCCCCTCGCCAAAGCCCGAATATGGCACAAATGGCTGGCCGAGAGCTGCCAACTGCAGTCAACCGTTCGATCCAACCAGCCTGGCTGCCATTCTGCTGCGCCCTCTGCATGCCCTGCGTGTTCTGCTGCATGCCCTGCTGCACGCCCTGCTGCAAGATTTGCTGCGTGCCCTGCTGCATTCCCTGCTGCGCGCCCTGCTGCATGCCCTGCAAGTTTTGCTGCATGCCTTGCTGCAAGGTCTGCGGCAGCATGTTCTGCTGCAAGCCTTGCTGCGGCATGTTCTGCTGCATGCCTTGTGGCGGCATGTTCTGCTGCATGCCTTGCGACGCGCTCTGGCCAGGGTCGACGAAACCAGAGTTCTGCCTGGGCTGAGACAGGCGGTGCTTCTTGGACTTGAACTTGCTTCAAAAGGAGTCGATGAGGGGGATGATGGGAGTTCATCTGACGCAAAGAGTCACGAATAGTCACGAGGCACGGATATCTAATGTCAACTTGAAAGTGGTGCAAGGCAGTTATGCGAGCCAATCTGGGTTGTTCGTTCGTTATATGTCTTGGGTCAGTGGCTGGAATGGTGGTCGACTGTTGGTCACTAGCCTGGCAGAAATGATCAATCACAACAAGCTGCCCTAGCACCCAACTAACAAAGCAAAAGATCACAGTACGTGTGCCGGACCCACGCATTATACGACCGTGTTTTCATGGTATTGTTAGTTCATGCGTTTTGTTCCGCTGCAAGCTGGTTGGCATTCTACGTACCAAGTTTGATGGCAAAATGCGTTGTTTCCGCTGCGAGGCATGTATTGTTCTGCTCATCAGGCCCGTTTGGGCAACGCATCTGTGACACCAGCTGGCCAAGCTTGACGTGAAAACATGGCTGTGGGTCAACCAAAAAGTAACCCCAAAATGGGATGCCCTTCTTACACGGCTGACCCGTACCCACACGACCATCCTGAACAAAAAAACAACGGCTGCTTCTGGCTTCTGAATAGCACATATAGCAGGCCCTTGGTGCACAAAACCTCCGAAGGCTTTGGAAGGCTGTGCCGCTCTGCAAGGCGCCGGTGGCGCATATGCTCTTGTCGGATGCTTGCTTAAGCAACTGGGGTTATGGGATTGCCTGGCTCAGCTAACTTACTTTAAGCTACAGGCATGCACAGGGCGACAGTACATGCCAAACCTAAAGCTACGGTGAGTTGGAGACCCCCCCCAAAAAAAAGAAAAGAGCAAGAACACAACAGGTCACTCCAGCCATGGCGCACGTTCATCTGGTTCCAAACCGGCAGGCCTCGGAGCTTGAAACATCCGCGCAAAGTGAGAATGCAATACTCATGAACAAAAAAATGTGCAGCCCAGCAATAGAGACGGAACGCACACGTAGATGTTTTCGTTCATTACTTTGAATAACCTCCCACCAATTGACATGGAACCTGACAGGAAGTTCCTTTAAAAGGAAATGGTCTTCCAGCTCCCCACTGTCAGGTTCCATGTTAATTGGTGAGGGTATCTTGTTTCACGAATAAACCCCAACAGAAACACTGATTGTCCCTAAAAAACCTTAGCTGCCATGTTTTGCCCAGTCGATAGACAATGCCGCGGCGCAGCACGTCGCTGTGGTACCCTAAGACAGGTCGAGAATTTGTGTGAGAGCCAATCTATTAACATGCTGTTGAAAAAAAAAACATCGCATTGACCAATCCCACTAGACGTGTTGTGACACATACATGTTTGACACCTAAGGACAACGTTTGTGTCAAGGATTGTTTAGCCTTGGCAACCGGCTCTATACAAAACGTCATGTCAACTACAAATGTCTCGCCCCATTCAATCACTGAGATATCCCCCGCCCAGTCTAGGACTAACCTGCGCTCTGATTTCGCCAGAAGATCCACCTACCATAGGATTCACATCGCGACAGGGGCCATTGTGATCAAATCTAAGTTGCCCGCGCCCAGCTCGAGAGCGAGAGCTAGGGACTAAGGCACCAGCCGTAGGGTCCATTGCTCATCCCATTGTTCATTTGCGAGTTCCTGGGTAAAGCATGAATGGCATGCCGGTGAAAACTGTTTCTGAGGTTTTCCGGGTCCCCTTGAATACTTCCAAACACCCTTCTAATCTTGGTCTACCTTCTTCCCAAGTAGGAAACATCTGGGCCGGGGCGAGAATGGACAAATGAGGACTATGATCAAAACTGTACCGCTGAGGCTGCTTCAACATCAGCAATTCTAGTCTCGCTTGCCGGCGATGCGGGGAAAAACTGTTCTGGCTTGGCTGGTGGAGTAACAAAATGTAGCGTGCGTGCGTGCGTGCGGTGCGGTGCGGTGCGGTGCGGTGCGGTGCGGTGCCGGCGCGCGGTGCGGAACACCATGAAACCTCCATGCGCTGGTCGGCGGAACATTCGTGGCAAATATTGTTGGTATGCTTGGTGAGCGAGGCCTTCCACATGGAAGTCTGCATGAATAAGCATGCCTCGAGGCATTGCTGTCTGCCTGATCTCGTTCATTCAACAGCCTTATGATGAAACCACGGCAAAGCACCCTTTTCTCACCAGTGGCCGCCAGTGGCCTGGACTACAGCGTCTGATGCGAGTGCCTGCTCTAAATCGAGTCAGCATGTTTCACAAGTTTCTTTCGAATGTCCGCGCTTTTTGTCGGGTTCCCATCCCGGGCGCAAGTCGGGTTCTCCATCCCGGGCGCAAAGCCCCTGTGACACCCCGCGCGAATTGCAACCTGCAGTTTGCCAGCATCCAATGTCCAACCACCTCACCAACCCAAGGTTTCTGGCAACAGGAAACCCAGGCCAGCCACTTAGGCTGGCCCCATATTTATGGCGACACGCCTCTGGGGCCCCAGCATCGGCATGGTCATGCCCGGGGTCATGCCGGGGGTCATGGGCATTTGCCCATGCATCTGGCCGCCTCGCTTGGGCGCTCAGAGGGGAAAGCAACATCCAGGAAGCTAAATGAGGAAAAACCCTCTAAAGGCACGCTCTTTCAGGTTCCAGGGATTAAGTTTGGCCCAGGCGCGAAAGGAAACAGACGTTGATCTACTTTCAAAGCGGCTGAAATGATGGGCGGTGGTCTTTAAAGCAAATCTCAAATCTCCCATAGCCAAAAAGGGGCCAAGAGAGGCTTACTTCCAGGGCTTCGGGGCCCATCAATGCGACACCGCCTGTAACCCCCCAAGCTTGGCAAAACTTCCGTCTCACCCAAGTGTTGGACAGTAGGCAACACAGGGAGGAACCTGTCTCAACCAGTCAGGACTCCAGCGCTGCATTGAGCGCTTCCAAATGCTAGGGACACCTCCCAGTGGCCACAAGAAGGCATCCACCAGTTTCAGGAAGCAGTTATCTGTTTTTTTTTTTTTTTTTTTTTTTCCCCCGGTTTCTTCGGCCACTTTTGGTGTGCCTCTTTTTGTTGCTCTATCCGCGCGCCTGGCATATAGTTCTGCGCCATGCCAGGGCCTGGACTCTGCCCACCTGAGGCAACGGGCCGTGGCATCGCATCAGCCCCCAAAGGGCCGATCCTTGAGGAACCCTCCTTCTCGCGGCTTGGCAAGTGGTCCCCAGCAAATAGGCGTAACTATCACAGAGTTCGAGGAGCCCCCATGCCTTTTGCAGGATATCAGGGGGATACACCCTTTATCATTTGCTCCTGGCTGAGAGGAACCTCGAGGTCCGAAAGGCGGGGACACAATGCATGAAACAAACACCAAGCATCCCTCAGCATCAGCCCCAAAGGTTTGAGCATGTCTCGTTGCGTTGCTTTGTCTTCCAAGGCAAATCCAAAAAGAATGCCTGGTCCATAACCTGACACGGCCAATTGGGGTCTGGAACCGCCTTCAGAAGAAGAACTGGTCAACAAAGGACAGCCCCAGTGCGACATTTGGCCCCAGTGATGCGGCCCCCTACGTCTACCAAGAAGGTCGCAATGTGACTAACGTGCGCAAATATATTTGAACGTTGTTTGAGGACGGGACATCATCTTGGACCCCAAAAAAAGACACCAAAAGGAGAACAAACAACTTTGATACCGAATTTGAGGCCTTGCCAGCATCCTGAAAGGTGAAAGGAGCAATGTGGCAAGTTGGCAAGAACTATCAGCAATAAGTGGTGCAATCCCAAAACCTTAAACAAGCGATATCAAGCGATTCCCAAATGACCTCCGCGAATACTTGGTATTTCTCTGCCTTAAGTCAGGGTCATGGCCTCTTGAGGCGCTCAAGGGTACACCTGGATCCACCCCAGGCAGTGAGAATGGGCTGTGCGCTAAACATGCCGCGGTACAAACAAATGTCATTGCTAGACCTGCTAATCTTCCAACATACATGGGTGTGTCTCCAAGTTGGGAACATCTCCTTCAAAAACAAACCTGAAAGAAGCTCTCAAAAGACACGCACGCGTCAAACAATTGGATCACCCAGCTTGCCAGCTTAGGCGGACGCCCAGGCGACCAAAGTTGACGTGCAGGTCATACCTGAGGCTGGTGTGAGCTCCGAGGAACTTGGGATATCTCTCGGTAGGCTGGATCCCGTGTCCACAGACTTGGCACGCATATCAGCTGCTTTGGATCGAATTTCAAGCTTGGCCAACGCAGGGTCAAAGCACCGCGATGTTTCAACAGACTAGAATCTAAGCGTAATCGCGCGGCAAGTGAAAGCTCTCTCCATCTAAAGCAATTGTCTGGAATGGCTGAGCCTGTCAGAGACGCCGTGACAGCCTGAAGTTGTCAGCTACTTGCAACCTGTCCTACCGCTTGCGACAAGGGTGGGGCAAACATCCCAGTGTTGCTGACTGACAAGCGGAGAGATGGAACGACCAGGAAACTGATCTGCCCTTCGATCAATTCAACACGGGGTAAATGCCGTGTGACTGTGTGATCAGGCAAAATGACTTCCACACACCCTGTTTAGTCTGGGCCCTGCTGGTGTGACTTCAACATGACAGGAAGGTTTAAGCCCGACGACAACCCCAGTGAGTGCAATCGCTGCTTGCAGCCCAGCAGTTGCTGTCCTTCTCACGCGAAAAGCCATGCCCTCGTCTTGAAAATCAGGAATGGCTCCGGTGGCTGGAGGGTACATTTCTTGGCCACCAAGGGCACCTGGCTTTTTTGGATTTGGCATGGGGACCAACCCAATGTGTTCACCCCAACGGATCAGAGTGAGTGAACATCTCTCAGCGTGAGATGAGCATCGAAACCAAGACATGTTTTACACAAACCAGGCCCAGCTGTGCCCTTGCCTGATTCGACTGAATACAAGATGTGCATGAGTGCATAAGTAAGTACTGACCTTCGGATTGTCCCATCAGCTATGTCGTTGATGGAAAGCCAGCCGAGACCTGCACCTATCCGAGAACCAAAATCAACGACCGATGCCAAAGAATGCATCTGTCCGGCTGTTTGTTCAGCAATCGGTTGCGCCCGATGTCAAGATCTGGAGGGAGTCTTGAACAAAGTCCTGCACCCTCTACTTCCATGGCACTACGGTGGGAGGGTTCTTGGAAATGGATGTTCGCCTTAACATCGTTAACCTGCTCCATTGTCAGGTGCCATGTTAGTGGGAGAGAAGAATGCCCGGCCTTGCCACTTACAAACATCATTCATCACTCCCCACGTGAAGCTTGTTCCTTTCGTGAATGCCTCTGACTTAAAAAACAAAAGAACTGGGCATAGGTGTTCACCCCCCATCCCACTTGAGTCTTTCTGGCAAAGGCAACAAGCCTTAAACCGTGCACCCTTTCTTGCGTTGCTTGCCTTTTTGGGTCCAGCGGACCTACCGGCCCAAAGAGTTCCGTGCAAAAACTCTCGTCTTTCGGCGGTGTCTACCGCCGAAATGGTGCAAGCTTGGGCGGCCACATTAGGTCCTGCGAGTTGCGACCTTGGCAAAGGCCGCCAGGGCCGCCAGGGCCGCCAGGGACATGGGACAATCCGCGAGCGTTTGTGTTCATGAGCACGTGTGTGATTCCCTTCACTTCCCTAAATAGACCAGAACATCTGCCACTGCCACCCTGACCAAAGGTGCGGGACCTCTAGGGTGTTTCAGGTGTTTTGGGCTCAGCCAAAGCTCGTATGCGTTGCTGTCCATGGTCATTACCCTCAAAGGCCGTTTCAAAAGTGCGGTTTTGGGCGAACACGAAGTAGCCCAGGGAATCAAAGAGGTACACGTGGTTCACGAAGTACCAAAAGAACCCAGTCCCAAAGCACAATGTAGAGGGTGCCGGTGACCAGATTGTGGGAGTGACAGTTAGTGAAGATCAAGTTTGGGGAGGTTAGGAAACTGGTAGAAGAGGGTAAAGACACGGGTCGGGCCCGGGAGCACCTCGGCGACCTGCCGCCCACCTCCTAGTGCCGAACAGCTGGAACACCACGGACCTTTTCCGCGATGGTGCAGCCAATCGCCGCACTATGGCGAACGCACGCAAATCCAAGGAAGTCCCGACGGGGGATCCAAATCTTGAGCCAAACGGCCATTCGGCCGTTTTGCCACATGATGAAACAACACGTGAACAAAACACACCCCCCTCATCCGATATCTGGACGAGAGAAAGGATGCGAGACAGTTGAGTTCACGACGAAAGGGACCAACCAAAAATGCCGGTGTCAACTCAGAGGTGAGCCAAACGGCATCACCTGGGCCCCAGTTAAAATCCCGCCACCACCCCGAATTATCGGGGCGACAGGATTATTTGACGAGTGGACCACATGAGTGAACAAAGACATATTGGAGGAACCAGACGAAGATTCCTCTCGTGCCGTTCATGAGTTGTCATGGGACGATGCCATGCGGAGGGGGATCCTATCTGGATCACCGCGCCTCACTGCACGCCGTGGAACGGTTGGAAGAGGAGTCGAGTTGGGAGGAAAGTAGAAACGGAAGCTCCGAAATTGGTGTGAAAATATCCGGCTATGGCCGGTCCGGCACTTCTAGTGCGGTCACAGCCTCACACAGGATCGCCAGGGGAACCATCTCCGGCGCGCACGGCAGCGGTGCGGGAGGGACACGAGCAACGCCGGATCAGCGGTACAGGGCAATGGAGATCATCACCCCCAGCAGCGCTGCACGGGCGAGAGGAGGACCGGCGCGGTCGCGTTTGTCGGCGACACACGTACTATCCTCGCCCTTCTAAGGCGGATGCTGATTGCGGCACCCGTCTACCGGCGGATGCTGATTGCGGCACCCGTCTACCACCCTGAACCAGGCTCTTCCCGGTCCCTGGGCGCGTCGTCTCTTCGGCGTCCACCACGGTCACCTCGATCACCTCCTCCATCCCGACGGCGATCCTCACCACCACCCCTATTGTGGTCGCCAGCCGGAGGTCGGCGAGGCGGAGGGGGATCTGATTGGTGACGTCGGTCATCCCTGCGCCGGTCCCGGTGGCGATCGCGACGGTCATCGCCCGGGTCATCACGTCCGCGGCGCTCATCTCGCCCCGGGCCGCGCCTCTCGGAGGTCTCCTCATGACGTGGAGGAGGTCGGCGATCATCGCGTCGGCCTCCGCGGGTGTCCCTGCCACGATCATCCCTTTGTCGGGGCGGGCCGGGATCCTCACGTCCTCCTTTGCCAGGTCGATGTTTTCCTCGACCCTTCCCCTCACCCTTAGGACCACGACGATCCTCGCGGGCCCCAAGCGCGGTCCTTGACCGATCGTCATCTCGTCGGGGCCGCGACTCATCTGCCGCACGAGTGGTCCGAGGCACACCCGGGGGAAGCTCCCACTCGTCGTTGTCGTCATCACGCGGGTCATAGCCGCGATGGCCGCCCAAGGAACCGGTGGCATCCCGTGGTGGGGACGCAGGAGTTCCGGGACCGCCCGATCGAAGACGAACTCGGGGAGTCGCGTCCTCGCCGGTAAAAGGATCCTTCTGGGTGTAGAAACCCTTAGTCCTGCCCCTTCTCTCCCCACCTTCCACACCGCTTCTCGCGGGGACCGGGGATGGGCGGGCAGGCTGGGCCATGCTCTTAGAGCTGGGTTGCCCGCTAGGCGGGACCTGAACGCCCCCCTGCCCTTTTTCGGGCGCGGGGACCCGACCGCGAGATGTCCTTCTGGCCTTGGGTTGGTCGGACTCACCCTCCAGCTCGGACTCGGTGTCAGGGACACGAGTATTGATGGCCATGTCCTCTTCCTCAAACGGATCCCCAGTCGTAGTAACGCCTGCCGCAATGGGAGCGGGAGGAGGAGGAGGAGGAGTTGGCACAGCATCGCCAGAAATGACGCCTGCATGCGGCACCACGGGAGTCTCCGGTTCTACCGGGACAGGCGGCGCAGGAGGAGCCGGGGGCGGTGGCGGAGGGGGAGGGATCTCCTCCTCGTCTTCGCCCATGGGCTCGTCAAGGTCGTCAGGCTTCTCGTCATCTTCGTGCGAAGAACCATCCGATCCTAGCTCATCCTCCGCTGATCCAGCAAAGTCGGGCTCGTCTTCGTCCTTCACGCCGGGGCCTGGTGTAAGGCGAATTCCGGGTCGTTGGCGATCGCGGGGTCGGAAGCGGTATTTCCTTGGTACAGGGTCGGATAGCTCCTGTTTGATGTCATCCTGGGTTTGAGGACGGTCGGCCAAGCAGGTGTCGTAGGCAACGGTGGACGTCCGGTAGATCAGATCGTCCATGCTGCTGAGGTCGTTGAGGGTGTAGACATACCCCTTCTTGATGCCTTCCCGTATCGTGTCCATAGCCCGCTTGAGGCGCGCGGCAGGATCGAAACCGGCCCTTCTTCGCATGGCCTGCAATATCCCGCAGTGCTGTGCGAGCAGCTTCACCTGGAACTTGAATCCCTCCCCGGGCACATCGTTGGGGAGTATCGGAGAAAGGTGTCCTGTTCTCAGCCCAATGATATGGGCCTCAAGAATGTAGTAGGACGTGTAGAAACCGCACCGGTTGGCATTGAAGTTTGCGGTGGTTAGGCGTCTGCCCCACTCAGCCGCATATCCCTCATATTCTTCGAAGAATTCGGGGACGGAGCTCCCGTTGAAGGCCAGACCCCTTACCAGGATCGCCTTTGCTACCCACTCTTCCACGTTGCTGTCGACCGTGTCACGGTATTTGCCGTCAAGGATTTCGTCTCGGAGCGAGTCGTGAAGTTTCCGGAAAATGCCATCCACGTCCTCTTTGTCAAGGTACTTAGGAGGCCGCATCCCAGACATCAACAAGGACCGGGCATCGACGGCGGGACTCTGCGAGTAGAGGGCCATTCCGATGGCGTTGGCGTCTGAGTTGTTCCACAGAGCGGGGACGAAGCCCTCGTATTTTGCCAGCCAGGGAGGAACCAATCCGTCAGTGCTCGCTATCGTGCGAGGGCCGCCGTTCGTGTCTCCGGTGGGCAGGACGCCATCGTAGAAGATGGGAAGGTAGCAGGCGGTGCACAGGTGTGCGCCGACCGGATGGGCCGTCATGCACCTATGGCATGGAACGGACACCACCTCGCGGACATGTTCCGTCTTGGTGATCTGATGGTACTTCTCCATCTCGTCCCGACACTTCCTCGGGTTATCACTCAAGGAGTTGAGGAAGTTGGGCGGATAGCACCAAGGCCTCAGGTAAATGATGGAGCAGTCCTCCTTGAAGTAGACGCATCTCCAGTACCCGATCGCGATGTTCTCGCGCGACGCAAAGGTACCCTGACGAGTAATATGCATGCCCCCATTTTCCATGGAGAAGAAACGTGCATCGATAGCCATGACCACATATCGGGGATCGCTCCTTTGGCGTCGACCCGAGGTGTGCAGCTCCGTCACGTTGCTGTCGGTGATGCGGTCGACAGTGTCGTTGGGGCACTCTCCGTGATCGCGGAGGGATTGATACTCATCCGGCCGAGAGGGAAGGAGCTCGATCAGAGCTCGCCCACCCCGAATGATCGCCCCACGTTCTACGTAGAGCCGATACGTTCGGAGAGGCACCACCTTGTAGAGCGTCTTAGGAACCACCTTGGAGGTGATAGGAAGACAAACAGGGCTCTCGTAGAGCATGTATTGGTATCGTTCACGAAACGCCCGGTAATCAGTGTCGGATCCGATTTCAAGCGACCTTACCGCCGCTATGCGGGCGGAACCAGGCAGCAACCGACGCTCCTTGTCACGAATGACGGTGATGATGATCTCGAACATCCCCACCCCATCCTCGAGAAAGGAAGACAGGAGGTATGAAGAAAAGGCATCCTCGGACTCGACGCTGGTCCCGAAGTAGTGGCTCAGGAACCTCTTCAGTTGTATCACCGAAGTAACGTTCCCTTGCCCGCTGGCAGACGAGGCCTCCAACTCTGGGTCCTTGACAGCACCTGCATTTCCAGGCTGCACAGCTGTTCCACGGAGCGCGTCGCGTATTTCCGCGCATGCTCTCCTGTAGTAGTGCGAAGAGGCGCCCGTTCTATCCTTCACCTTCTGACGGATCTCGTCGGCGAAGTAGTCCAGAAGCTCCTCGGGTGCGGGAACAATGGCCTGGATCATCAGGTCAGGATCACTCTTGGTCGGGAGGATAGGCCCTGCCCTGGATCTCACTCCCATCTCCAGGAATCGGGCAATGTCCCCGATTTTGGCGCACAGAGTAGCGATCGTGTTTCCGATCCTGGGGGCGATATCTTCGCCTCTCCTGGCGCCGAGGATGACCACGTTTTTCTTGATGGACTCCTCCTTCAGCCTCTCGAGGTTCCTCCGGGTGCCATCAGTGCCTTTCACCGCGCTGAGGCGGAGAACCGCAGGCTCCGGTTTGTCCGGTCGCACGAGCTGGCCGTCAGGAATCTGGTCGAAAATGCGCGAGGCGGACTTCACTGCTGGGACATTCCTGTACTGATCCGGCACGCTGTAAAAGGCGTAGGCGAGAGTGTCATGCGAGGATGTCTCCCAGTACGTGTACTCCTCGGAATCACGCGGGTCACCGACGACGCGACTCACGGTCCTCAGCTCGGCCAGAGCGCGCTCCGCCTCGAACTGCGATCCGATGGTCGTGGGCAGCATGGCCCTCTCCTCCTCCGTGCAGTCAACGTATATGAACTGACCGGTGTGCAGATCTCTGGGCGCGGCGAAGGGCCCCGCAGTGTCATGAACGCCCAGTAGAGTGCTCCTCGCCTCGACCTGGCTAGGGAGCGCATCCGCAGGAGGATGGGCGGGCTCGGCAGGAGCGTCAGGGGCTTGAGTGGCAGGCGGAACAGGGTCGTCCTTCTTATGCTCAGAGGCCCCCGTGGCGGTTGTTCCCGCTGCCTCTCCTCCAGCCACCACCGGTTTGTCCCGGGGCACATCCATGTCAACGTCCTCACCAGCATCGCGAGCTTCTTTCTCCGCCTTCTCCTTGGCCTCTTTAATCTCGCGTGCAGTAGGACGTCGATAAGCCGGCCAGGGGATGCCCATGATTTTGTCACCACGGGTAAAGGCGGACTCATCTCTGCGAATGATAACTGCCCGATCTTCACGCGACCCAGACATGGCCAGAGGACCACACATGGACCGGAAGACCTGTGCGACCGATTGTGCCAGGCAGTCCGGGTACTCCCCTCTGAGCGCGGTAGTTCGCCATGTGTCAGGGATGTTCGGCTCCAGCTTGTTGCCACGATCGTCGACGCGATCGAGCTCACCAACGATCTGGTGGAATGGTAACGAGCCAAGCCTGGTCTTGCGGTGAGCGGCGTGGAGGCAGTCATAGAATGTCCTAATCTTTTGCAACCCAGCCACAGCACCGGCCACGTGCGGGTGAACATGCCCCATCCTCCAGGCGGTCGCCAAGGCCATATCAAGGCCGGCACGGACCGCGGAGAGCTGGGAGTTAAGGTCATAGGCGTTCATGTACTCTGCCGTCCAGAAGACGTCATCCATGGGAATGACCTCGCCGTTCCTGGAATCGACCATTCCGAGTCGGGTCCCGTCGTGCACCATTGCATCGCACCGTGTCCTGTTCGGATACGAGTTGGAATTCCCAAGCGGTTGCT
This sequence comes from Effrenium voratum, assembly GCA_963377175.1. Taxonomy (NCBI): domain Eukaryota; class Dinophyceae; order Suessiales; family Symbiodiniaceae; genus Effrenium; species Effrenium voratum. The sequence goes on along the minus strand of CAUJNA010003261.1, from coordinate 656,887 downwards.
TGGCTTTTCCGAAGATGCCGGTGTGGTGGTCGCCGGATTCACCCTTTCGGGTCACGAACTTGGAGTCGATCTGATCACGAATCTCCGGCGGGTATTCAGGGGGAACGATCGTTTCCATGACCTTTGTCCACTCGTCAGCCTCGGTTCTATCCGTGGCCTCCTTCCCGAAGTGGACATACTGGTACTGCCTGGGGCCATGCACAGTGCATTTGTCTGCATATGCGTGGGCCCAGTCAACCAGCGTGGCACGTTTGGCCATTTCACGTTGCCCATGGCGGTCATTGGGGATGGCAGCGTTCAGCGTCCTCGATTGATCACCCTGCTCTTTGGTCACCTGGTCCGAGTTCCTCGCCTTGTTTGCGTAGCTGGCCACGATCGGCTCGAAATTTTTCTCTCGAGCAGCGATGTGGTGAAGCACGAACCTGTCGGGCCGGGTGAACGCCTCGTCGAGGGAAATCGACCCTCTCTTGGGCTCCGTGTCGTCTCCATAGTAGTTGGGATTCCGCTCTTCGGATTCCTCAAGCCCGCCGTGCACCGGATCCTTCGACTCCGTGGCGCTAGCTCGGACGACCCTGTGTCGGGACGATCTCCGCTGAGCTTTCCATGCCTCAAGCGACTGAAAGGTCTCCTGCGAGTCGGGATCGTAATACTCGCCATCGGGGGTGATGGTATATCCCTCAACGGAGACCCCCGCGTCCCCGGTGGAGGTGCGGGCATCGGGGTCCACCTCATCGAACTCCGAGAGATCCTCCTTTGTCGGAGGTCCTCCCGATCCAGTGCTCCCCCCTACCTCCATTGAAGCAGCAGTGTGGGGATCGACGCCTGGTTCGTCATCAGTCGTTTGATCAAGGGTCTTCATGAGGTCTTCGAAGTTCTCCACGTCATTGCCTCTGATACCGACCGGTTTGGTCACCGGCGCTGCGGGCGGCCCACCTTCAGGGGTAGGAGTCGGGACAGTGGTGGGGGCGGCCGGTTCTACCGGCGTGCCACGCCAGTATGCTATCTCGGCGTCAACATCCATGTCGTCATCCTTCTCCTCGACGGTCGGGAGCGTGGGGACGTCCTTCCTTTCACTTCCCGCTGGCTTCTTCAGCTCCTCAGCCTTCTTTTTGGCCGCCGCCGCGGCCTTGCGAGATGCCTCAGGCGTCGCGAGGCGCGGGAAGTTGCTCTCGTCCTTCCCGGGCGGAGTCAGCACAGACTTGGGCAATGGCCCCCCCCATCGGGGGGCCTTTGGCGGGTCGGCAGGCTCGGGAACCGGTGAACTTCCCCCGGAAGTGCGGATGTTTGGCGCCCGAGCGGGAGGTGCACCCTTGGTAGCCGTAGAGCCGGGATCCGGCGACTTAGCTGGCGTGCCGCCTTTTGCGGGCACGGAAGGGACAGGGGCCTTGGGGACACTCCTAATGTCGATGGGCCCCTTCGTCTTGGCGGGCGAGGCTTTTGGTGGCGAGACGGGGCGCGTCGGTGGCGACACCACCTTCGGCGCAGGGCCTTTGGGCTCGGCCTGGCGGGCAGGGGCCTTCGCCACAGAGGGAGCCGCCGCCTGTGCGGGGGGCGTCACCTTGGATGCCGCATCAGTCATCTCCACATCATGCGACTGGCCAGAGCTGTCTGCCCCGGCGACCTTCGCTGGCGGGGCGGTGGAGTAGGTTAACGAATCATCCCAGACCTTGGTCTGGAGAATCTTTTCGGCCTTCACCTTCGCGTCCTCGTCGGGAGGATACATGGTCTTCTTGTACAACATGCCCAACGTTTTCGCAGCATTGGTCGCACTCATGACGCGGTGTAGCGTCCACGAGATGTCCACGGCCGCGCTGGCGAGAGCCGGGAGCGCTACCACAGCTCTGTACTTGTTCGCGGGGGCGCCGGAACTGCCGACACAGTGGTCGCCCCAGAAGGCGAAATCCGCAGGAACCACTATCAAGTTCCTCTTCATCGCTGCCCTGATGAACGTCGTGATGACGCCGAGCATGTGGGTATTTCGAGCGGGCTGAAGCCATGACGCAACCGAAATGAGGATCACCACACTCGATCCAGCTCTCCTCACAGACTCAAGCCTTTCCAGGGTGGTGTGGATGAGGGTTTGCGCGTTGCTCTTGATGACCGACACCTGCTTTTTCTCATCCCAATCGGCCAGGTCATGGAGACGGGTCGCAAAAATGCAGGTGTCATACTCCATGGCCCCCCTTCCAACCGCTTTTTCGCGGTCATGAGTGAGCCGTGTGGCCTCTTCGACCATGGTGGCGATGGGGATGTGGTAACCGCTCTCCCCGTACGGGCAGTGGAATTGGATCTTCGGGATGGATCCCTTTCGTGGCCCGCTGTCAGTGGACCGGAGAGTGTCCAGTTGCGCACTGAACTCATCCGCCGTGATGTAAGAGCCCTTCTTGCTCTTCCCGCGCGACGCAAAGCAAAGGTCGTAGAAGACAAGCACCTGGGCATTGGCCTTAATCGTTGGCTCTTCCAAGTATGTGGGAGGCCCCCAACCCGCTGCCATCGCGGCGAGGATACCAGTGACTCCGGTAGTGCTCATAGGCAGGAGGCCCTTCAACACCGACGGTATAGTCGGGACATCAGAATCAATGCATGTGAGGGCGAATTCCGGGAACACGGTCAGGATGACGTTCCTGAACATTTGGTTTCCCCAACCTATCCACTCTTTTTCGAGGGCATTCTGGTCGTATGTAGTCAGATGAGAGGTCTTAGGCCTACTCAGGCTGGGGAGCACCTCACTCTCGGGGTTCGTGATCCACTCTTGTTTGTACTTCCCGATCATCTTGTCGATGTCAAGAAACATAGTGGACGGCGCCAGATGCTCCTCCATGATGTAACCCGAATATTTCGGGTACTCATTTTCGAGCGCAAATGGGATCGACGATCCAGCCTCTTGCACCTTCACAGCGTATGTGTTGCTGACGAGACGATGCCTGGCGAACTCCGGACTGAATCCACCAGTCTTCGTGGGGGTGCTAGGAGCAGCCAATCGCTCCAGTTCGCGCTTGGTCGCGCCAATCTCCCCGATAGCATTAGGCTGAAAGAAGGCGCGCTTCCTCCAAGAGAGCGACGGAGAGCAAGGGTTAACCTCAATGTAAGGGTTGAACCGTTGCAACTCGACGTCTCCGTTTGCGTAACACGTGGAGAACCCCTCACCACCCGTGATCAGCTCCAGGTCATGGGAGAACTTGATGGCGAGAGCAAAAATGGGTGCCCGAGCCAGCATGAGACGCCGCGTTTTATCTCCGCGGGGGTTGTCACCACTGGCAGCATCCACAGGCAGCATGAAAGAAAGATGGGCCCATACTCCTTGGCCGTAGTGCGCCCACGGGGTGTACCCGAGCGCTTGGCTGTACACCAGCGATGTCCAAATCCCGAGTTTGTCCTCGGACTCTGAACTCACCACCTCTTCATGGGCGATGGAGGCCCAAAGGGAGAACTGGCTGAGTCCGTGTGCCCAGAGCTTGTTCTCAATGCTCCCCTGTTGCCATTGGTTCCAATTCGGGGACTCGGCATCAATGACGGACGAGAGAGAGGGTACGATCCAATACCCCTCGCCTGCCGTGATGCCGTAGTCATGGGCCACGTTGGTCACCCCGGGGGTGGCGAGCCTCTCAACCTTGTTCCACAGGAAGAACTGGTCAAGCACGGTTGCGACCTTCAGTTCAGAGGTCATGTGCTCCGCAAATGCTCCAAACCCGCCGTAGGCCTCCATGGATGGCAGATGGTCGATCGATCTGCTGGTGGTCCTATCCTGACACATGTCGATAATCTCCTCCAAGGTTCTATCCTTAATGAGGGAGATGCCATCAACAACGATCTCTGGGGGAACGAACATAGCAAGAGGGCGCATTTGTAGCCACTTTCTCACCATGGAGGGCTCGTACTGAGTGAAGCTGCTGATGCCTCCCGTGTGTTGGGAACGGCGCGGATCACCCATGTCATAGCAGTCGGTTGTGAAGCCGACATAGCTCCGGTACTGGTTCTGCTTGACCGCCGAGTACTCAGTCCTCCAGTTCTTCTTCAACTCTCCGTCGGCGTTCGTGATGGACGAAGACCACCCTCCTCCGGACGGTCGACAGCAGGGGTGTACTGCCGGGTCGACATCCCTCGCCTCATCGAGCCCGAGCGGCGCAATGTGGGCGTGAGGGAGGTAGTGGGTGGCCGAGCCACGGACGGGGATCGCATCGCACAGAATTGCCGCAGCGGTCAGGGCATTGTGCTCAGTGGCGATGAAACCAGAGTCCTTGAGTAGGGCGATTATGTTGGCCGCCCTTCCTCTTCGGTAATTCAGGATCTTGGTCCTAACATCCGCGGGAAAGGAATCATAGCCCTCACATTTGACGAGACCATTGATCATGGTCTCCACCTGCTCTCCGGTGATCACATCGCTCAAACGGGCAGCCTTTAAAGCCGCGCGACCGTTGAGCTTGGAAACCCAGCTGTTGAAGCTGTTCTGCATGATGTTGGCCACTGCTTTTACGCGGCCGGTGACGGGGTAGGGGAACCGCAGCGAAGATGCGCTGGAAGGTGTGGGGAGGCTTTTCTCAGCCCCAGCCCTGGTGATCGATCCGCTTTCCGCGGAAGCCATATCACAGAACCCGCGTAGAATTAGCGGAGGTGAGAAGTGGTCCAAGGCAGCCGCCGGCGGCGGTGCAGGAGGGCGATGGAGATCGCCAGAGGTCGCACAGCAGCGGTGCGTGAAGGTGGTGAAGATCACCAGCAGCCGATCGGCTGTCGAGGCCGGGGTGGAAAGTCCGTCTAGGACACGTCACCCGGGCCAGGGAATGTTGCAGCAGCGGCCCAAAGCGCGAGGCGGGGCGGCTATGTGCAACACTCAGGCTCTCGCAAATAGTGAAAATAGAGGAGCTCAATTGGATTAAGAGATGAATCGTTCACAATCTCAAGATCGACAATACCATCAAGAATAAACAAAGGTCAAAGCCCCGAGTGTAGGGGAGTCCCATATCGTCTTGAAGTGGTCGGAAATGTGCATTGCTTGCCGATGTAGACTTCCGAGGAAGTCGTGCTCAGCTGAGAGAGCCAAAAAGCGACATGTAAACACTTATGAGCATCTCACACTGCATGGCGAGCAACAAGAGAGCACAGGTTCTACAGAGATCGAATACATTCAACCGAAAATTTCATCGAAAATTCTTTCCCAGGCAACATCGTGAAAGGAGAAGTTGTTCCTCCCGTTTCGAAGCGATATAGAGCAGGGTACACAGCGCAATCGATCATTAGTCCGTTTGTTCACGGCAACAGTAATGACGGTGGCGTGACCGTAAGCTCCAACCTGGCAACTGCAGAGATTAAATCTGTATAGGTCATGGTCATCAATAAATTGGCGGATTTTCTGAACGCAGAGTCCGGGTAGGTCGCCACCAAATCCGATAACAATGTCAAATTCGTGATGTATAGCACTCAGGGCAAAGGCAAGAGAAGAGGCAGTAAGTGCGTCGCACTTCTGTCGAAACCTCCTGATCTTGGACCAATCCCTTTTGCAGGAATCCGGGCATGAAGGAAAAATATTGAATACGGCAAAATTATCTCTTTTTCCTTTTAATCCGGGATACGTAGAGATCCCTCCGGTGCTTCCATCATCGAGATCGATTTTTACGACTCTGTGCCCGCACTGAGGGGGCAGGAGTGGTAACACAGATGAATCAATGACAACGGTCAGGTTGTCATTCTCAGACGCCCTAATCTCGGTCATTGAAATCCTGCAATCCGAGATGTTGGCGTCATTGATGAAGGAGTTGAACTTAGAGTCATGATCGGATTCAACGCGAACCCCCCTGATTGGTGGAAGAGCAGGAGCAGCAGGGGGAATATGCACGGGTTGGGTGGGATGGGAGAGATATGATTGCAGAAACCCCTGCTTGAACATCCCAAGGGTGTGGAGATTTTTGCTCCATACGATCTTGTCAACGCACGCCTTTGTGAGGATGTCGGCTCCCTGATAGTCCGAAGGGCATGCAACGAAGCGGAATATCTTGTCGTTGTATCGCTCATTGAGCCATGCGATATCAACCCGTTGGGTACGCGACATGTATCGCATGTTCGGGTTATTGCCCGTGACGATAATTCTGCACGCGGCTTCATTGTCCTCAAGGACGCTGATGGGTTGTGGGATCGAAGCGTCATATTTGATTTTGCACTTACACACGATTGAGTCCGAGGAGCCGCGACCGATGGCAAAGTGCCAGAGAGCGGCGAGCATCATAGCCTCTTTGGAAATGCCGTGATCAAGGGCGACAATTTCGGCCTCGGGAGTAGACTTCGATACGGAAGTTTGCTTCTTGCTCACGGCGGTGATGGGCATGTAGGTGCGGGGGCCAACGAGGCACACAAGGACCCCGGATGTGCTTTTTGCGTCGGTGCGATCGCCGGCGAGGTCAGCATCGCAGTAGGTGACGACTTCGATCATATCAGATCGATCGCCAACCCATCCATAGAGGTGCAACTCAATGGTGGAGTTAATGTACGACACGAGCCTGTGAAGCTTCTTGTCGCACAATTGGTTCCACTTTGTGATTCTGCTGGCAAGCGCTTGCACTGGTCGGATTAAATCATAACGGCCCATACGAGCACCATATAAGATTTTCATTAGGACTTGTGCAGCTGCGTCGCCTAGGACGCCGGGCTTGGCAGAGATGACCTCGATGTCTTCTTTTTGATCAACAAGCCTGTCAAACTCCGGGTTTACCGGGTTCTCGTCAAACTCAGGCTTGCTCTCGTCGAGGAACGGGGTCTCGACAGTCTGAAGGGCCTTTGGAAATTTTGACTGGCACAGTTCGAGGTAACGCTCAACACATGCTTGCATGAAGCAAGATTCGTTGTACTTGATGAGGTTGATCTTGGCTCTGCCGCGACATGCGTCGGCAGCAGGCCTTCGGTCTGGCCCGAAACGCATCTCCGGTATAGGCTTCGAGGGAGGATGTCCGACCGTCCAGGCAGTTCTCGGATCGAAGGGCCCATCAACGGTGGCAGATCTGAACTCGTGCTCGCAGCCGAGATACCTCTTGAGAGGACGAGGCTCCTCCATATTGATAACGGAACCTATGAGTCTCCACCCTTCGGCGAGGTTAGCCGATGGGCCACTTTGCTTGAAATCGTCAACGTAGACAACGAGAAAGGTCTCAAGTGCGGGGTGACGAAAAACACTGGGCCAGTCGGGAATGGGCACAAATCCAACCTTTTTAAGTTGGGTTTCGCAGTGCTGTTCCCAAAAGCCTCCAGCGTCGGGGTGTCCATATAGAGCAAGAACAAGGGGGCATACGGGGTCTTGCATGCCCTCCCAATCCTTTGGCCATTGATCACGGGGAAGGCGTATCCATGTCTTGGTTCCGCCGAGCAACGCCTGTGTATATGCGGATTCCCCGTCACTGACTTCAAGCGAGTTTCCTGGCAAAAGTCCGTACGAATCAGCAACCTTCCCCGCCGCCATGGTGGCAGGGCACGAAGTGATTTCGGAAAACAGAGCCCAGGCATTGGACTCATCCCTAACGTGACATCCCTCGAAGACAACACGGCCCTTGAACTTCCTGTTCGGATCATCCTCAGCAAGTTCGTGATTCTTTTCGACGCATATGTCAAAAATGCGACCGACGTGAACTTTGGTCCCTTCTCGTTTTGCCTCAGCAGCGACGTCACGCCACTCACGCACCCTGGATTGGTCCCAACAGCCAAGATCCCTGAGCTTCTTCCACTCTTTTTCTAGGGCGGCGAAGGCCTTGGGGTCGAGCTTTGCCTCCTTTCGAGGCACAGGGCGAGCGACACAGGCACTGAACGGAGGGAGCCCGAGGAATGGACTGTGACCGGACCCATCGGCCCCACGAGGCATGGCAAACCACTCGGTGTTTCCGGTGGAGGACCACACATGTGATGGGAAAGTAGCGGATGCAGCGGGGGCACCTTTGTCGGTGCTACCGAATCCTTGCCCCCCTCTTTCGGTGGCACGCGGCTTCTGCACGCATATAACGGGCTCAAGAATAGAGACGCGCTCAAGAATGAGTTGCGCGATTTTATCTCCCTTCTTGATGAGGAAGTCACTGTTCGAATGGTTGAAGATTACGACTTTGACCTCCCCGGTATAGTCGGGGTCGATGACGCCGGCACCGATGTCAATCATGTGCTTGGCAGCAAGGCCAGAGCGGGGGGCTATTCTCCCGTATACTCCCTCGGGAATGGTGATGGCCAAGCCAGTCCCGATGGTGGCTTTGTCGCCAGCGGGGACTATGTGATCATCGGCCGATTGAAAATCCAGACCAACACTTTCAGGAGTCCCGCGATTCGGGATAGCGATCCCTTCCCGAAGAGGATGGATATAGAGCGCATGGGGGTCTCTTTTCCAAGCAGCGCGGTTGTTGGGCTCGGCGACCGCGACGGGAATCGTTGATCTCTCAGTCCTCCCTCTGTACCAGGATTTGATGATCGTCTGGCACATCTGCTTTGGGTAGAGGGCAGTGAGCGGAGTGAGGGACCCCTCAATTCTGGCGTGCGCGAACCCCTTTTCATGATGACACGTTCGGCCCCCGAGCGCGGCGGCGAGGTCGGGAGAGTTCGTAGCGATTCTCCACTGCTTCCGGATGGGCGTTCCGTTCTTGTCCTTCATTCCGAAGTCGCATCCGTCAATATTGACAGTGAGAATCTCAGGATCGTTAAGAAACTTCTTCATGAAAGGTTGGGACCATCCAAGGCAATGACGTGGCCACTCATAGGCAATTCGTCCACCACCCTTCCGCACTTCATGAGAAACTCGAATGAAGGCCGCGAACATGATTTGGGACTGTCTTCGAGCGTCGTTAAGCTCGGCGGCGAACTCGGGTCCGTACTGAGAAAGGTTGACGTATTGCCAAGTACTCCAAGGTCCACAGGGAATAGAGGACCAAAGATCGCATTTAGGATTCTTCCTAACGATCTCGATAAGCCTCTTAACGTCCTTGCCCTTGAGGATATCAAAGGAGCCCTTGTGCACGCGAATGGCATCTCCACCAAATTCAAACATAGTGGCGGAAAGTGCGGAATCGGCTTCGCATGCAAATTCAATTAAAAGTGATTTGTTGGAGGTGGCCGGCGCGCCAGGGTGATCGTCGCCAGGCTTGGAGCGAGACTTCTCAACCTCAAGCTCCCTCTCAGTGCTGACATAGATCCTTCGCGCGGTGAGCGACATGGCTCGCCAATCATCGGACGAGATGGAGTTGGGCTTCCCCGTCCCGGTGTAGGGACGTTCTTTGCGTTTGGAGGACTGAGGATAATCAATGTCCTCCTTACTTCCCGGTAATACATCTTCGCAGAGCGGCTTCTTGGGAGAGGGACGCCTCCTTTTGGGCGCGCACCCCTTGTCAAAGAGGATGGTAACCCCGGTCCAGAACTTGTGTGTTCTAACCCGATGGCCGCTGGCATACACATCACGGGAGTCGCGATAGACCTCATCTCTGGAGTCGAGGAAGTTGCAATGAGTGATCCTGATGTCGTCGAGATCAGCTTGGACCGGCCCCCCTGAAGGCAGAGGACGGGTGTCGTCTCCAAAGAAGTCCTTTCTCGCCTTGACATGGTATCGATGCCAGGACCTTTCTTCTTCAAAGCGCACCCAGTAGTCATCCCTTTTGTCAGGGGAAGATCCATCCGAGACGTGACGATCTATGAGGCCAGTCTCAGGAACATTGTCAGAGCCATCATTCTGTCGCCGATTTTGACGATCATCCTCATCGTCCCCATGGTCAAAGCGCCCCTCGTCAAAGCTGAAGGACTCGTCTTCACGGGACAGAATTTTTCCGCTGAGGTGATCAGGGTCTGACATGCGATCATGCTTGTATGATGCAATTTCTCGGGTACGAGCCTCATATGCTTTTAGCAGAGGAAAAACGAACGGCTCTTCAGTATCGTGGTAGATCTGTTTCACTTGGTGGATACTGGGTCGAACAACTCCAGCCTGAAAATGCTCGAGGTCAGCAACATAGTAGTCGCCTTTCCATTTCCCTCCGGGTTCGAACCGATAACCAAGGAAAACACCAGGTTTTGCTACAGGGGCGAACTTGGGAGCCTTATAGTGATCGTGTTCTTCGCCGGGAACAGCGGGAGCGATACTAGATTCTTCCTCAGCGAATTCAGCGAGGGGGTCGTAGTCACAGTCGCGCAGAGCTTCCTCGATTTCTTCTGCTGACATGGGTTCATAGTCATCATCAGAAAGAGGTGCGTCTTCCCTTGAGGTTTCGCCCCATTTCTCGAGAGCGTGGACGTCGACCTGAAAATAGGTTTCGCCAATCCAATCTTGCGATTGATCATCTCTAGGATCACTCAGGTTTCTCCACGTGGTTGACTGAATAGAGTCATTTTCACCGTTGAGATATTTAATGATGGTGAGAGTTTCGTCAGCGAGGAATTCAACGTCGATCGGGCAGTTGGAGCCCCTTGGATCGAAGAGCTTCTTTCTAGGTGTCCGGTGTATACGGATAACACACTCGTTCTCTTCGTCTTTGCTCCAATAGTCATCGTCGGCAGGCTTATTTTGATCTTCGGGGGCGTTTTTGATCCCCCCCTTTTCAACACGACGCGGTTTGGGGGCGACGGGGAAGAAATCAACCAAGCAACCGAAGGGAAGAAGCTTGCCGTTGAAAGGAAGGGGGGCGTGTCTTTTAGACCACGCGCTTCCACCTCCCCGATTCTCGATGTTCCTAGCGACGGCAAAGTACTTTGTTGCGTAGGGCCACCATCGGGCTTCTAACCCGGCTTGACGTAAGAGCACACGTGCACCATGAAGGACTAATTTGACTTTGTTCTCAATGATGCCGTTGGTCTTTGGCATTCCCGGAGTAGACCATTCATGTATCCAGCGCAGTTCTTTGCAAGCACTGACAAGTTCTTTAGCTTGATCAGTGTGCATCATCTTGATGTCATTTTGAGGCCCTGCGAAGCGGTTGAAAGCGTCGACGGTGTTAGCGTCAGAGCGGTTCATGACAGGCATGACATCGATCCACGAAGTGGCGAGATCATAGAAAACGATGGCGTCGGCCTCGCCGTTGATGCCCCTGTCACGTAGCCCTCGCAGAACCATCGTGTCGGCGGTGACTAAGTCGCCAAAGTCTTCGGCTCCATGACCAGCCGCGCCCTTCTTCCGGAACAGCCTAACATTCTCCATCTTGGCACGCTGGCAATGCGAGCAAAAAGGGTTCTTGGGAAGATGAGTCATCATGTGGCGGAGGGTCAAGGCGTCAGCTCTCCAGTCATCGGCGCTACGCAGGGGGCCGTGGCCTTCAAGTTCGACGGTTTCCTCAATTGGATCAGAGGCAGGAGGATCAGGGTCGGGTGGGCCAGGATGGCCTTCGGGTACAGAAGGTATGTCCTCTGTTCCCTCTTGGATGACATCCCCGGAAAGAGCAGAAGGAGCGGGAACAGCAGGGATGTTAGGGTACTGATTGGCCACCGGAGAACTGAAGTTACAACGTGAGGCAGGCAAGTACGGGACGTTGTTCAGCACGTCGAGCACGATTTCCTTGCCATCAGGTCCTTGAAGGACGGGAAGCTCACCTGCGGGCCAGGTGAATGTATAACCTTGCTCCATACAGCGTTTGCCAATAGAGATAAGCGAAGGCGTGTTCTGCATGACGTGGGCATCAATCACCTCGTCAATGTCCTGCATATCAGCAGCAATGCTTCCGAGGGTCGACGCCGTACCGTTGGCGGTCTGCAGGGCATGGGTGCGTCCGGTTTTCCTCACCAGACTCTGCTCTCCGGCACTAAGTTCGTTCAGTCCAACAAGGTCGATGGGGCAGCCTGTATCAGCAAGCCATCGGATCGATCGTTCGTGACCAGGAGCGGATGGAGTGGAGGACATGCGCGATGCTCTATACATCATGCGCCGTCGAATCGGTTTAGATTCGAGGTATTCGCCCTCCTGATCAATGGCGACCTGCTCCTGCATGGAGAGTGCGCGGAGGATGGCCTTCTCACTTTGCCGCTCAATGGTGATTTTTGAAGCGTTCTTGAACTCCCCAGAGTGAGTATATGAAGGATTCCTGGATTTCTGAGAGACATGAGAAATCTGCTTCATAAGGTTCTTATCGGAAACGACAATATACTCAATCATGGCGGAGTCATTGATCTGAACTGTCGGGCTGCGATCGTCGTTGTAGACGTTCGGACGCATAGAGGCATTCCACGCGGCACGCTTAACAGGATCAGTGTATGACCAAAAAGTAGTTTTCACGTCGCCGGTAAAACCGATAGGACAGAACATCCTATTCCGTGAAGTGTGAGAGGTGATTGGAAGGTCCTGGATAACCCGTCCGTCGGGGATGGAAACGGTACGTCTCCACACCACATGCTGTAGCTCGGGGCCTCCACCAGTGGGTCCCTGAAACATGCAAGCCTGGTGATCGATTCTAGACCACACCTGTGCATCAGCAGGAGGAGAGCGGCCGGGTGTCCTGTCAGAAAGGGCACCCGTCAGGCCACCAGATTCGCATTTGGTCGCTGGGCATGCGATAGATATTCCCGGCGAGGCCTGTGGGTAACGGCCCGCCCCTCTCAGAAACCCTCGTCAACCCCGGGTGCGGGACTGTCAATTCGCCCATCAGGATAGGGATTCGACGAATCACCCCCCTGCTCAGTAGCAGGGGCACTGGGCTTCCTGGGAAGCGGAGCCAGGTCGGGAGGGGGCCTCTCATGCTTATACGTGCACTTTGGACGCGTGCACTGGCCGACGTTTAGCCACTCTCTGCAGTACCCAGGGTATATGGGGCCGTCACTATCGCGGGGAGAATTCGGCTTCTCCTCATGGTGCGCAAAACGGCAGTCAGAACCTCGCCTACATTGCCCCTTTTGCCAATCATGACAAACTCCAGGGGTGGCAGGATGCTCATGGCGGCGATCTCTTCCCGGAGATGGGCGCTCCCTGCTACTCCGCCTGGGGTCATCAGATCGCGTCTTTCCGCGATCACGATCACTTGATCTCGTGTCCCCTGTCTTGCGAGTATCCCCAAACGGCGAAGGACGGCGCACCCCAGGGGCGGCGGCATTCGGGTTGCGATCAGCATGCGGAGATCGGGAGTACATTCGATCCTTTATCTCAGAGACATTGTACCTCGTCCTCCACCTCGAGACAGCGTTACGAGCGGCCCTCATGATCCAGTCGTAATTTTGCACGTCTGGATTGCGATCCCAGTGTTGTACGTCAGGCATCAAGCATGGTGAGTGTCGAACTTGCTCAAAGAAAACATGCTGAAGAACATGGTGATCAATCGGTGCGGTGATTCCGCCCAGGAGTCCTTCCCATTTATCAAGGAATTTCTCAAGCTGAGGCTCGCCAGACCCGGCAGCTCTGCCGAGGGATAGGCGAAGAAGTTCATTCGTACGGATAGACTGGCTCCCGACTTCATCGGGACGAAGGTATTCAATGAGACAGAACAGGATCTGGCGGCTTTTCAGCCTCGTTCCCCTTTTTACCTGAGCCTCTTCAGTCAGCCTGCTGATCTTGGCAACAATAGGTTTCGATGTGATGCACTTTCTCAGTGCAGCATTGAACTTATTGTCAAGGATCGGGTAGAGGCACTCCCCATCAAGTTCCTCTATTGTGCTGGCGTTTTCGACACTCATGACCCAAGACATGGCATATGGCGAGTCATAGCTGAATGCGTTGCTCACGATTTCTCTCGTGGAAATGATCCAGTCTCGCAACTCATGCGGTGCGGGCTCTTTTTCGAGCTCTATGTTGGCGCACTTGTTCGCCTCAGATGGCAACGAAGTTAAGGGAGGTCGAGTAGCCTGCCCAAAAACATGGGGAGGTAAAACGCCGTCTCTGCCAATGGATATGGCACACAGAGAGCAACTCCCGGACGATGGCGGGCAGCACGCGGCGCATAGAGAAGTGCGGCACAACGAACAAGTTTGGAAACATGGAGGCGTCCCGGGGATGCTGGTCTTGACATTTATGTTGCATCGAGGGCAGACCCTCTCCTCAGCGGAAGATCGGCGAAGATCGGGAGCTCCAATACCGCCGACGCCACCGGCGCCATGCGCACCCTTACCGAGTCCTGGTGGAAGAGAGAAACCAGTCGGCCCGCCAGAGTTATCCTGTACTCCGTGGTGAGGCTGTGGATTCTGCTGATTTGTCACAGCAGCGTCAGGTCCGTACCTCCCGCGAATGACTCCCTGACACGTTCCATGCTCAACCTGACCGGTGAAAATCCCCCCTGTAGGGGAACATCCGGGATACGTGTTGATGGTCCCCCTCAGAACAGCTCGCCCGACTACGGGCGAAGACATCGCCCTTGGTGGCATTGGCCCGGCAGCTCCGGCGTGGGAACAGGAACCAGAGTTCCCTTGGTGCGGTTCAGGACTCCGATGTGACGGATCTCCACGTGATGGCCCGGATCCAGGATCAGGAGCAGTGCCATCCCGCTGATTATGATCAGGAATGCAATCAGGTCCTCCAGGCCCCGCACTGGGACCGCGATGCTTAGTTTTCCCGTCGGGGTCAGCTCTCAGACAACCGAGGCAAATAGGTCGAACACTCGATCCAAAACGGCGCACATCGTCAGGTGAGGCGATGTGTTGATCGCAGTACTCGTCCTTGCATATGAGACACCTCACAAGTCCGTGTCTCCCCCCTCTTCCTCTGCATGCGCGGCATCTAGGAAACTGATCGCTGCACTTGAAACACGAGTTACAATCATGGTCAAAGCAGTCTTCGCAGACTGACTTGCCGCAGCTTCGGCATGGATAGCGAGGTTCCCGATGCTGTGGATGCCCGGGCTCCTCATGATCACACCTGGCCCGGTTATCAGGGGCAGCGCCGGCAGCCCGAGCAATGGCCCTCGTTCTAGAGGGATCCCTGCCGAAGATGGGGGCTGATGGTGACGGTGGGGGTGGCCCTGAAGGAGGTGGAGGTGGAGGAGGCCTAGCCGAGCTGACGGTGCGAGCATCACGAGAGGAGAACCTCTAGGAGCCCTTCCCTGGGTTAAGGGATCAGTGTCTCCAGATTTCTCCCATGGTCCCGTTCCGGCGGTCGAAGCAGCGCCAGCACTTGAAGATCCGCAGGCAGCAAGAGGTTGCTCCCTCAACTCAGCGATCTGCATGTTGATCTCATTGACCCTCAGCACAAGCTTCATAAACTGCTCTTGCATGTCCCTCGGATTGGGGCCTAAGCTTTTGTCATGAAGGTCCTTGACGCACCTAGCAATACGGGACAATTGAAGCTTGAACTCTTCCTGTTTCTGTGAGTTCTCATTGAGGGCTCCGGACATCCTATCACTGAACTGCTTCAGGTCGGTCGCAGGAACGAGCTGCTGGATATACGTCTCGACGTTCCCACGGATGGTTCTTTCCCTTGAGATGGTTCCCTCAATGTCGATGACACTGCGAGAGTTCGCCTCAACTTCGTCCTTGATTTTCCGAACCTCAGCCTCAAGGGCCCCGATCTCAGAGAACCTAAGGAGCTGGACCTTGACGTTCTCAAGTGATTCGGCCTGCTCGCGAAGTTCAGCAGCGGATATGACGATCGAGTCAGACCTCTCATCATACATCTTGAAACGCTCATTCATCTCCTTCTCGCTTCGGGCGACCCACTCGTGGAAATCACGGAACTTGGCCTCGTGTTTTGAGAGAGTTCCGGCAACGGCAGAGAAAGATGATTCAACCTTCTTCTCGAAGGCGTCAACACGGTTATTGATCTTCTTGATCTCACCGACGCAAGCGTTGACATCATCCCTACATGAACGAATCTCGGTTCTGCATCCCTGGATTTCGGCCTTGCACCCCTTTACCTCGTTGTGGATCGCGAGAAGCAGTCGTTGAAGCTCAGATGCAACAGGATGGCCGCCACTTGTGGAAGCAGACGGAGCAGGACGACTATCAGCGTCATGATCTCCGCGCCTATTTTCTTCCCTGTCAGGAGTGCAGCCCGGAGTTCCAATTTGAAAGAATGCGGGGACGAGGGAGTTGTTGACCGGTTGATTTGAAGGAAGCCCTCCATGACCAGGAGCAACAGTGCTGAGTCCAGGTCTCCGATTCCTGGGCGTAGAGTTAATCCCGTCATCAGTCTCCTTCTCAGACATCGGGGCATTGGAGCTGAGCCCAGACCCCGCAGAGTGGATAGGAACGTCAATAGGATCGTGATGAGCTGGGGATTAGATCGCAATCGCAAAGCAGCTTCACGTCTCTCGGGTGACTCAGAGCTCCTCTTTGTGGCTCGTGAGTCAGTGCCGGTTTGTCCCGACATGTTATCAAAAGATGACGACCCGCGAAGTTGAGCTTGATCTGGATCAGGTTGAGTGAGATCAAGCCGTTGAGCAACGTCACCAATGAGTGGCTTAGGGGAAAGTACTTTGGCAACGCGGCTCGGCGGGAGCGATGTCGTTCGTCTCTCTGGTGTGACCTCGGCCTCATCGATTACATCAAGGATTCCAGGGATGGTTTCATCATCTTCATTTCCTCTCCTGGGTGGCTGATGGAAGGGGATGTCGAGGAGGTCAAATGGAGTGGAGCCAATACCAGGTGTATCCTGCTCGGATCCATCGCTGGTACGGTGGCTGGACTGCTCCTCGAGGTCGATGATGTCGGGGGCGGACTCTTTTCGAGTCTGACGCCGATTGAACGCCGCGAAGAGACCGGCATGGCTTCTTGACGAAGAGGAGGAAGGATTTGGGCCTGCTGTTTCGCGGCCCACATCCGATCGATTAGTACCTGATGTCCGATTTGGCGGATTTGAGCCCGCGTTGTAGCGGTTCGCATCCCGACCTCGGGTACCTGAGGAAAGCGGTGGATTCGGACCAGCGTTGTAGCGGTCCGCATTCCGGTCACGGGTACCTGACAGGTGAGATGATACTGCATCAGGGATGAAGTCCATATCCGCCGGACTGGGGTGATCGTGAATGATGTCAATGTCGGATGAACCTGAGACGGGAGGAGGGCCAGCTATTTGCGGCCAATCCTCAATCGCCCGTTTGCCCACCTCGGGTTGGGCCGAACCTGCAACATGAGAAGGGGAGAAATCTTCAACGGGGTCATTTTCTCCATCATTAGGAAAACCCTGAGTAGGCTCATGCGACGGCAGGGCATCAAAGGATCCGTCAATTCGGGAAGGCTGAGACCTCCAATCAGCATCAAAAAGGGATTGAAAATCCAGATTCCCAACCGAAACGGGGGCACCCGAGTTAAAGTCGAGCCGACCGAAATCAGGCGGTGTAGCCTGCGATCCACTGCCGAGGAGTTGGTCAAACTGATCCCATGTAAGGGACCATGATTGAGCCGGCTCCGGATGAGCAGCATGATGGATAGCCCGGTCCTCGATCTGGAGCGCCACGAACGGAACAGTAGGCGAAATCGATGAGGGCACCTGATTTGGAGGAACCTCAGCCTCTTCTAGAGGGGGTCCGTCCTCGATCTGGAGCACTGCCGCCGGGATAGGGGCCTCCGCATCCTCATCAAACACAACCTGAGAAAGGATCCAATCGTCCGTGATCACCCCGGGATTGGGCTCTGCGCCCACCATCGGGGGAATGGGCCACAGCCGGCTGTCTAAGCCGGGGGCAGCAGGCGCGGCGTTGCCGCGAAGGGCGTTGGCCTCGTCGTCCACGAAGCCCGGCCCACGATGAGAAGCTCCGGGGGACGCCATTGCTCGTACAAGTAGGCGATGGGAGCAGGTAGCGGGTCACGTCCCGCAACCGGATCACCAGCCCCAGCTTCTAGCTGGTACGGCTGATAACCTGCGGTTTTGGGCGAACACGAAGTAGCCCAGGGAATCAAAGAGGTACACGTGGTTCACGAAGTACCAAAAGAACCCAGTCCCAAAGCACAATGTAGAGGGTGCCGGTGACCAGATTGTGGGAGTGACAGTTAGTGAAGATCAAGTTTGGGGAGGTTAGGAAACTGGTAGAAGAGGGTAAAGACACGGGTCGGGCCCGGGAGCACCTCGGCGACCTGCCGCCCACCTCCTAGTGCCGAACAGCTGGAACACCACGGACCTTTTCCGCGATGGTGCAGCCAATCGCCGCACTATGGCGAACGCACGCAAATCCAAGGAAGTCCCGACGGGGGATCCAAATCTTGAGCCAAACGGCCATTCGGCCGTTTTGCCACATGATGAAACAACACGTGAACAAAACACAAAAAGGAGAGAGGTGCAATGAATGCGCGAGCACGCAAACACCCAAAGAGGCCCAGCTTTTCTATGTTCAGAAAGCTTACGCCCTTGGCAAATTGCAAACCCGTGCTTGCCCTTGCGAGAGCATGCCGAAGCCAACGTGATGCAAGGCAGCCCAAAAAGCACAACGAACTGCCAACACGACAAAGGGAATCCCATCTGATTGTATAACTGCCGGCCGGGCTGGCAAGAGTGCAAGAAACAGAGCGACATCTGGGGCATTGCTTTCTCAAAATGGCGGCGCCCAAAAAGTTGGCACCGGCTTCCTTTTCCCAGACACCAGCCAAAAGGGGGTTCAAAATCCATTTGGTGTGTCTTTTTCATTTTGGGTGGTCTTGAAGGGAAATCAAAAGCAACACCGCCATATTCGTTTTATCTATTTTTGTGGGGGAGGGGTCTCCGAATAAAAGACACCCGCCCATTTTGAAGAAACGCGTCGGTCTCAGCTGGCCGCTCGAACTGGAGGAGTGGCCCTGGCCACCGAGAAGGGCTCCAAGGGCCACGCCGACTCAATGCGACATGGGAACCAAGTGCCCTCCCCCGATTCTTTGTTGTTTATTGTTGTTCTTTGGAGGGGGCTTTTCTTTGTTGTCTCTAGTTGTTTTTTTGTTTTAGTTTTTCTTTTGGGGGGGGGTTGGGGGGGCATACCAGGAAAGAACAGATTACCAAAGCGAGATGGCTCTTTGCTCGTCTGCCTTTCTCGTTTTGTCTCTGGCAACGAGGCGCCCTCAAACCCCATTCATGAAAAGAAGCTCGCGCCAGGCGAACAAAGCGCAACTTTGAAAGAATTCCTCGGGGTTCTTCAATCGGGTGGGTAGGGTCATGCTGTGGATGGACGAAATCCTGCATCACCTGAAAAACATGGGGAAACCATTGTTTGTTGGTATGTACAAGGAAATCATCATTCCAGGGTTTCTTCGGTGCTGCAGGATTTCGTTCATCCACAGTAGGTGGCTCTTAGATTCAGGAAATTACAATGCTCAGCACCCCTGTCTTCCTCTCAACCCACTGCCTGACAGATCCAACTCGGGTTGAACGCCTTGCTTGGCCAACTCTATCCAAAACGACTTTGTGCCGTCACTGGTTTCAGCCATGCTGGGTGATGACAACGGAACAGTTCTGCAATTGCCAGCCCCACTGAAACACACATACACACACAGCAGAAGGTGGCATTGCTGCTGCCTGACCATGATGTAAAGACTGGATCCTAAAATATGCAAGGAAGCAAGCAAAAACCACAGAGAATTGCAGACCCCTGTAGGCAATGACAGGATTGCAAACCAAGTCCTGAACGGCAGCCAAGACACTGTTGGTCGAAACATTTGTTTAGTCCAGGAACTTATTGCGCTCTGTGGTCCGTGTCAAGGAGTAAACATATCAGGCGCAAGTGGACCCATGACAATGGGCCGTTCTTGGAAGTCATTGTCTTTTTGGACGGGGAACTTCGCCCTACAAGACATGGCGCTACGTGCGAAATGTGTCATTACGCTACAGCTAGCAAAGTCAGCCCCCCTCGAAAACATTCACATTGACCTTTCGTTCACATGTAGACCAAGTATCAACTTGTTTTGACACCCGGCCGGCCCTGTGATCTGGGGCCGCCAGCCGTTGGCATGAACGGAGTCTGCCGCATAACTCGGATGTCAGCAGGGTCGGAGCGAACCCGCCCCCAGCCCCCCTCCCCCCGGTATTCAAGGCATCTTTGACCTTCCCCCACCATTTGCCTTCTTGGTTCTTTAAGGTAAAGGATGTCGGAAGCCTGTCTGATACTGCTCTTTCAATTGCTGTGCAAACAACCCCCTGCGCCAAGCATTTGTAACTTCCAACAACAGCGCAAATGAAGAGAACAGCAGGGTGCTCAATCTCCAGCTCAGTGGCACAAAGCAAGTCACATGTTCTTGCATTCTTGCGTCATTGCCTCTCCCCACGCGGAGCGGCACGCTCCTGGCACTATGTGTCCCTTCGCTTTGCCCAGCGGGCCATTTGGACTCCACAGGGGCACCATAGAGACACAGGTGATCCTCCTTGTGGATGGTTCAAGCCAAGCCACACACCGAGGCAGGATACGTTTGAGCCATCTAGTCCGAGCCTTCGTTTTCGCAAGGCCCGAATCTGCCAACATCTTGCCCCACGTAGATGATTTCATATCAGCCAGCATGCTGTCAGGTCAGGCAAGTGCGGGGCAAATGAGACACAAACCCTATGAGGACCTTCTTCATGAGCCATGAGTTGCACAGAGGCAATTTGTGAACTGCCATCCCAGTAAACAAGCTACCTCAAATATACATCATATAGGCTTGAATCTGGCTCAACCCTGCACTAGCAAACGCAAAAGCTAACTGAAAGGAGGCCAAACGGCCAAGCTCCAACATTGGGAATATGCAAAGAAAGGGGCTCCGACGCCCAAAATGGATTTCGTTTCTTGGTTTCCCTTGAACCCCACCCCAATCGAGCAGGTGTCAAATAGGGGCACCCCTTAAATGGTTGGTTTCCTTTTGGTTTCCCTGGTTTCCCTGCAGACCATGCCAATCGAATCTCACCTAGGGCGGGCGCTTCCGCGCGGTGTCTCCGACTGACTGGATGATGCATCCGAGGAATTCTGGGCGGAGTCCGGGTCCAATGGCATAGAAAGGGTGTGCGTCTCGTGACGGTGCCCTTCTTCGGGTTGGTTTAAGACATCTCAACGGTAGATCTATTATGCGTAGATGTCGCAATTCCCGGCAAATGTGGGCAAAGGGGATGGCTCCTCAACCCAGTGACATGTCCATTATTGTCCTGGGGGAGGATGATCACATCCCCCACTAGTTGAGCTGAAATGAAACAGCAGCCAAGTGAGGAAGTCTCGTCCAGAGAAGTGAAGGGTCAAACTGCATGTCATAACTAAAACTGCATTCGTATTTTCCCAGAAGCGACCTGGGGGGAAAGGTATGTTTTTGTCCCGTTCCATTAAAGCGCAACGATCTGCTCTGCACGGCATTTCCGAATTTGATCTCTAAGGCTGACTGGCAAAACTGAACGGGTTGCCGGGGAAGGATGGTGGCGACTTTGTACAGGCAACCGCAGGCAACAGCCAGAAAAGCAGAAGACATGGGCTCTCTTCTTTCGAGCAGAAAACCCTCCAGGAAGCGCCCAATCCTACACGAGGTGAGCCCTGCGCACAATTCTCAGGGGGTCCTTGCACGCGCACCTCGAGAGTGCACCTTGTGAATCTGACAAGTTTAATGTCTCCACGGCGCGTTGCAAAACATGTTCACAAACCTATCAGACTGACGTAGTGGAGGACCGATAGCCACAAACACAACTTTAGATATTGCTTGGCAGCCTTTAGCAAGCTTGCTTTTCTGACCCAACTTCTGCCATAAAAAAAACAATTGCTTGCGACCGAGGCTGCTGCGGCCCAAACGATGTGGACCTGCGCGCGGTCAGTTGCTCAAGCTCAAGAGGAACATGGAGCTAGCAAACATGATCCCCTTTTTGGATTCCAAAATGGGGAACTGGTGCCTCTAAATATACCGGCTTGGCTTTGTTCCTGCAGTTTTCCCGGCTAAGCGCGAGAAAATGAGGGGCGAACAAACCTAGAGGTGTGAAACTGGCTAACACGCACCCTTCATCATGGGTAGGCTTGTTTTACCCGTTCGAATTGGCCGAGAAGGGTCTGCACGTGTCTTGCCCTTTCAACATAATGCAAGACATCGGGTGGGCGAGGTGGGGAATTCGACTATAGGCCAATTCCCAAGCCTCAAGTCAGAAGTTCAGGTCGACTCGTTTGGGTCAGCGTGGACACAAATGCCAAGCCTATGGCAGGGCACTCTGGAGGCCCTCTGTCTTCTCAATTTGGATATCTGAGATTGTCTATGTTCAGCCGTTCTTGCAGGCTGCCTAAGTCTTACCTGCATGAAACATGCCATGTTCAACAGTGGCAAAAGGCATCGTTTGCAAAGTTCGTCCCGGCAGGTTTGTTGCCGGCCATTTGAGGGTCGGTTCAAATTGGACACCGCGAAGAAGGCAGCAGCCTTCAGCGCAGCGCCCCGTTGGAACCCCCAGACTGGCCCCAACCCCACCAAAACAAAAACTTCAAGCCCAACCAGCCTCAACGACCTGAACTTCTGAAGGCCCAATGCATCACTTGCCCTCCACCCGGATGTGGCCACCGGGATCCACTAAACTCATTGCACCCAAGAACCTGAGGCTAAAATGCTAAACGCATCAGCAGGTTCCGCTCAAACATTGAAAGCCTATTGCCATGCGGGAAAGCGATGCTTTCTGTACGAGCATGCTGCAATCTGTGTCGAAACGCATCTTCCCCTTTATCCCGATTTGCTTCAGGCTAGTCGCGTGGGTGTTTGGCTTGATCTGGGCATGTGAAAAGGCAAGATATCGGTGTCACAAATAATGATGAAATGGCATGACATCACATATTTGCATTATTGCATATATATATATATATATGTACACATATTACTCTTGGAAGCATTTCCATCCCCTCCAATTTGGGGATATGCACGAACCAATCACTCATACTTCTAAAGACTATTCAACATATAGTTATGTCTTCTTTGAGCACCATTGTTTGTGCTTTTTAAAGAAACCCAAAGGGAACAGCATACTTTTGGGGGGTGTCCCCAAAAAGACACACTCATCAGTCGCCGATGTAGCTCGCTACGTGCCCGGCATGGTCACCGCACTGGTGGCCCGCCATGGGGCCTCAGTTCCAGCAATTGGCTCGCCGTGACTATTGGACTATCTGGGTCCTCCGGCAGAGAGGACCTAAGAAGAGATAAGGGTACCCTTTTTCTGTAGCCTATTTTAGTAGGGGAAGCCTCCCCCAAAGAAGGGTAAAAAGGCACTACTGGGGGACCGAACTATTTGTTTACCATTGGGTATATCAGTGTTCCCTTCTTGGAGGGTGCTGTTTACCATGGGGTATACCTATTTAATATCATTCTCCCCTGCTTTCGGTGGGCGGAAGGGACACCAAAAGCAGACCACCCATTCTCTGAAACTTGTCTCCGCATGGCGCGGAAACTCTTGGACGGCCATGGCCGGTCCCGCAGGGGCACCAGGAGGTCCAAGAACCAGGTAAAATGCAACTGTGTAACTCTGCTGTTGTATCATGTCACTCGGCTGTATCCAAACTAGCTGAAGAAACAGGCCGCTACTTCGCCGAGATGAGGCCCTGAGCCATGCCGAAAACATGCCAAAGTGCCAAGCCGAGTGAAAGGCCTATCCTGCATCCAACCAACATGCCAAGCGTTGACCATGGCACCCATGTCTCCCACTGCAACACATATTCCACCCATAGTAAGGAGGGCCACCTGGAGTCTGGATAAAACGGAAGCAACACCACAACTTTTCACCAACCAGCCCCGTGAGAGAAAGCTCCGTGCTGAGCTCGCAGCCTTCACAAGCGCGGCTGGGCTCTCGGTGCTCGGAATCTGGTCTCGGTGGGTGGAATTCGGCTGCCTGCGTGTTGTTCCTCGCGGGAATCCCTGCGTTCTGGAGCCAAAGGCAACAGCAGTCTGGACGTGGCCGCGATGTGAATAACCTTGTCAAAAGTATGGTGAAAAGAGAACTATCCTAGTGCACATTGGCCATGGGCCGTATGGCTGCCTGCCAACTGGTGAGGGTGATTCAGGTCACATCTACACATGAGCAGGCACATGAGCAGGCCCATGCACCTGAAGATACTCACAGACACGCACACACACGCACACAAACACAGACACAGACACAGCTGAGTGGACAATGAAGGGATTGTGTAAGACCAAAGGGGGTGGCTATGTTTGAGAGCAGCCCCGGACAAACTTCTACATCAGCGATACCAGCTGGACTCTCACACAAGTTTCTAGATGCCATATATTTGTTCCCCTGAACAGCCAGTATTTAAGCAGCCTGATTGTGAACAGGGCTCCTTTCGAATTGCGTAAATATGCTTTTTGAATGCGAGACACATTCGACAACTAGGTATGCCATCACCATCCGCAGCCACATGGCACTACGACTAAGAATGCTCATCAAACCACACCAAAAGCGGGAAATGATATGGACATATAGGAGCCCCTGGGATGGCAGACGTAGCACGAACTTTTTTATCTTATGGTGTGCGGCTGACCTGGTGTGCCGCGGCAGGGCTCCAAACGACCCCTTAGTGTACGTAACGCATCCGCGCGCAGAAGGAGCGCCGTCCACAAGGCAGTTTCGGAATGTATTGCCAGCACAAGCTGTCTCTGAGCAACTCCGAAAAACTCTGGAAACTTTCTAGGTGAGTTCGTGGGCATGGACGTGAGGACACGAACTCCGTTGTGGAATGTTGAGGCCTGCTAAACTGCCTATTATCAATCCGGATGGATGCCCATCCCACATATCAACTGGAGGTCTCGGTGCCTGTAACATCTGCAGGGCAGTTGTCTGGTCCCGTGGAGGGCCCAGGAAATCGCCCTTGCTGAAACCTCCCCTAACATCTGCACAAGTAGGATGCTGCCATGACCCAGTGGGCTTATCGCAACGGGCTTGTCTGGGTGAATGCAAAAATATGGGCATGCTTGAGTCAGCTTGAGATGGCTGATTTTATGCTCACTTGCTTCAACCAACACAACGAGCTTCTCCTACACACTGAACATGTGCCCCATTCCTTCACATCACGTCATGTGATTGAGTCACAGCCCACAGTTGGAAACGATTTGGTTGGCCATTGGCTTTGAGGAAGTGCTTTCTCTGGGGTTTGGTGCCACCCATCCAGTAAAATCGGAAGCCCCCCAACCCAGGGTCCTGTCCAAAAGGCAACAGGCGCTGGTGATGCATGGACAACCCCGACCTGGACGCCGCTCGAAACGACCTGCGCTTTGAAATCTTCCCTCGGCTCCATGGCCGGCATGTGCGCTGCCTGCTTCGCATGTGAGACCATGCAAGCCTTTCTGGCTATTACTCGGGAAAAAACACAATGCAACACATTTGAAGAACAACAGCTTCATTCCCCAAATGCGATCCACTCCATTTGAGCAGTGAAAAAAAACCCTGTTACCCGTAAAGGAAATTACTTCAGCTTCCGCAATCGCTTGCGGAAAGCTTCCGCCAACCGAAAGGTCGCTTACGTTTGTTATTTTTCGAAGATGGAGCTTACGCATAGCTTACGACAAGTTGCTCGTGCCTGATCCTCGATGAGCAAGAGGCGCTAGCATGACAAAGCAACAGCTTGCAGATGGAAAGGCTGCTGCGCAGGCCCAGCAAGACAATGGAGGGCCAAAAGCTGAAAACAAACTTTCGGGGCACGAAAAGTTGTTTTCTGCAGAAAGCGCGCGGAACCTCTGCGAGCAAGAGGCGCCGGCAGGACAGAGCAACAACTTGCCTGGAAAGGCGCAAAGGCTTTGCTGCACAGGCTCAGCAGTGACATGGAGGGGAAAACTTTTGGGAAGCCGAAAAGTTGTTTTCTGCGAGGATCCACTACGAGCAAGAGGCGCCAGCATGACAGAGCAACAGCTTGCACGGAAAGGTGCAAAGGCTTTACCGCGCAAGCTCAGCATTGACGTGGGCACACGGATTGAACCTGGGCCTGCCGCATGCGAAGCGGGTGTGATACCACTACACCATGTGATCCTGATGTTGCTGCCCGAAGCCGGTGTTAAAGCTTTCACGGCCAGAGAGGGGCAACAGCTCAAGAAAACTTTGCAGACAGCGCACGGGCGCTGCGAGCAAGAGGTGCAGGCTTTGCTGCACAGGCTCAGCAGTGACATAGAGGGGGAAAACTTTTGGGGGTCCGAAAAGTTGTTTTCTAAGTTGTTGTTCCAGCCCGCGAGCTTTTTTTGGCTTCGGGGCCCTGAAAAGTGCCTGCAGGTGGCAAAAGGTGCCTCGCAACAAAAAAAACTTTTCTGGGCTCGAAAAGTTGTTTGTGCTTTCCAAGCCCAAGGCCCAAAGGTGAAAAGGCAAATCCGCAGCAAAACAAGCGGGGCTCAACATGTTGTTTTCCAAGCCCGCGCAACGAACAAGGTGAGGTGCCAAAACAAAACTTTCGGGTCTCGAAAAGTTGTTTTCCAAACGCGAGCTTTTTTGTTCAAGCTGGCCAACGCGCTGTGCGTGGAACATTGCAAAAGGTTTGCACAAGTAACCCAACGGTCAAACAGCAGTTGTCTGAGCCAGAAAAAGTTGTTCACTGAAAGAATCCCTTTCCTTGTTGCTCGAAAGAACCCATTCCAGCAATCTGATCCCATTTTCACGCCTAAAAGCATTACGCGGACCAAAAGCAACTTCTACCAAACAGTCTGAACGAAAAACGGATCTGACAAACAGAGCTTACGCAAAGCTTACGACGAGTGACTCATGCATGCAGCTTACGCAGGACCTTCCGATCGCTTACGAATCACGCAAAAACGCTTACGACTGCAAGAGTAATTTCCAGTTTCATCTAAATTGATCTACGGAGGTTTTTTTCGCCGCTCATTTGAGCAGAAGCTCTTGCAAAGCAGTACGTAAACAAAATGAACGCACCATGGCGGCATCGGTCTGACATTGTAAGTAGTGCGCATGCAAATTAATTACAACCCTGAAACCCTCACTGCGAAATACCCAACAGCCTTCGGAACCAAAACTGGGCCAGCGCTGTTCGATGAGAAGGGCAGGTGATATTTCAAGATGCGTGTCTGCCGTCTGACAACAGGGGGGGCGGCAGCTCTTCACTCTTCCTGACAGATGTGCCGAGCAATTTAGTATTTTATCCCCTTTGCAACCGAACCCTGCTGGCAAGCCTGGCAATGGTTTGATGGGGCGTCGTATCTGTACGAAAGTTCACGCCCATGCCTGTCTGGCCAGCAACCAGCAAACCCGGCGGCAATGCAGAAACGAAAAGAAGTGACTGATGTCTCCAGGAGGCGGGGGCATTTTTGAATTTACCCGCCTGCTAGCAAGCATGCGCACTGGCTGTTTCAACATGTCAAACATATTCTCAACTGAAATATTCAGAGAGTCCACCCCTCAAACTGGAGAAGTGTAAGTAGGAAATCCGTTGTCTCCGGGGAACCGATGGGATTAACCCTGCATACCGACGAAGGCTAAGCGGGGCAGTCATCTAATTGTACAACTTGCCACCTGGTCTCGGCAAAGCACACTTGCCGGGTATGTATCAGGCTTAAGCTCCCCGCCGGCATTTTGCAGGCGGGTGAGCATGCCCTGACAGGCCGAGCTGGCTGAAACAAGAAAGCTTGGCTGATCCAGTGACGCTGACTCAAGACACATATGCACGCGTGGGACCCCCCATGTTCATCAGGGCACTGCAGGCGAAGTTGCTCAAAATTAAGTGGCAGCATAGCTGGGATTAAAAAGATTGCGCGCTGTTGACAGGGAGGGGGCGGGGGGGAGGGGCCTGGGGGGGGGTGCCCAAGAAATTGATGCCAATTTCAAGTGCC
>CAUJNA010003261.1:541856-624356 GCA_963377175.1 Effrenium voratum | reverse complement strand
TCCACTTCTGGTTCCTCTTAAACATGTGAAGCAATATGTGATATGTTGCTTTCACTGAAAAGCACATTCGGACGCGGTGCGCATGCTGTGACCACCCGTGCGCTTTAACTGGATCGGATGGCTGACTCTTTCGCCAGTGACTGAAACGATCGTTCTGTGTTTCGCGAGTTGCATGTCTTCCACCGCATGCGCAAGCTGAGGTTCAAGCCCGTGTGAGAGCAGGCTGGGAACATAGTGTTCTGTTTCTTGAGATTTCCAGGGTGCCCTATTTGTTTGTTGACCATTGGCCCAAAAGGTGGTGTTCCAACCACCCAAGAAGGGACACATAAGGACCACTCATTGCCATGTGGCTGGTTGACTTGCAATGTTGGCTGCGTGGTGCCAAAGTTTCAGAACTGGCCATCGAGCATGAACCAAGACGGAGCCCGAATGAATTTAGAGGCAACTCACTTTGCCTCAATCAACGGCCTCCGATCATCACTGAGCCAAGAACAAGCTGACCTGCGAGAACCTCTGACACCATCGATCTCATCTTTGCAAACCTTTCCTTGCAGGTAAGCAGTGCTATGACGGTCGGAGAATGGTGTACATTCAACAAGATCACTTCTTAATTCAATCGATGTTTGGCCTTGCCCAGGCTGCGCCAGCCGTAAACTTGGAAGGCGTAACACACGCCCCTGCACCATGACATGTCCTGGTGGATTAAGCCGTAGATTTAACTTTGAGCGCTGAGCAATGAGAACCATGACTAGTGTAATGTACTTTATCTCTCGCTCTCTCTCTCTCTCTCTCTCATGCATTTGGGAGCATTGCCCCCCCCAAAAAAAACAGGCCACCAATCTATGAATCTTGCACGTGACATGCTGTTTCGAACTGGCTTGGCTACCATGTTCGCTGCACACATGCCAGGTCCCAGTGCAGATTCACTAACTTCAGTAGGTTTACCTCCAGTTCGGGAAATGCTTTTGTGGATGGACAAAACCCAGCACCGTCGGGAGGAATAAACACCCTATGACTAGGACGAAGTACCTACCAGCTGGTGCAGGATGCTGTGCATCCACAGTAAGCCCGCGATGAAGGTCTCAGGGTAATGACTGGCTGAGTAGCGCTGACAAACCCCGCTCAGCTACGTGCACCCATACTCGGATAGGCCACACCCACATATAACATGTTGGACGCATATATTGCTCTTGTCTGTTTCCTTGAGGCAAGCGCAGATTGAACAGAGGGAGGGTGTCTAGGACAAAGTATAACTTGGGCACTGCCTGCCGGCCTTTCTCCATTCATGTCCGAGTGCAGTTGGTTCACAACTGCGGCAAGCCTTGGGGCAGGACTTCGTCTATGTACAACGGTTCAGCTTAAGCTTTTGCCACGCAAGTTGACGGTGTAAAACATGATGTCAATAATTGTCAATCCTCATGCGCTTTCCCGGAAGCAAACAATGGTCTATTTTGGCTCATATGTCGAACAAGTGGCGTTGCTCAACCCAAAGGCGCTTTCGGTGCAACTTGGTCACTGGTGTGAATTCGCCATGAGCCGTAACCACCTCAGTGCCAATGCTGTCATGGCGTTGCATGTCAAGCGACGGAACTTTGCAATACGGCTAGACCCATATTTCGAGGCGGGCACCATTTCCGCAATAGTCAATAATAGTGTTGAAGGACCTGTTGAAAAAGCACCTGATGTGGTTGTTTGACTCTACGACCCTAAACATTGCAAGGCGCCACGAACCCACATAATTGGCAATCGTTTCTGGGTAGTTTCTGGTTGACTTAAAACTTAAAACTTGTTGCGAGTACATTTGGAGGTAACATCGATTCTCAAATATGACCCCCTCCAACGCAAACTCTCTGCCTCTGCCAAGGTCCGAAGGGCCAACTTGAAAGCCCTGGCCACCCAGGCGAGGGCCCCCCCTCCCGAGTTGCCTCAGGTTCAAGGTCTAAAGCAAAAAGCCTTTGGACGCTTGGATGCTGCGGGAAAATTTCACAATGGATGAAATCTTTGAACAGGGCTCCCTTGGCATCATGTGGCCAACTAGAAAGCAACTCCCACGAGCCTGTGCAGCGCTGTTGAGGCCCGTGCAAAGCTCAGGCAGTCGAGGCACCCAGAAGGAGGCACCTCGGTGTTCTAAGAACATGCTGTGGATAGTTGAAAATCCAGAAATCGCACCACCTAAGAAACACTGGTTTCTGACCATTCCCCCTGTTAAATGCCAACAAACAAGGGTTTCCACCATGGTTTCAAAGTGGTGCAGGATTTGGTCTACAGTGTGATCTGGTGCGTTGAGTCATCGAGCAGTGGCGGGCAGGACGAAATGCTTCGCAATTGACTTGCTCCGTGCAGGTGAAGCATATGCAACACAGCGCGTGCACTGGGTCCAGGTGGCCAGTGCCTGAGCCCAATCACATATTCACACAAAAGCTTGTTCATTCTCTGCCAGCGCATGCCGAATCCAATGTTTCAAATGCAACGAGGCATTGGACATGTGTTTCCTCTCAATGTCTCCAGTCTCCGCCTTAAAACGTGGCCGTGATGGTTTGCCTCAGGCCAGCGCCGTCGACAGGAAGATGTGTGCCCCTGTGGCCTGCAGGGCTCCCGGCTGACGGCCAGTGGAAAGGGGGACGACAGAGCTACACTCAGCTTGCTGCCGCGATAGGCAGGGAATGAGGGAACGACCCTTATAAACTCATCCTCCCTTGACCCCTGGGTTCATTCCCACATTCTCTACCTATCGCAGCAAGTCAGTTGCACCTTTTTCCGACTTCGCCGCGATGCGGGGACCATGGGAACCTGCTGGCCTCTTGCCTCTCGCCCCTGGCAGCGTGCATCATGGCCCTCAGTTGTCGTCGTTGGCCATCTCCCGGCGCCAGGCATCGGCCTTCTCGAACTCCCTGCGGACTTGCTGGCTGGGAAAACAAATGATCCATCACTGCCCTCAGATCCCCCGCTAAAAGTTTAACTGTTAGTGGGTTAGATGGAAATTACCACTAAACACTAAAAGGCTAGAAAGCTAAGGGGATGGCTGGGAAGATCACAGGGGCTTCCTCGTAAAACGGCCTGCCAAAATGTGACAAGTTATGGCAACTCGGGCTGCCGGTTACACTACGTAAGCCAAAAAGCAAATGAGCCCGTCAAAACGAGAACTGGCGAACAAACGGCAACGAACACATAAGTCCAAGTCACCTTCCGCAAACATGTTTGAGAAGGCGTTCACCCAAGTCGTTGAGGAACAACTTTGATGCAAAGGTCGCGGCTGCCAGACTCAGTCTGGTCAATCAGCTACATTTAGAGCTACAT
The DNA here is from genome assembly GCA_963377175.1 of Effrenium voratum. NCBI lineage: Eukaryota > Dinophyceae > Suessiales > Symbiodiniaceae > Effrenium > Effrenium voratum. The sequence goes on along the minus strand of CAUJNA010003261.1, from coordinate 621,059 downwards.
GTTAAGCCCGTCCAAGGCTGTTGCCACCTTGATGCTTTGTAGGGGTCAACCAAAACCTGCCAACGGGCACAACCCAACTGTTATATCCCCAGGCAGGTACCTACCTTGATTCCTTGATTCCTACCTTGATTCCTTGATTCAAGACAAAGATAAATGCTGCAAATGCTTTTTTCATTGATTGGCTATGCGAGTTTTACATTGCTTAAGTCCTGAAGACTGCCTGAATCCCCCACCCACTTGCAAAGCACCCCAGAAAGGCGAGTGCAGGGTGAACTACACCACCCGCTTCTCCGAAGCCCGTGGCCTCTGGTTTTTGGTGTGGAAATACTCCTGCTCGTGACCGTTGCCTCTGACCCTGCCATCCCATCGGTAGCCCGGCTTTATGTCCTCAGTGCAGGCGGCGACGAAGGTTTGCTTGCAAGGGTAGACCCCGCGTGTTCATGTGCAAGATCGAATCTGATTGATTAAGCTTTTTAGCTGATTGCCGCCGGCGAGCAAGGCAGGCATCAACTAAACTACGGTTTCCCCCCAGGAAGCCCTGCGAAAAGCAAGCTCGTCATTATCTCCGGGGGCCCCTACCTGCAGACCAGCGGACAGTACTGTTGCGCTTTCAAATTGGGCAGAGGTCCGCAGCAAAGGCCTCTCTGCTTTGGACTGTCGCCTGGGCAACTCGGTGACCTGTGACTAGCCGAGGAATACAAACTAGATCCTTGGTTTGACTGGTTGACCCAAAGAAAAACTGGTCCTCGGAAAGCTGACTGGCCTACTGTCAAAATCCGGGTGGCACGCAACAGTCAGCGAATAATATTGCGCTTTGAGGGTGCTATTTCGACTGTTCGACAGTCTGGGCAGCAATGTCCCGCACAAAAATCGTGTTAAACACCAATTACTTTGGAGTATTTTGAGGTTCTTCCGGTGTTCGGCAGGTCCACAGCGACCATTGGGCAGCAGGCAGGCTTCTGGCGGATATCACGTAACTCTCAAGCTCAAGTTTGAGTGACATAGATGACATGATCTAACCCATCACCAACTACATTGCCAAAGCAATCACCGCAAGCCTTGATCATAGCCCCCCACGGAATAGATCCACCTTCGGATGACATGCAACATCAGGTTGCGGAAGCCACAGCCAGCTGGATTCAGCTATCCCACTTCAAGGCCTTGCCATTTTCTGGCCTTCCGCATTTTGCCCTCCCTTCTCGGCCCAAAGGTCTTGACCAAGCGCCCGAGGGGCGTATCGGTTCTGCCAGGGCGGGTGGGGGCACTTGGGCCTCTTCACCGCGGCCACCTTCTCCAAACTCGGCGCGGTCACCTCGCGCGCTCTCCCGCAAGCGATCTCGCGCAGGGCGCGCCAACGCGCTGGGGGGACACGAGCTGCAAGTTCTTAAGGGGAGAAGTGGACGAGAGACTTAAGTGAAGCATCATGGGAACCCTTAGTTGAGAGTCAATCAAGGGGGTGCCACATGAGTTGAGGAACCCAAAGCTGTCGGGGCAAGCCTCGCCGTTTGATCTTTCTCTGCTTGTGTGCAGGCATCCGCAAAAGGCGAAAATGACACATCGGGCGGAAGACAAGCACCTAGCCACTGATGGTCCTTCAAGCCGAGTATCAAATCCTGACGGCCAACATCCCTACTTGAAACGAAAGGCCTATCCGTGTGCTGAAAGAAAGACGTCGTCCAGTCGACCCTCATGATTCCCGAGCTAGAAGTCCATTTCCGACTCATCGCTCAGCCAACATCAAGCTTGGGGAGCTGCCGAGCTGCAGATGAACAATACGTAGGTTCCGCGGGTTTCTTTCTGGAATCCCACCGCCCCCCCCCCTCCCCCTGCCTGTTCCTCCTCAAACTGGCGCATGGGGTCATTCCAGTCTTGCTTAGCTTTCCTCAGGCTCCGCAGTGCCCCGAAACCGAGCGGGGCTCCGGGCCCAAGACGTCATGCCACTCAGAAAACTTCCGGGGCCAACTGCCAGTGGTGGGGTTCGAAGCTTGGAGGTGGCTGCATCACTTTTGGCATATTCCCTGGATATGCTGAAGCCGTTGCCTTGGGCTGAGTGCTTCAAGAGCTACTGTAAGGGGAACCAGAATTCCAAACAAGACTGGATGCCTAGTGCAAATTTGGGACTGGCTAAGGCCAACACATCCAACTCTTGCCCTATGTTGCACCAAGTGGCAGCTCCTGCATGTACTTCTCATCTGGTTCAAAGCCTTGGCTGACCCCACCATCACGTACCAGCACAAAAACCTCTGTCACTCCACTTCGCCACCAAATGCCCCAACACTGCCAGCGCTGACACGAAACAAATACGGGCGAACAACAAGTGATACAAATCGACTGCAACCTCCCCGCATTCAGGCGACTGTGACGCTGAAAAGAACAGAAAAGATGTTAGCAACCCTTCGGGTCCTCTTGACCTGGCTTAAGCATAGTGCTTTGATGCCTGTGCAACAGCAATTGGCAACATCGCAAGCAACAAAGCATCTAAGAACCTAAGAATCAAACGGAACTGAAAGTGCTTACATACAATTGAAGGCGCCGCTCATGTCAGATGTGGACAGTTCCAACCTCATGGCCACCACCCCGCGGCTCCGGTGGCCGCAAGAACGCATCGCATGAAGCTAAGCACTGTCGGCTCCCCAAAATTTGTTGCCCCAAAGGTGACCTGCGGTGGTGTTGCGAGGGGCGTGCGAAAGGCTGCGCAGCTATTCTAGTGATCTCCTCCATCTCTTCTTCCCGGTTGTCCCGCTGTTTCAGGCCGCCCCCCCATTCCAGCTCCTGGCACCCGAACAGCACGGAGAACTCCGAGCGTATCAGTCGTTGGATGTGAGCCCGTCGAACCAGAACCTTCTCCACCATGCTCCAATCTGATTTGGGCAACCAAGCGGGCTGGTCTTGGTTTGACGTGTGACTAGGCAAATCTGCAAGGCTGATATTCAATCAAACGAGTGACCAATTGCTCAACAAGGACGGGGGCTCCTCGTAAGTCAGGCACACACACACACACACACACATGCGAAGCATGCAATTGAAGAGGTAGTGCCATTGCCTCCTCCCAAATCTTCGCTAAACTGCACGCCCTTACAATCCCTTACACGACCGTCCCTTGCCCAAAGCGACCATTGGATTCGCCAGGGATGCATGGCCATCCACAAACGTGTACTGGAGAAAAGTTGGATCCCAGCTAAGGCAGCACAAGCTTTTCTGCAGACAATCCTGCCACTGCAAAAACAAGGCCCAAAGCCCCCCCCATCCCTTCCGCCCCGTCCTGCTCCGGATAGTCGGCGACTCGCTTCTTTTTCTTCTTCTGCTGAAGCTCCACCCACTCTTCGCGCTCAATGCGCTTACCCTCCCGGTTTCTGTACACCGTCTGCGCTCCGCGGCCGTCCGCCATGGCGCTCGGCTTCGCTCAGGGCCAAAGCTTTGGATCTGAAGTAAATCCCCGGAGCTTTCGGGCTGAGGGCTTAGTAACATCCAATGCTTCTGGCACCTCCTGCCCGCGAGCTTCTCTTGAGCCTGCTTAGGCTGCATTCCACATGACATGACCCAAGATTTGCACTACATGCCCGTTGCCCCCGCGCCGGGCACATCTCTCTCAAAGGCAGGGCCAGCATGGCTTCACTTCCTGAAAGGATGTCAATTGAAAAAAAATGACAACCACTGCCAGGATCAGCTGAGCCAGCTATACCAATTCGGAACAGCATGGCGCAACATGCTTGCGAACCAGCAAGCACACTCATACAGAACAAGTATAAACTCGGGAATGGCTAACACATTGCACAAATTCAACACGGAGGCACTGTAGCCTTGAAGCAAACGTTGACATTCTGGCCGGTGCCTCGTGTTAAGCAACCGCCAAAGGCAGTGCCGAGCTGTTCTTCCGGTGGTCCAAGACCTGACAGGATCAGTCAGGCCGCAGGCGTTCAAGTGCTTGTTGCCGTATAAGATGCCATCCACGAAAAAACAAACGCGAAACAAAACAAACCTGTGCAACAAACAGACCGAGAAAACAAACAAACCAATCAACTACTTGGCCGAGTGACCAGCTTCCTAGGAGTTGGCTTTTGGGCTCAGGTCAGCCAAAATAGACAGGAGTGCACGCCATAGGGCGGCGTCAATGTCACGCAAACCAACTGCAATGCGTACAAGAAGGTGCTTTGGCCCTCAGTCAAGCTATTTATCTTACATCACCTCTTCCGGCTTTACTTAGATCATCCCTGAAGAGCCTAAGGGGCCAAGCACTTGCAAACCTACAGCCGCAGAGCAAACAACTATTTCAGCCTCGCAAGCCGAAGGACCACCAAGGCATGAATGGGCTAGGGAGGTCAGTGTAGCACATTTTTGGTGGCTCATAATATCATAAGCAGCCGCTGTTCCATGCAGTTCCCATGAGCGCAAGACTTGCCCATGCAATTGGTTTTGTATCTCTTCCGTGCACGGATGGAAGAACTGGTGCCATTTTTCTGACACAGGACAGCAAGTTGCCTTAAAACCTTCAAATGCCATCGCACGGGCCACTTGATCAACTGTGTGCCAATAAGCATAAAACCATGGGGCCGCTACTTCCCACCAGCATAAACCTGAAAGACTCTCACCAGGGACCCTCAGCACGGCGCATCTGAATTTGGGTGGTGGGGATCGGCACGAGGAAGAAAAAAAGCGGCTTACCATCGCCCAAGCGAAACTTCCTCCAGAAGCATCTGAATCTCAGGTGCCTGTGCGTTGCACATGTTGCACGTGGACAGGGGGTCCCAATAGCGAATGACTCGCAGCTTGACCTGCTGTAAGCACCCACACGGAAGTTCGCCCAAAGGGCCGGGCCCTTCTGAATGATGCGCAAGCATTAAAGAGTTTCTTTGGACACGCTATCACACAGGCAGGCCCTCCCTGAGGAGACATCCCCAGCATTAAAGAGTGCACTCCCACTATTTTACACCCGCAACCACTTTTTGCTGGGGCCCAGACACTTAGCAACATCTCCGTCTCTGAGGCAGAAAGGCGTCCAATCACCTGGCCAGGATTCTTTCCCATGTGGCCATGCCTTACTAAGCCATGCCAACATGGACGGAAGGTTCCCCAACACAATCGAAGAGGTCTCGAGGCTGACCCTTCTCGAGCTGCGTTGGCCGGCACCAACCACCCATCAGTCTTAAGAAATCGGAAGATGCCAGAAGCGGCTCGGATTGTGCCATCGCAAAAAAATGCGTCGAACACGCCAAGCTGCAAGCTCTTGGTTGCAAGCGCAAGCCCCTCACAAGGACCAGGCACTCCCTATTTTTCTCCTCCGCCCCGCACCAGGGGCAAAAGCAGCTGCCGCAGGCGGCGCATTCGAAGAAGTATGACTGGATTTCCTAGCGAACATAGCTTGCAACTTCGGATGCACGCGTCCAAAGAGAAGGCATTCTTGTTTTTGTTCCGCGAGGACCGCACAAAAAGGGTGCCTGGATGCAAAGCTGAGTTCCTTTCTTCGCGCCACAGGATTTTATCACGGGTTCCTTTCGCGGGACCTCAGCGGATTCTCAAATGGTTGGCGGCCGCAAAGCTGCCAAGGCTCCAAGTCCAAGTGGCAGGACCCACATCCGCCCGGGCTCCTGGGCTCGAGGTCATGAGCTGGCTCTCTTGAGTCTTAAGGGCACTGAGCGGTCAGAAGGACCCGGCAACATCTGATTGGAGACAAATCTAGGGGTACCTTCCTCATTCTTTCCAGGGATCCTTCTTTTCAGGAAACCATCAAAAACCCAGGAGAAACAGCTGGTGTTTGAAAAGAACGCTGGTTGAAAAGAATGGGGAATCAACCCCAAGAAAAATGTCGCTGAAGGACCAACCTCGAAACGCCAAAATGATCGCGGTGGCCACGAAGAACATTGGCATTGCCAAGGGGGACCTTTCCCAGAAAGAAAGGGTGCCACGGGCAGCTGAGAAAGGTGAAAAAGGACAATTTGTTGCAGGCAGCTGACACACATGCAGGCTTCAAAGCCGATACGGTGGATGGGAAACGAAGAGGAACCCTCCTGCCTTACCTGCAGCGGGACGGTCGTAACTCCGTAGCAAACTTCTGAAACTAATGCAAGGCTCTGCACGCCTGCAATTCAGCTGATCAGCATCCCCCAACAAGCAAGTTGATCCATGTTCTCGAGCAAAGCCTGGCACCTCGAGGGGTTTCACAAAGATGGGAGTCCCCGCAACGAAAGAATCAGTCTTCAAGCTTGGCATCCACGTCAGAAACTGTTCAAGCTGGAAAACCCCACCTCTCCCAGAACATTGGGGTGTTAAACATGGAGATCTGGCCTTTGGATTGCCTCTCAAGCGAGCCACCCCCCAAGCTAGAAGGTACTATGTGCTCCAACTCTTTGACCAAAGAAACACCCATCTTTAGAATGGCCAAAGACAATTGTTTGTGGCAGAAACTGGGCCATGGACTACTCCATGCAGCCCGGCGTCGGGATATTCTCTGTGATACGCCCCTCACACGGCGCACCTGGGCCCAAAGAATTGTTGGGGAAGGTGTCCATCTGCTTTGAAGTTTAACTGCCAGTGTCCAAGCACAATCCGGACCCAAGCTACCCTTAAACAAGGAAACTCACCCAAAACAATGAGGAAGCATTCGATGTTAACCGTGGAGGGTCCAGGAACACGCTTTCCATAAAGGCACAACTTGCACGTGGGGTTCCATTGCTTCTTGGTGGTGTGATGAATCAATTTTAAAGACAAAATGTTTCGTTGCATGCCCGGGCCAACCCAAGAACCAGCACGCCCGAGCCGCTCAAGCCCATTGCTCATGAGAGCGCGGGCTTTGACTTGATTTGTTCATGATGCATGCCTCAAGCTTTGCCATCCCATCCGAATAACGCCTCAGGCAGGATGCAACTTTGCGGCCGCCGGAACAAATCGCAAGGGGGATCTTTGGTCCCCGCACCGCAGCACAAGGGCATGGGGAACTCGTCTTGGCCTGGGCTCGGGGGGCTAAAGCTCAGGAACTGCGGAAGAAAGCTCATCAGGTCCTTTCCTGGTACCGTCACATGCGTTTGCAGCTTCTGAGAACTGCTGTGCTTTTGTCACTTGCCGGCAGAGTCACCTGGGCCAAGGGCATTTGGGCAAACAAAACGCTGGAAAAGCATGCTGTTCGTGGGCGCCAGCCCCCCAACACGCAAGCTTACAGGATTTGTTTTAGCGAAACCGCTACTTGGATTTTGCGTTCGGCCCAAAAACCAGCTCCACAGACTTGCGAGAACGCAAGCTGTGAGCGTCCAGGCAAACCCTTGAGGTCAAACTTGGGACAAGGAGTTCCCGTGACAGACTGCTACTTGCGCAATCCTTGCTTGAGCCCAACCACTCCTTGGCAATGCACAAGAAGCCCTGGCGCGGACACCAAACCGAGCCGCATCGTTCAGGTGAAACTGTGAGAAGGATATGCGGTTTTTAAATGGGGCCCTGCCCTGCTGAGAAGTGACACGGTGCGCCGCATTGTTGTGGAGCCTTCTCCATGTTTTCCGAGTTCTCCAGTTTCCCTGGTTAAAAATGGATCCATTTCAATTAGGGAGAGCCCAGCCGAACAATGAACAATGGTGTAACCATCTGGAAGCCACGGAGCAGCTGAGATTTTGACTACCACCGAACCACTAGATGTTAGATGTTTGTCCCAAAATCGTGGTCCCCAGGCTGGTTTCCTCTTGGCTTCCCCTGAACCAACCAAAAGGGGGTCTACCAGATTGAACCGGTGACCCAACGCCCGGGAGCTCCGGGAGCCCCGGCAACGGGTGCAGAAGCAAAGGAAACTCCAGCTCGCAGCCAGCAGCTCCCGCCGGTCCCGGCAGCTCAGCGCTAAGGACTCCTAGGTACAACCAGAAACGTCACGCGATGCACCCGTGAGGCTCCAGTATCTATAGCCTGTGCATTCACACAGGCACACCTATATATAACATACGTATATACAAAATATTTGTATGTGTTTGTTCATACACGTAGACATATACATGTGTGTGTGTGCATAGGTGTGTAGATGTCGGTGCAAAAATGGGTGCACATATAGATATATACATATGTCGTGTACCCATATATTTACATACATATGAATATATACGCATAGTGTACGCGACGTAGCTGGCAGGGGGACTAACCTGAGCAACCAGGCTTTCACCCAAGATTGCGCAACGTGCAAAAGATAAAGGAGCGAGGCATTCGCATCGGTTTCTTCGGTTGTTGCTTTTGTCAAGCACAACTGCACTGCGCTTTCCTCTTTACAATTTCAGTTTGCGGCAACGGATGCAATTGGTCGCGAGCAACAGGGCAGTGTGAAGCATCGACCAACGAGCGATTTTGTTTGCTTGCGACATGTTGCCCAGTAATTATCCTTTCCAACCATGAGGTTGTCTCCTCAGATGCCCAGATTTTAGATGGTTTTGCTCCAGGCCTTGTAAGAGCACAGCTGAGGTTCAGCTGAGCTACTGCGATGCGCAAACATCGCAATCAAGTTTCGTTGCTTATGTAGGATGCATGATCCTTGACGACCCAAGTTTGTCCAAAAAGGCAGGTAGTGGCCTGTGCCATCTAGTGCGCTGTGTCATGCCTTTGCATGTTTCAAGACAACCACATTCAAACTCATGCGTTTGGCTTTGTGAGGGCAGGAACGGGACAGTTGCCATTTTGAAGTTTGCCTATGAAAGGAAGTATCACCATCCCTCGAACCTTGTTGCTTCTAAACATCCCGTGTGAAAAGGAGCACCTCTCCATACCCAAGTTTGGTCAGCCCCGACCCTTCGCAGGGCTCGGAAGTCTTTTTCAGCCCTGACAACAGACTGCATTACCTCGTCGCGCTCAGCCAGCTAGGACCAAAGCGCCCAAAACTGCGCTTGAATACAGTTGACCTACAACAAAAACGAGAACGCATCGGCCGCCACAACTACATGGGCAAAACTGTTTGCATAGCCTGTATGATCCCGCTGATCTGGCGCATGGAGCCTTGACTTTTTTGCGTCGATTGCGTTGCCCGCATCAACTCTTCATGTGATGAACTCAAAAGCAGAATGGGCTGCGGACATGCAACAATACTTTTTGTTTGCGGGTAACGCTGGATGCTTGACTGGCCGCATTGCTACGTCACGTCCACGCAACGATATTATAGCCTTTTTAGCAGAATCCCTGCCGGTTGGCTAATCATCTAAAAGCACTAATTAGTGTAGGTTTCGTTGCCCGAACTACAGCCAAATCGACGGGGAACTCCATGTTAAAGCACTCATGTGGCCCCGCAACCTATGACACAGTCGCCCACTGTGTGAAAAATGCGAGGGGCAGTCGGAGCGAAACAGTCCGCCTCACCATGCCTTTTGATTCAACCGACAAAAATAGACTGAACCAAAAAAATCAAGGGAAGCAAAAGAAGGAACTACTTTTCCAGCTCGAGGTATAGTCTCCATGGAGGCTTTCTGAAGTTGCCCAAGGCTCCTCTGGAACAGGCCCCTACCCTTGCAGGATTGGACGGCACGACCGCGTATTTGTTGCATGTGCATGCCTGTCCCTCCCCCCCAAATCCACACAAACATGGAAACATTATGCATTCAATACTTCAATACTCAAACCATGCCTCACCTAGAGGAAAAACATCAATACCCACATCCCGGTGCCACCCGCACATGGAACAAAACTTTTGTTGTAAGCCTCATGACTCATGCCGCTTCTGCCTCCCCACTTCCCCACCCCCCTACCACCCTTCCGGGGTTTGTCAGGCCTCCTGGAGGTAGGAGATGGTCAGATCCTCCCCAGGCTCCACACATCGCGCGGAGAACAGCTGAAAGGTGCCCTCCTGCCGGTGGAAGTGGCAGCTGGGACCTCAGATCGAAACTTGGAAGGATTGGAAGCAAAAGATTGGGTTGGCTCTGGACCGTGAAAAATGGTATGGCGGGGTCGGAAACACACTGTGATCTTTTATTCTTCAGCATTTGAGCAGGTTTCGCTGGTTTCGGAGCTGCAGAAAAAATTCCTTGTGAACCGCAAGCTGGCCACAAGACTTGCTTGTTGGATTTTGACGAGGCCCATCGCATCTCTGAAGCCTTTCGCCAAAGCACCCCTCCAAGTCGGGAGCAAGCAGTTGTGCTGACCTCTAAGCGTACCCGGCAGTCCCAAATGATCCAATTGCAATGCAGCCATCTGCTCGTGAGGGAGCTCTGAGGCTCTGCGCAAGGGCTGAGGCTGCCGCGGCAAGAATGATCGCCTCAGCTCCGAACCAGGAACATCGAGAGGGCCAATACGCGCCAGTGAATGACAAATCAAAACAAAACCCCTCTCAAAAATCACGGGACAAGGGAGGAATTGCACTCAGCCATCCTAGTTCCAAGGATGCGCCTCCACACGCATCGTTCCACAGGTCCCTTCATGCCTCTGGCCTGATATACATACTGTGGTAACGCTTCACAGCTCGCCGTCCAGCAGTGCAAACCGACAGGCGAACCACAGATGTGAAAGTGGATCTCAAATATACCGCCTCAATTACTACTGGACTTTATCTATCTCAAGGATGGGCAGTCATTCTAGCAGCTGCAACAGGTTCACAGCTGCTTCGGAAACTTGTTGGGAGCTAAGTATAATATTGTCTGTTGTCATTATGTCACGCGTAAACCAGTGAAAATACACTGATGCGAAGTCGATGAGTCCAAATTTGACAAGCGTCTCTCTCTAAGGCTACTGGCTCAAGGCAACACGTATCATGATCCGCCAGCCTAAATACCAAATCCTGCCCGACTATACCAAGGAAATCCGTCCGCTGCGCCAAGCTGCAGAAGGCTGGCGCGAGAAAGAGCTCGCGGCCTCTTTGGCCCTCTCGGCCTTGACATCACTCACTTGGAGTGGGGATTTCTACCTGCTAGAAGCCAGGCTTAGGCAAAATGTAGCCAGGCAAACATCTTTCAATATGTTCAAACAACAGGCTGGCCCAAGCCTAGCCACCGGAACCTTCCTATTCCAGACATGGCCAACGCTAGCAATGCCGTTCGTGGGCTCTTGCGCCGGGCCCTCCCAATGCATTCTAGAGAGTGCATCCTCAAACCCCCAGTTCTGAACAAGACTCCCGCCAGCAAGCAATTTTACCTAGGAAGCCCTCCCAATGGCTGGCAACCACCTGTCACCACTATACCAAGCGCTGGATCAAGCTCCGGCAGGCCTCGTGGCCCTTGCGACAACTCCACCCATTCAGAAGCTTCGCGCCTCTCGTCTCTCGTACCCATGCCAGCTTTGTCCAGTAAGGGCCGCGCAAAAACTATTGCATTGCCATATGTACACGAGCTTCTGAAACGTCTCCTCGGCTCGGCAAGGCTTCACACCTTTACCAAACCTCAACGTCCGCAAGGGAACGTGCCCGAGGAACCGCCCGCGGGAAAACAAACCAGCGGGGATACGGAGGAAGCGGGGATGGTCGGGATTCCCGGTAAAGGAAACCATGTCTAAAAATTACCTGAAACATATGCACACATCCCTGCTTGCCCCCGCTTGCGCTTCAACTTATTCAGCCATCACTGGTGGATCACCTCAAGGCAATCACCACACCGTCCATTCAACTGTTGAGCGATGGCGCATGATGGCGCCGGATTGACGCAAAATGCAAACCTGGATAACTGAAGATTGGTAGGAGGCAATCTTCAAACTTACAAAAGGGCGCCCTTGTCCTTCCATAATAACTTGGCCACCCGCGTTTCCATGATAACCGCCAAAGGGCATGTGCCTGAACGAGGGAAGATAAGATAACAATTTACAAATGACTTGCATCCAGCTCAACCAGAAGGGCCCTCCAACAGCACACACACACACACGGAACCTGAACAAGCCCTCTAGTTTCCCTTCAAAGCCCAAGGGGAGGGTGCCCTCCTTTATGCCTTCCGATATCGGCCAGTCGCCAGGCTCATCTTGACCTCAAAGCTTTGCCGCACGGCTTCGATCGCGTCTGCATCCTCCAACTGGTCAGGAGCACACCTCAGGTGCACAAAGGGCACCATGACAAAACAAGAATAGCTGCCTTCCAGCGCACACCTGATTTCCCTCAACATGTGTGGCCTGTGCAAGTGTAGCCTGCCATAAGGAGGAACTCAGCAAGACCTCGATGGCTACACATAGGAACTGATCTGGGACGCTACTTTCCCTGATGCAGTGAGGTCACTGCATGTGCTCTGGAGTGCATCGCCCAAGGTGCCGCCAAAGACAGCATTCAGCCACCAGGAGACCGCAGGTTTTAGTCTTTGATTCCATTTGCCAGGGTTCCATTGTGGGTACCTATTGTTGACCCACAGCCATTTGTGCGAGTTCTCTGCAACCCAGGCTGCAGCAGAAAAAGCTGCTCCGCCCTTGGCGCTGCGACCGCCGCCCACAGGACGTCGGGGCTCAGTGAGCCTCGGTGACAAACATTTTTTGCACGTCAGCCAGCCAAAAGATGTGGACATGTGTCTAGATCTGGGGGCCGTTTTTGGGAGGGTTGATTGTTCCTGCGGAGACATGTGAGCTCACGTTTGGACCCAAACCCAAATGGTTCTAGATATCGTTAAACCAGCCGGCTTTTTTGGGTGCCGGCGCTGAAGGGCCGGATCTTTGCTTTGCCATTCCTCAGAAGGGTTTGATGTCGTGCAGTTCTTTCGGATCTTGCGCGCATGATGCACTTCGATTGGCTTTTGAGCGGCTATTGGCCTACTGGCTGCTGTTGATTGGACTATGGACATGCCGCCAAGAGGTTGGCTTTAACAATAACCGCGGCTGGCTTTCGTGGATCATTCAACCAGCACAAAGTACACACGTTGCCTTAGTTCAGTCGTTGTATCAGTCCAAAAGCAAAGGTAGCGCTCACATATATGCCCGGCCGCTTTAGTGCCTGTATGAGCCCCAAGAATACGAAAATCATGCCCCCCTAAGCAACAAGTACCTGAACATGAGCAAAAGCAAACCCTGCAATCGGCCATGCCAGTACCCACCACAAAGATCGAAAACAACCGGCGAGCTCACTGCAAATAGACAAACACGGGCCATGACAAGTGCAAATGAACTTACGCCAACAAAACATACCAGAACAAGCCAGTATAGGGACGAAGCATTCACACCGAGCGGGCCGCCTTTTTGTTTGCATTGACTGCCCGAGGTTTCCGTGCCGTCGTCAAAACTCGTTCTCATAACGCGCTCAGGACGCCCGTATTTCACGATCTTGCACAGTGCTCGGTGCTTCTCAAACAGCAGGCTTGCCTGGGATGCGCGGCTTCCGGGCAACACGAGTGTGTCCAAACCAGGGATTTGGACCCCCCCAAACTCAAAATGATAGGTGTTCCTTTGGTTTCTCTTTAAACCAACAAGGGCGCACGCAAAAAGACACACAAGCCCAGTACATGTAGAAAAAGGACCTTTCGGTTGGCTAGTTCAGGGCAAGCCAGCTGGAATCAACGGCAACCTTGTACCAAGAAGCAAGAGGGAATCAAGAGTGACTGATTGTCCGGTGAGTCTGGCAGGTCTAATCTCATAAGTCATTTCAGCTGAGTGGAATGAACTTAGAGACCAACGAACTGTGTCCAAGCGAACCCCCCCCCCGCAACAAAACACTGGTGGCGCTGGCAGAATATGTCCAAAGAACTTGACAATATGGATGCCTCCTGGATTGGATTTTGCTGTTACTTCCATTACCTTTTGTTGAGAATTTGCAGGCACCCCTCGAATCCCCCCAAAAAGATTGGTTGGCCACAGGTTTTCCTAAATCGTTGTTTTCAGACTCAGGCTTCTCAACCATACACACCTTACTAAGGCAGGCACGTCTGCATTGAGTGCCTGCCTGCGTGCATCAAACCATCTCAAACCTCCTTTCGTACATTACCTTGAAGAAAACAAACAATGTATCTTCTCCAACTTTAGGAGCCGAATCATTCGCCGAATTCACAGGTTAGTGGGCAATGCTGTCACTCACTTGCCCAAAGGACCCAGAATACAAGGTTGAGCTTCTGGGACTTTGACAAAATATGGACCAACATTGGAGGCAAGGTCAGTTCAGGTCGATTCGCTTTTTGGGCAACTGAGGTCAAGAAACCCCTCCCCCCTCCAGCGACAAACCAACGACCGCCCGCTCAGCCGGAGGTTCCCGCAGGCCAGGGCTCCACCAACAAAGCTTTGCCCTGCGCGGCTGAGCTGGTGCTCTCACAACGCGTGGCCATGGCAGAAGGGGCTGCCCTGGTACCACAGACACTTGGAAACCATGGTTGAAACCATTAGTACCACACAAATCCCTGGTGCTTATTGAACCAGTCCCTTGAACGAATGGTAACCATTGGTACCTCACAAACCCTGTTACTCTTGGTAGTTACAGGGGAGTCACCGAAACCAGGGCTGAGCTGGTGCAAAATGATTTCGTCCATCCAGAGTGTCACCGGATATTGTTGTTGCGGCCCAGGGTCTCTTGAGATCGGGAGGTTCGATTGAAATATTTTGAAAGGCAATGCGAACACATCTGATGTACTTTCGGGGAGGTCTCGCCTAAAGGGACATGCAAAAGGGGGAAGCAACGTTGCGTTGAGCTTGCATCCTACTATGCCAGTGAAGTCAGGGATTTCCAAACGAAGGAACCCACCCAGTCACACCCCAAACTCTCTCTGAGAAAGCGCCGAATTCCAAGGAATTGCAACGGGCTGCCTCCATCTTTCGACCCCTGATTGATTGATAGGGTGGTTGACTGATGCAACATAAGATTCAATTCCGGAATCCCACAATTCGGGAGGAAACTATCCCAATCAGGCCCTTGCGAGTTAATGTCAAACATGGGACGGCCCATGGGAAGGCCCCTCCAAACTTGATAGCATTCTGGGCTCCATAAAAACCTACAACCCATTTCAGAACCTCTTTGGGGGCAAACCCTCCGACCCAATAAGGATCCATAAGGTTCATTCCGTGGTCGACACTCGGCTGAGGTTTCGGCCCTGCCTTGAAGTCTGTCCCGTTGAGCATCTGCACTGCGACCAGGGCCTCCTGCTCTGTGGCGTAGCGGATGCACGCCTGGCCTGCAGCTTCCCGCTACGCAGAGCGGCTGACACGGTGAGTTGGCACTCCCTCTGGGGCGGTCAGAGAGGGAATGCACATGGAAGCAACCCAATTTGGGAGGGGCCCTTATTTTGAGAGCCCAGGAAGCTTGTAGGCGAATTGGGCAAACAAGCTACACTTGGACTTGGAAACCAATTGCGCGTATTCTGGCCAAAACTGGATTGGTCTTTAAACAAGCTTCACTGAAGGCATGGTGCGCTTTGTTGGGTCTGGGCAGCTTGCTGGGTGCAACTTAGGGCAGACAAGGTTTGAGTAGAAGCGCAATCCGAATCACCGTTTGGGGTCCCATACTACTTTCCTTTCAGATCACATGCGCGGCCAGCCTTTGGATTTGCCCCAGTCAGTACCGTCCTGCGCCAGCTGGAATCAAAGCGGCATGCTCGCCACTACTTGCGGGACATGTCAAAGCAGGTCCTCGTTTTATGGCACCCCCACCTTCCATGTTTGAACCATACACACATGCACCAAGTCCGAAAGGGTTGCTCTCCTTGCATAGGTTTCCGAGGGCATAGCCGTGCCCGCACGCCCAAGCTCCCATGGGGAAGGGGCTCGATCTACATAAAAAGTTACCATTCTAACATTCTGACGGATCTGCCATAAACGGATCTGCAATAAAAAAGATCGAGCTTGAACTGGGCGGCTTACGAAGGCCGGCGGTCCTCCGTCAGAATTGAGCAGAACTGAACCTCAGTTCGGCTCGCGCAGTTGTCTGCCACCAGAGTTGTGAGAGGGGGAAGCTTCGGAAACCAAAGGACCTGCCCGCATTCCAGGTTTTTGATGGAAACCACAGAAAGTACACCTGTTTTGAAGGGTTTCTGGGGACTGATTCTCGCCGAGGCGCATTGCCGGCCTGCTTCATGTGGTCCTTGAGATCTTGCCAGGCAGGCTTCCCCTCGAGGTTGCTGACCTGCCAAGCTGCGGCACCAAAGAGATTGGAAAAGCCTGGGCTGGCTGGGGCAAGACGTCGGCTCCATCCGGAAAAACCAAGCTTGCTCGCAGGTTTCTGAAGTGAATAGTACCCGAGTAGTTATTTGAACATCCCTTCTGAGGTCGCTTTACTTTGTGGAGACCTTCAGGCCGCGATGACCTAATGGACCTCTACGCTGCTCGAGCCATGCATCCGCCCACCGCTGTGCCTGGACCAGAAATTTGGGATCGCCGTGCACTTGTGTGCCGACGCCCTTTCCTTGGTTGCAACTGGCAGCGGAAGGAGGAGAAATTAGCTTATCTTGTCTGGGCTGTCCTCAGATCCCCCGCTGAAAGTTTCACGGTTTCACCTTTAGTGGGCTGAATGGAAATCCCCACTAAGCACTAGAATGCTACACGGGGATGGATGAGAGCCACCAAGTTTGAGGAAACGAAGAAAGTTGCCATTGGACCGCTGGGTGTCCTCCTGACTTGCCACCCCAACCACCTCCTGCCATCATCATCATTGCCATCATGGCTGCCATATCGTCCATGCCGCCGCCGCCGCCGCCGCCGCCGCCACGGGCACACATCTTGCAATACCAGTTTCGGGCAAACCTGGGCACGGGCCAAAGGCCGAAGGCAACAGCAAGCTACGACAGGCGAAAGATGCGAGCGCAACAAGCCGAAGCCGAAGCTCGGATGGGCCAAGACTTCGAGAGAAGCACACCTTCACACTTTGAAGTAAGCAAACACACACACACACAATCAAACAGGACAAGGAGATACAGTGGCGAAGATAGACAAATACACAGAGACACAAAGACACACAGGCGCAGAGACACAGAGTCATAGTGACACAAAATCACAGAAACACCGAGACACACACAACACAGGGACACAGATACACGGATAGATGGAGACACAAACAAATCACACAAATGTACACATAGATGTAGACACAGCAAACAACAAGACACAGATACACAGATAGATGGAGACGCACAAAAACACAAAGACACAGGGACACAAGCACGCAGAGACACAGGGACACAAACAAACAAACGACACAGAGGACACAGAGGACACAAGGAACAGAGAGGACACAGAGGACACAGAGGACACAAAGGACACAGAGGACGCAGAGAATGCAGATGACACAGACACACATAGACACAAACAATGACACACACACACACGCCGACACTGACACAAACGCACACACACACAGTCACAAACACAGCCATACGCACCGTCACACAAACATTTAACAAAAAAAAAAAAAAAAAAAACGCACAGGCACACACACACACAAAGTGTTTCGTCTCTCATGCAATCAGGGCCCTACAAACAGGTGGCACCTCCCACCAAAGATGCCAAGCAAAGCTCTTAAAATGTAGCCCGCTCTAATTTGCCCCCGGGTAGCTGATGATCGCCGCAGGTTTCGCAAATCCAGTCCCCTGGCTTGAGCTCCTTCGTGCCGCTGTACGGGCCCGCGGCCGCGGGCGAGGCGGCGGGAGCCTTGCCATAGCCGCCCTTGCCGCATCCACCGCTCCAATCCATGCCGCCCTGTCCCCACATGGCGCGAGTGGCGAGTCGCGAGTCAGCTTGTGCTAGGCGGTGTGGGGCAGAAAATGGGCCATTGGCTGCGGCAAGCAAAACATCGCAGCAACCACACCCGCAGTCCCTCTCCAGGTGGGGCAAGAAATGCACAAGCAACCTTATGCTGCAAACAAACATCGCGCCACCTCCAACTTATCTGCGCCGAGGCAGGCTATAGCAGCACATAATAATTAGTCAGACAACAACTGCACACAAGCCATTCTTGAAGAAAATCCATGTTCACCCAGCTTGAATGTCACTCCATGTTGGCCCATGTCTGAGTCTCGGGTTCCCTCCACAGGCCCAAACTTCCTGAATTTACTGAAATCCGCATCCTTGTTATGAAAACCATGTCGTCAGTAGGCCAGAACGAGGCTGCCCCTTCCCTTCGACATCCTTCTGTCCGCCAGGTGGCAACGATGCGCTGTGCACAGGTGCTGCACCTTTGGTCTACCGCGTTGCCAGCTGCGAGAAACATGACAAAGGCAAGGCTTATCTTCCAGTTGCATTGTGCATCTGCCACAAAAAAGCAGGAATTTATACGACAAGCTGATCACATAGCAAACAGGTCACCTCGAGCAAATATAAGCATTCCACACTCACACACACAAATTCTGTACTTGTCTGAATCAAGAACACATCTAACCACCTTGTGCTGAATAAAAAGTGCCTCCCAAAAGAAAGTTTGCTTATTCACACAGGGTGCGAAGCCAATACGGATGACTCACACCGTAAAGTGGGATCCGATGCAAAGTGCCTCCAGAAACATCTTCCTATGAAAGGGGGTGCATGCTTTATACGTAGGGGAGGCACGAAGGGCGCGACAACAACCCTACATTTATGAAAGGAATTGTGCTTCCTGCAATGTGGTCTGCATTCAGTCCATGAAATGCCCAGCAACTTGCTATCCACCAAGATCACCAAGCATCAATTGAAGAAGAGCTAATCCTGCCAATCCCTGAACCCCCGATTCATAGAATACATCATTGCTGAACATTCCACTCCACAGCTTTCCAACCTAGTGTGTTGCGCTTTGGTCCTCCTTATTTGCCGTGCTTGCTTGTTTTGAAGGAAAGCGCTGGCAGCCTGAGTAAGAAATGCTTGTCCACAATATGTCCGACATACTGCTCACAAGGCACCTGTTTGCAATTGCTTGCACCCCAGTTGCCTTTTTGCTTGAACTTCTTTTGCGAGGGCACCTTCAACTGACAGGTGACTCGAATTGTTGATCGCGGTCTTCTTCCCGATTCAGTCGGTTCAGGCAGTCAACGGGGATCTATGTTGCTCAACATGTGAATGGCACCTTGGCTTCTTGAAGTGATTGCAGAAACTATTAATGCTTAGGTGACTGGACGCCCAGTTGAGCAACAAGAACATTAAAAAGAACGACTCGACAAACTGTTGATGCAGCGGATTGCTCCTCAACTAGACAGCCCTAGCCAATAAGAACTTTTTGTGACAATTCACTCCAAACCGACCAGCCAACCTCAACACTCAAAATGACTTGTGCACCTTCTCACACACAACACTCAAATTCACACCTCAGAAACAGCCAACCCCGCACAAACGTGCACAGGTTGGTGAATGGCCATGATCGCTTGCAAGCAGAACGTTCTAATTTTGGAACCCCGGACAGTGAACGGCAAACCGTCGACCGCGACGCCTCTTCTGGCGCCGCGCTCGCCACGGCCCAAGCGGGTGCTTCAAGCAGGCAAACGTCAGGCCCCAAAGCACACGTGGCGCAAAGGCGGCGGCCGTACGCGCCGCTGAAAATGGCCAAGGACCTCACAGCCGGAGGACTGGCGGGGGGTCAAAGGTCCTTCCCTGGACAGAAACGACAAACAGGAGACACCAGGAGAGTCATGATCTTTGGCCAGACTTCCATGACCACCTTGATACTTGCAAAGCGGCCTGCTGCAAAAAACATGTTCATGAACTGTTCAAGCTCTCTTGCTCGCCCCAATCCAGGTTTTGTTCAACGGAACAAGCCTGTTTGGACCCCATGCCAGACAGCCAGCCGCCGGGTCGCTTCTCATCTTGAGCCACGGCCAATCAGGAAATGTGAGATTCTCACAGGAGCTGTATATCTGATTGGTTGCGCGAATGCTGTTTCTTGGGATTCGAACTCGGATTTCCCATGTTGCCTCTAATTTGCCCGTCCTGGCATGTCCGGACTCGAATTGGGGAGCTGGCTGCGTACCTCACAAGCCGAACCGCTGATGGCATCCCAGTGGCTTTTCGTGCCAGCGGCACGTAGCCAGCACTTCTGCCGTGAGCTGCTCCAAAAGCTCACCTAAGGCGTTTGTGCGTGTGGCTCGTCTTTTTCTTGGGAACCCGCCCTGGGTCCTTCAGTAGAGAGGTTAGAATAAGGGTACCCTTTTTCTGTAGTCTATTTTAGTAAGGGAACCCTCCCCCCCAAAATGGGTAAAAGGGCACTACTGGGGGACCTAGCCCCCAAAGAAAAGGCTTGGTGCCGGGATTCTGGACTCTGCGCTGCTGTCTGTGGCAAGCAAAGTGGTTGCCGGCCTCTTTTACCACATTCTCGCAGCAGATCTTACGCAAATCGCTTGTCTGCCCAAGGGCTGCGGCAAGCTACACAGCCCTGCGAGTGACAGACCCCATGATTGCTGCCAACTTGAGAAGTAATATGTTCCCTGCCTGACCCAGGCTTATAGGTAAGTTGGGACAGCACGACACACGGAGATTCCTTTCGCGATCAACGTGTATTGCCGAAAGAATGGAAAAAGCTTGCCATGTTGCGCCAAACCCTAGTACCACGGGCGGCAGGCACAAATAAGCACGCCATCTATGCTATTTCAGTCGTTTCAGACCTGTCAGCAGCGTTTGGCATGTAGCGTTGCTTGCCCGAAGTGTGTGTGTGTGTGTCTATATATGTGTGTGTCTGTGTGTGTGTGTCTGTGTGTGTGTGTCTGTGTGCGTGTGTCTGTGTGTGTGTGTCTGTGTGTGTCTGCGTGTGTGTGTCTGTATGTGTCTGTGTGAAACTGTGTGTGTCTGTGTGTCTGCGTGTGTCTGTGTGTGTGTGTGTGTGTTTGCGTGCGTGCGTGCGTGCGTGCGTGCGTGCGTGCGTGGGTGTGGGTGTGTGTGTGTGTGTCTGTCTGTGTGTGTCTGTGTGTGTGTGTCTGTGTGTGTCTGTGTGTGTCTGTGTGTGTGTCTGTGTGTGTGTCTGTGTGTGTGTCTGTGTGTGTGTGTCTGTGTGTGTGTGTCTGTGTGTGTGTGTCTGTGTGTGTGTGTGTCTGTGTCTGTGTGTGTGTCTGTGTGTCTGTGTGTCTGTGTGTGTGTGTCTGTGTGTGTGTGTGTCTGTGTGTGTGTGTGTCTGTGTGCGTGTGTCTGTGTGTGTGTGTGTGTGTCTGTGTGTGTCTGCGTGTGTGTGTGTGTGTGTCTGTATGTGTCTGTGTGAAACTGTGTGTGTCTGTGTGTCTGCGTGTGTCTGCGTGGGTCTGCGTGTGTTTGCGTGCGTGTGTGTGTGTGTGTGTGTGTGCGTGCGTGCGTGTGTGTGTGTGTGTGTGTGTGTGTGTGTGTCTGTGTGTCTGTGTGTGTGTGTGTGTCTGTGTCTGTGTGTGTGTGTGCGTCTGTGCGTGTCTGCGCGTGTCTGTCTGTGTCTGTGTGTGTGTGTGTCTGTGTGTGTCTGTGTGTGTCTGTGTGTGTGTGTGTCTGTGTGTGTGTCTGTGTGTGTGTGTGTCTGTGTGTGTGTCTGTGTCTGTGTGTGTGTGTCTGTGTGTCTGTGTGTGTGTGTCTGTGTGAGCGTCTGTGTGTGTGTGAGCGTCTGTGTGTGTGTGTGCATGTCTGTGTGTGTGTGTCTGTGTGTGTGTCTGTGTGTGTGTGTCTGTGTGCGTGTGTCTGTGTGTGTGTGTCTGTGTGTGTCTGTGTGTGTCTGCGTGTGTGTGTGTGTGTGTGTCTGTATGTGTCTGTGTGAAACTGTGTGTGTCTGTGTGTCTGCGTGTGTCTGCGTGTGTCTGCGTGTGTCTGCGTGTGTTTGCGTGCGTGCGTGCGTGCGTGCGTGCGTGTGCGTGTGCGTGTGCGTGTGCGTGCGCGTGCGCGTGCGCGTGCGCGTGCGCGTGCGTGTGCGTGTGCGTGTGCGTGTGCGTGTGCGTGTGCGTGTGCGTGTGCGTGTGCGTGTGCGTGTGCGTGTGCGTGTGCGTGTGCGTGTGCGTGTGGGTGTGTGTGTGTGTGTGTGTGTCTGTGTCTGTGTCTGTGTGTCTGTGTCTGTGTGTGTGTCTGAGTGTGTGTGTGTCTGTGTGTGTGTGCGTCTGTGTGTGTGTGTGTCTGTGTGTGTGTGTGTGTCTCTGTGTGTGTCTGTGTGTGTCTGTGTGTGTGCGTGTCTGTGTGTGTGTGTGTGTCTGTGTGTGTGTGTCTGTGTCTGTGTCTGTGTGTGTGTGTCTGTGTGTGTGTGTCTGTGTGCGTGTGTGTCTGTGTGTGTGTCTGTGTGCATGTCTCTGTGTGTGTTTCTGTGTGAGTCCGTGTGAGTCTGTGTGTGTGTGTCTGTGTGTGTCTGTGTGTCTGTGTGTGTCTATGTGTGTCTGTGTGTGTCTGTGTGCGTCTGTGTGTGTGTGTCTGTGTGTGTTTCTGTGTGTCCGTGTGAGTCTGTGTGTGTGTCTGTGTGTGTCTGTGTGTGTGTCTGTGTGTCTGTGTGTGTCTATGTGTGTCTGTGTGTGTGTCTGTCTGTGTGTGCGTCTGTGTGTGTGTGCCTCTGTGTCTGTGTGTGTGTCTGTGTGTGTCTGTGTGTGTCTGTGTGTGCCTCTGTGTCTGTCTGTGTCTGTGTGTCTGTGTGTGTCTGTGTGTGTCTGTGTGTGTCTGTGTGAAACTGTGTGTCTGTGTGTGTCCGTGTGTGTCTGTGTGTGTCTGTGTGTGTCTGTGTGTGTCTGTGTGTGTCTGTGTGTGTGTGCGTCTGTGCGTCTGTGTGTGTGTGCCTCTGTGTCTGTGTGTGTGTGTGTGTCTGTGTGTCTGTGTGTGTCTGTGTGTGTCTGTGTGTGTGTCTGTGTGTGTGCGTCTGTGCGTCTGTGTGTGTGTGCCTCTGTGTCTGTGTGTGTCTGTGTGTCTGTGTGTGTCTGTGTGTGTCTGTGTGTGTGTCTGTGTGTGTCTGTGTGTGTCTGTGTGTGTGCGTCTGTGCGTCTGTGTGTGTGTGTGCCTCTGTGTCTGTGTGTGTCTGTGTGTGTGTGTGTCTGTGTGTGTCTGTGTGTGTGCGTCTGTGCGTCTGTGTGTGTGTGCCTCTGTGTCTGTGTGTGTCTGTGTGTCTGTGTCTGTGTCTGTGTCTGTGTCTGTGTGTGTGTATCTTTGAGGGCCCTGGCTTCGCCGCCTGAAGGCCATCCCAGTTTAAATATAGCAGCCTCAACAGGTTGCCTCAAACCACACATTAAACCCAGGCAATTATTCAGATTTGTGGCACCATGCGGTACTTTGAAATACGAGTTTCCACTCCCCTCTCTAGGTTGCCACTCCTTAAGTTCAATGCTGACAACTCGCTGCTACATTGAATCACTTTCACCCCTTGGGCGCACCCGCCTCCGCCTGCCGAAGGCATCTGCCAATCGCCACACACGGAGCATGGCACAAAGCAAACTGGCCGGATCTGAAGTCAACATGTGCTTGCCGGGTGCTTTTGGTTTTGGACTGGAGGTGCTCCTTGGAAAGCGTATGCATTATCTCGGAGCCTTGCCCGTCGAAATGCTTAAGTGCTAGCGACAAGCCCTGGCTCATGTCAAGGGCACTCATGCAAAAGCTAAATGTGGTACGTACAAGTCTGGTGGGCATATGACCTGCCTTGAAGCTGCTATGCTGTTGGGTCCGCACAAGCTTGGCATTGTCACGCTTCCGTCGCGAGTGCCATGCTGCCTGCATTGCACTGCTTCAAGCCTTGGTTCGCTTGTCGGGTCGGAGTCGTCCAATTGACTCCGCTTCCACCACAGGTGACAATTGCACAAAATAAACAAACAAACCCAAAGACATGCCGTCACTCCTCAGGCTGGGCAAATTATTGCACGGTCTTGTAGTTGAAGGGAATGCGCGCTTGGGTCTTGAGGGCTCATGCGCATCCGATAGAGCAGCATCATCTTGCAGCACCAGGCGAAGGGTACGACAGCAATCGGCAAGGAAGGGAGTAACTAAACATTATCAATGCCAGAAGGGAAGGATAAAATCCCTGCTGAGGTGGCTAGCCTACTTGCGACATCCAGGGTCCCTCTGCAGCCACGGCCACCCAAAGCTCCCCATTGCAAGACTCCAGCCTGCCGGCCCTGTGTGTCTTGGTGCGGGCCCTCGCTGACCTCAAGACTTGACCAGTTCCGGGCGTCATGCAACGTTTCGAGTCGGATACGCCGAAGGGCAAGGGGGCAACATGGTTTAAGCAATTAAAAAAAAACACACACACGCACACACACCCACCCACCCATCCACCCACCCACCCACCCACCCACGCACCCACGCACGCACGCACGCACGCACGCACGCACGCGCACACACAAACATCAAGCAGGAGTTGTCCGAACCATGGCGCACATCAGATCGTCGTTGAGTCTGCGGCTCGGAAAGTGTGTTCCCGGGTTGGAAACGGTCAACATGCAGCCAGGCCACTGGGATTGAAGTAACAACCCGCTTCGACCCTTTGCTGCAGCATGGGCGAATTGATTCGGGGCGAGAATGGCACCGGGCTGTGAAGGCATGCATCCCAAATGCGGGGCTGATTCGCCCGTAGGCTGATACGCATCTCTTGTAATCCCAGTCACCCGTCCAGTGGCCAAAGGGAAGGCGCCTTCTTTCTGGCGCTTGACCTTTGAGGGAAGAAATTGTGTCAGCATGTCCAAAACTGGGTGCCGACACCCGTGGGTGGCACTGCACTGGGTGCCCATGGCAAATTTGCCCAATCTGTTTCAGAGCAAAAACATATGCGCCATGGCCAAGCCAAAATCTCGCACTTCCCAAGCAAGGTGAAAACGGTGGCGCAGTGGACTTGCCGGAGACCTTGGGTGCAAGCAGCAGGTTTGTAGACAATGCGTTGAAGCAGCCGGTAATTGATTCGCAACCTGTTGGCTGATTGCGGAATTCACCGCCTCACTGCCTCTGGTGTTCCTGAGCTATCGGCATAGCTTTCTGGGCCGAAAACAACATGAATGACATCGATTGAGTCTGTGAAGACTTTTAACCTTTGTTGGGCCAGTTGCGTTGCTCACTTTCAGGAAATCTAACTTGGTAACAACTCTTCTTCAAATTGGACTCTTGGTCTCCAACATCATTTTGTTTCCGAACAATCCTTTGAGGGACAATCTCCCACAACACTGCCAGCCTCCCCCGGGCATATCAACAGTCGTGACCTGCGGCCCCTGCGGTGAGATGCCCCACCTGAGGGATTTCGAAAGAGAGGCTACGTAGAGTGAATCGAGGGCCATGGGGAGAGATTAAATGTTATGCGCTGTGAAAATCCTTTGTGGTTACCTTTATGGGTAGCTTTATATGGCAGGGGAAGGAAGAAATGGTTGAGGATTAGTAGGAAAAGCGAGTGCCCCTTTGTGGTTGTCTTTTATGGGCTAGGAGAAGGAAGAACTGATTGGTTGAGTTATTTAGCACGTGCCTTGGTGCTGATGCTTTGCCAAAACCGATGGGTGAAAGGAAAGGGACACTTCCGAGCCGCACCTTGGTGAACCCCACCGACCAAAGATGACCAAAGGAGGCGCTGGTTCCCATTCGACGCAGGCAAAAGGCCTCCCCGGCTTCCAACAAACCAAGCAGAGACGGTTGAGTTGCGGTTGCGTTGCATGGGTTCAACTAACCAATGCGAGCAGCTTCTGGACGCCTGCGCAAACCCACAAAGCAAAAAGCTGGAAGTACTGCAGCCACAAGGGTGCTGTTGGCGGGGGGGAGCAATCTCATTGGTCAGGCCTTCCAGAACACCTTACAAAGGATATCCTTGTGGCATTTCCTGGCACCCCATGGGAGCCCACGAGGCCGAAAAACGGCGCCAAGAGATTTCCCTCCCGAAGTGCGCGTGCCCAAGCCGAAACAAACAGGTCTGTGGACAACCCTTGCATGTCTGACTAACCTCTGTACAGCCTGTGAAACGGAATAAGCGACATAAGTGCCAAAGGTGACTGCTGTTTGCCAGCTAGGACAAAGGCCCCTTCCACCCCTTCTCAAGTGAACAAACTCAATCAGCCGCAAACATGTGCTACGCAAATGCGCTCCAGTTTCTCCACCGGCCAAAGCTAAACTGCGTTCCAGTGTCAAGTCCAGTAAGACATCAAGCTGAGTATACCATCATGCGAAAAGGCAGCCTCAAACTCACTTCAGAATCGCATATTGTTCATTGCCCATGAAGCTATGCATCTTCGAGCCATGTTAAGCCTTGGCCCCGATAAGTCTGCAACGGTTCCAGGATTTGGTTCACCTTGGACTTAACTTCCGGTAAGCTCGGCCCACCACATCCTGGCAACGAACGTCTTGCTTTTGACCACGTCCCACCCACCCCCTCCTATTCTTCTCGAGTTCCAATGGGTTTCCCGATCCCCCGTGTCCGGTTCCCACTTTCCGCACCTTGGAGTGAGGAGAGTCCTCGCTAGGCGAGCCCCCACGCTCACGCACCTGGTGGTGACCCGATCACACTCATTGAGTCCATCCCGATTCAGAGGCAAACAGGCGCTGAACCACGCGGTTTGGGGTCGTTCAGGCTGTGTGGGGAGCCTCGTTTCCCTGACCGATTTGAAGCCGGAGTATGACTTGCTCCGTAGTTGTGGAAAGACGGACGCACTCGTTTTGGTTGTTGTCAGCAGGGAACCACGAAGACACAAATACATAAGGTGTCACCAGAGGGAGCACTCTTGACAACGGGGCCCTTTTGAGGCTGGCCGCTGAACGAAAGAGAGTTGGCATCCTTTGGCGGATGCCACTGAAAAACGACTTTCATAGAGCCAAGCTGGACATATATACGGCTTCGAAGTGGCCTTGTTAATGAGCTTCCACAAAGCGCAGCCATCACTCTCCTCGCAGGCGAGCAGTACTCCGCTTACTGACATGATCATAGATGGCCAAGAGTTGCAAGCAGTCAGGGCAGTACAAACCTGGAAGTCACCCTGCCTAAGAAGAGGGGTCAAAATGTTATTTCCTGGCAAAAAGGTTCAGCAGCCAATGGTGGTCAGCTTCAAGTAGCTTGATGTCAGGGGTGCTTTCCACACGTGTGAAACGTACTCACTCATATCACAGAGTTCTGCTAGCAGTATTCCGTGCAGAAGGCTCCTGATGTTTCCTCTTCATCGTCCCTGCCCACAAGCATGCAACCAATCCCAAAACTAAACTGGATCGATGTCTCTAAAAGTCACAACCTCCACATCACACCAATTGCCCATTGCAAAACATGCAACATCCTAGCAATCCACCTCGCTGCCAGCTCAGTGTTTGGAGGACTGAGTGCAGTTTTCTTGAAGTCTTTGACCAATGGTCACCAGTTCTAGTTGACCTGGCTCTGCGATTGGGAAGGGAAATTCCCAACAAGCAGCTACCAACATAGACTGGAATACAGAAACCGACAATCCCAATAATTTGCACAATAATGTGACTGTTTGCCTCTGGGCAGCTTTCCCCTAGAAACGTGTTACATGCAGCAAATCAATGGCTTCCCCAAACCGATCTTAAGTTCGCTGTCTGAAGTTGGCGCCATCCACCCAGAACAGAAGCAGCTATTATAGAAGCCCTTCAAGTCAAAAACGGCTCATACCGAACTTGAAGGGGATACGAATTGCCTAGCGTTCTATGGGCGACATCTGACATCTTTGATCATCTTTGTCTCTTTTCCACAGCTGTGCCGTCATGGGAGTCATCCCCGGGTTTGGCCCCGGCAAAGCCAAAACCGCTTTGTAGAAGCAAACAGGGGGTCAACCAAGCAGCCTGTCTGTCCATCTGGCACCCCTGAGGAGGGCAAGTATAATGCAACTCTGAAGTTGCCATAACTTCACAGTCCGCTCCAAACCCTGGAAAAAAATCAAGTATCCGCGTCTTATATATGCATATATGATTTGCTTTTGGGTGTTCAACAAGCCTGGAGTGAAGAGCCTCACCTTGCGGGATTTCAACGAAAAGGTCAAACAGTTGATGCTTTGGTCAATGGACAACCTCACACGCTGCAGTTTCATCCTTCAGCTCCTACGCTTAGGACTGTCCTCTACCCTACTATCACTACCCAAGAAGGGTGTCCAAAAGCTTTGGGCGCCCAGCGACAAAAGCGGCCAGCACTTCCTTGAACCGAATCCAGAGACTTGCTTGAGTTGATTGGTCAGAAAAAGTCCGTTTGTATTTCTTTGCCACTAAAAAGGTCCTCTCTAAAAGTTTAAAGTCCAGGGGCTCAGGGAGTGAGTTGAGAACAACGTGAGTAGTTTCCACTTGAAAGGGACCGTCACCCGCAAGCTGCAACCGATGGCTCCTGGAGGCTGTGGTGCACATCGCGCTGGGCCTCGGCTCTTGTGGCGCCTGAACCCGCTACTCGGACAAAACCGAAGCGGCCGGCCTGTCAAAGCAAACATGATGAACCGTATGCCTCTTTGGTCCAGGCAGTTCTCTGCTGCTTGACTACAATGGCAAACAAAGCAAAATAGTTGGAGCAGCAACTCTTGAGGGTCATTTCTTGAGCACACATGCATGCAACTGGCAATGCCTTTGTTCTAGCAATGGCTCTGCTGATTGCATGTGCCTCACCCCGGCAGAAGCTAGAGGCCGCTACCCTGCTTCGACAGAAGGCGGGCAGCCATTTGAAGAAGGTGACCTGAACTGGAGCATCTTGAGCATCGGCACTTGACTGCTTTTGCCACATTGGTGAAAAACAAATTGGATGGCCGTGCCATTGCCGAAAAATGATATGTTCGGACTGTGGTAAATAGGGGGTACGGTCTGGAGCTAACAAACGTCTAAAGTGATCACTGCCATCTGCAATGCATCACCAACATGCCGGGCATTGCTTTCTTCCCTGCAATCTGAGGCAGCTTCGGACCCGGTCATGCTGCTCCCATCGAACCGCTCTCCAACTTGCGCACCTCGGTGCCGGGCGTTTGAAGCTACGGAACCTGAGGAATTCGCGGGAGCTAAAGCAACCTGATATATGCTAAGTACAGGTCAATGCCAAGCATCTTCTCCGGACGAGCTATGATGGATGACGTGTGCCCAGGAGCAGTTGGCCTTTTTCTTCTGCAAGCGAAGCCCCGCATCTGCCACCGAAGCTTTTGCAGGGCAGACTGCCTGCCACGTCCAATTCACAGCATCCATGTCGCTTGTGCACGGACACCTGGCACATCTGGCTTCAAGCCCGAAGACATGGAGCAGTTGCGGAGTACATATCGGCCCCAACTCCAAAGAGGCTCACGCATCTTTGCATGAAGGACTGCGCACGTTTCAAGCTTTCATCATTGCGTCCCAGAAAAGCAGCCTGGCTGCCCCTCCCCCCCCCCCCCCAACCCCACCTAGCCCCAGCCGCTTCAGGGGGGCCAAAGCCTACACCCAGCTCACGGCTCGGCTCAGCAGCAGCGCCAGCGCTGCACCAGAGGCGCCGAAGCCCAGAAACACCAAGCCAAACTCCCAGAAGCCGTCGCAGAAGAGGCTGCCCGACAGCCCCCCGTCCAGCGCCTCAAGAAAAAAACCGCTGGAAGCGGGAAGACGAGCTGGATTTTGACCAACCCGCGGGTTGGAAACCACGCCAGCTGGATGACCAACCCAGTGTTTGGCCTGGTAGAGGGGCTTGGAGATTCAAAGCCTGGCTGATGTCTGCGTTGGAGGGTGGCCACGCCGTAAACTGCATTAACATCTTCACGAAGCACCGCCAGCGATTGGAACCACTTGCAGCTGGCAACCAACCACAGTGCGAAACACTACGCAGGTCAAGCATCAAGTAAGCTCAACAAATATAGCGGCTACAGTGGAGGGTCCGTTTGTTCCAAACAAAGGCAAGCATCTCTGCTTCGATCAAGCTGCGAGGCATAATATGAAAAAAAGGGTTGCCATATGCAACTACGCAATGCCGATATCCAACTAACCATCCAACCCAACCAAGGACACCCCGCAAATGCAATGCACAAACTTGGTATGCATGTTCGCGTCGCGCTTCCCGGCGTGAAGACCCCACACAACCCCGAACACCAAACCCCAAAACCAACGGAACCAACCAAATCCCAAATCTCAAATCCCAAACCACCCAAACCGCAAACCAACCAAACGACCAAAATCAAGCAAACCAATCAAGCCACCCAACCCCCAACCCCCCAACTTCTAACTGGAAACCACCAAAATCACCCAAAAGATCCCAAAAGGAAACCACCAAACTCACCCAAACTGCAAACCACCCAACTCCCAACCCAACCAACCCCCCCCCCCCCCCGCACGAACCCACTCCCAGCCCCACCTCCAACAGTGCCAGGCACAGGGCAGCTCCAGCCAGCAGGGTCTCCAGCCAGAGGGTGCAGGTCTGCAGCAGCATGAAGTACCCGGTGACCAGCACCGTCCAAACGCTGAGGCCCAGAAACCCAGCCATGAACACCTCCGGGCGGTGTTGTTCAGTTCACCCCCTGCTTTTCTGGAAACCCTTTACCACTAAACATGGTCAGTTGTTTAAGTTCAGCCCGGTTTTTCTGGAAACCTTTTACCACTAAACATGGTTGCCAAATCAGAGAAACCGGACTGGTCAAAAGGTTTGGGGTGCGGATTTATTTTGGGATTTTTTTTCGTTTTTTTTCGGGAATTTTTTTCGTTTTTCGTCCGGGCCAGCAAAATATCGTATTTTACAGCATTTTCTCGCGAAATTGACGCATTTCACTAGCTCGTCAACATCCCCAGCATCGTTTTCAACATCCCCCGCATGTCCGATCAACATCCCTAGCATCACCAACAAATGGTGGGTAACAAAATCCAAAAATGTAGCTGGCGGGTTGACGGGGTCAAAACAATAATGCTGCAAACAGGAGGGCATTTCAATCCAAGCAAAAAAAATACAAAAAAACAATTAAGAAAAACAGAGCGGGGTAGTGATGATTCGAACAGGGGTGCAATTAAATCTCTGCAAAAAGTCTAAAAAGTAGCGGGGGGGTTGGGGGGGGCGGCAGCCCCCCCCATGATGTTCGAAGAATTTGTAGAGGGGGGGGCGGCAGCCCCCCCCACGATGTTGTTTGCAGAAGTGATGATTTGAATAGGGGTGCAATTAAATCTCTGCAAAAAGTCTAAAAAGTAGCGGGGGGGTTGGGGGGGGGGCGGCAGCCCCCCCCCATGATGTTCGAAGAATTGATGATTCAACTAGGGGTGCAATTAATTAAATCTCTGTAGAAAATCTAAACGTAGCGGGGGGGGTTGGGGGGGGGCGGCAGCCCCCCCATGATGTCGGAAGAAGTGGTGATTCAAGTAGGGTGCAATGATTCAAGAAAGGGTGTGATAGAATTTACAAGGCAGCGGGAGGGTTGGCGGGGGTGGCTTCCCCTATGATGTTCGAAGAAATGCATACATACAGACATACACGGACTACACAGATTACCTAAAATGTCGTATTTTGCAGCATTTTCTCGCGAAATTGGACGCTCGAAAAAGTGATGATTCAAACAGGGGTGCAATTCAATCTCTGCCGGGCCAGTAAAGTGTCGAATTTTACAGCATGTTCTCGCGAAATTGACGCATTTTACACTAGCCCGTCAACATCCCCCGCATGTCCCACCAACATCCCTAGCATCACCCACAAATCGTGTGACGGGGTCAAAGAAATGATGATTCAAGTAGGAGGGCATGTCAATCCCTGTAAAAAAATATAAAAAGTAGCGGGGGGGTTGGGGGGGGCGGCAGCCCCCCCCACGATGTTGTTTGCAGAAGTGATGATTTGAATAGGGGTGCAATTAAATCTCTGCAAAAAGTCTAAAAAGTAGCGGGGGGGTTGGGGGGGGCGGCAGCCCCCCCCCATGATGGTCGAAGAATTGATGATTCAACTAGGGGTGCAACCCCCCCATGATGTTCGAAGAATTGATGACTCAACTAGGGGTGCAACTGATTAAATCTCTGCAGAAAATCTAAAACGTAGCGGGGGGGTTGGGGGGGGCCGGCAGCCCCCCCCATGATGTCGGAAAAACGCCACCTGCCGAAGAGGAACTGGGAATGCAGAGGATGCGAAAAGCCAAAAAGCCACCAAAAGCCGCATAAACCAGCAATAAGCCGAAAAGCCTAGAAGCCCAGAAGCCGAGAAGCCAAGAAGCCGAAAAGCCAAGAAGCCAAGAAGCCAAGAAGCCAAGAAGCCAAGAAGCCCAGAAGCCGAGAAGCCGAGAAGCCAAGAAGCCAAGAAGCCGAAAAGCCAAGAAGCCAAGAAGCCGAGAAGCCAAGAAGCCAAGAAGCCAAGAAGCCAAGAAGCCAAGAAGCCAAGAAAAAAATTCCCAAAAAAAAACGAAAAAAATTCCTAAAATAAATACCCCTCCAAAGGTTTGGCCTCTGGGCAGGTCACTGGGGGAGAACTCGCAAGATCAGCCAGGAAGATAAATGTTTGACCACGAAGCTGGAGCCAGTACCTGCCAAAAAACCGTGAATCCCCCAAAGCGTCCATGCCGGGCTCGGGCTGAAACAAGGGAAACCTCTTGCGCGTTCAAATCGATGCAATACGGTTCATCTTTGAAGGGGGGCTTGCCTGCTTTCAGAATGCTTTGAAGAACAACAAAAGGGAACAAAGGGAACAGCAACTTTTTTTGGAGCACCCCCCCCCCCAAAAAAAAAAAAAAAACATATGTTTCTTGCAACTGCCATAAAGCTCATGCAATGAGTTTAAGAACTGGGCTAGACATACATGGATTGTGGGTGGGGTCAGTTCTGGGCTTTGGGATCTAACTTCTGGGTAAAGCGTGGGCCGTCAATCAAACTCAAAGTTGCCTTTCTTTCATTTAGAAAGCATGAACGCATGGCGGGCGTAACTAGCTGTGCAACATTTGCAGCTGTAACTGTAACTGTTCCATTCTTTTCCGAGCGCCGTGGTTTTCAGGCACCAAGCCATACAACCCGCAGGGGTTGGTAATGAACAGCCTGCACCGGTGCTGATGAGCCCCACTGAACACGACACACGTTGGCCAGCTCGTTGAAAAGAGGGATCCAGAAACAACACGTACCGCTTTTTATACAGCTTGAAATCTGCTGGTTCGCAGCAAGTTCGTCCTGCGCAATGTCTAACAATGTGTTTCAGCATGTCAACGCGACGTACAGACCCACAAACACCTAATGTGTGGGAACAAGCACTTACCAACAAAATAGAATACCTCCCTCCTTGCCACAAACATGGCACCTGACAAAGGGTCCCTTGCAGGCACACCCTCCCACAAATGCTACGTTCGCGGAAGCAATCATAAATGCTTCAACTCTGCCTTTAACTCTTGGACAAGGGGTCCAAGGCACTGCACGCTCCTGCTTGTTGCCGGCTGTGCCCAGCCAGCCGCGGAGCCCTTGTATGGGCACGTGCAGCAACATCAGCACAAACCTCGGAGCCCGTGAGCACAAGGCTGCTTCAACCTGAAGCTGGCTAAGTCACTTGAGCGCAGTGTTCACAAATCCCGAAACAGCCTGTAACACAAAGCGACATCCTTTTCACTGCAAATGTAGATGGGCCACTCCCAATCGAACAGACTAGCACCGGGCAAGGCAGGTCGGCAATCTGAGCCGTGTAGATTGATAACATGGATCCAAAAGAGTTGGACTCCAATATCAAGTTGCCTTCCTTTGGGCTTCCTTATGGGAAGCCGAAACTGGCTCCGACTTGGCACATACCCATGTGAAGTTCCGTCAAAATTTGTTGTTCACAGTAAGTACGTTCGAATTTAGAGAGTCCCCTATGGTTTTCCAGCGTTTGGTCTGCAACACAAAGGTATCCTGTTTCTGAGAGTTCCCAATCGTTTTCCGTGGTTTCAAGCACCTTGGGCTATATGGATGTCCAAGAAAGAAAAGAGAGGAAAAGACATAGGGCCTCCTGGCCAATGAGTCAAGAGGCTCCCCTAGCGCAACTCCTGGTGGGTAGCGGTGGAAGTAAGGCTTCACCATCAGCAGCAAGAGCACCACCAGGGCCAGTACAGGCGTCAGGCATCCCTCCAAGTACCTAGCTCATCTCCCTTCTGGCGGTGGATGAACGAAATCCATTTCGCACCACCTGGAATGATGATTCCCCTGTAAATACCAATGAACAATGGTCTCCCATGGTTTACAAGTGGTGCAGGATTTCGTCCATCCACAGTATCGCTGCATTGTTGTCTGCTATCTCCACAAGTTGGGCAAAATGGAGGATCTGGCAATCCCCGTCCATCTTTTCAAGTGTTTCCCACCTCGCTGCGGGGCTGCATGTGTTAACCACTTGGAAGGAGGCCTCATCGAGGACACTTCTGGCTTCGTTGCTGGGCCACAGGAGGCCCGGTCTAAGGGCCATCTGGGTATTCTCGCGCAAACCGCCGCATGGGTCCACAAGTCTGTTGGGCATCCTGGTACGGCTGCCCAACCGTGCATTCCAAAAGGCTCCACAAGAGCAACACGCTGATCCCAGGAATGGATGAAACTTCTTGTTGGTAATCCTCCAATGGTCGTTTCTGTCTACCAGCAGTCGCTTCGACTTAAAGCCTGTGGTGATTTGGGGTAGGTTCATCTCCTCTCGGTGGGCGAGATCCGATGCATGAATGACGCCAACACAGGGAAATCAATGTTCGGAGAATACCCCAAGTGCCAATTGCAGATCAGGCGCAGCAGCACTTGCAAGCGCAAGGAGGAGCGCGGAAATGCGGGGCCCGCCAAATTCTCCATTGCAAGCACATTAATTTGGCGAATCAAGGCAAAAAGGCGTGTGAAAAGTCGGGACGTTTGAGTGTCACCTTGGATGGAACGTCTAAGGGCAACATCCGCCTGAACCAAACATTGAATTGAATTGTCCATGTCCTCAGGTCGTCTGTGCCTGTTCAATGGGGTACGCCAAGCAGGCACAAGCGTCTTCTGGTTGCATCGGAGAGGTAAAACACTTGCAAACATATTCACACGCTCCTGTCTCTTCCATTGATGATTTTTCCTTACAGCCAACCCTAGCCTCATAGCTGTGTTGCATGTGGCCTTCTAAATGGCTGCATTCAGGGCTTCGCCGTACCATGAAAACTGCGCAACAACAATTTTCAGCTTGCCACTTTCAGAGAATTCTCAAGTTTAGGAAGGCCAACGTCCTCGGTGCTCTGGGCTGCTATGCTCCGTCTCAACAAGAACGCGGAGACTTGCAGCAAATCTTTGCGGCAACAATCGCGTGGTAGGTGCGAGGTGCCTGGTCGCTCTCAGACCACAGTCACAAGGCAATGGCTGTTCCCACAACTCGTAGCAACCCAAACCAGGGTCGCCCCCGTGGTTTTCCTTGCTCATCCGCAACAGCCCAACAAATTGCAACCCGCAGCTGGGAACCGAGGCCCGAACAATACAAATCCTTAGCGATGTCATAGCTCACCTCGAAGTCAACGATGAAAAACTGCCAGGGCGCGCTGGCTCGGGGAAAGGCCATGGCAGGCCATGTGCGTGTGTGTGTGTGTGTGGATCGAAGGAGGCTTCTCTAGCAACTGGCAGGCAAAAAACTTAAGGACATACATGGTTCTTGACCCTTTAGCGATACCAGCAAATGGGATAACGCAGTATCGACTCAGGTTCCTGACCAAGGAGAGATAAAGTGCCGAGATGCTGCATTTACAAGCTACCGAGCAGGACTACTCTTCAGAAAACATGCACGGGCGGGAATCACACTGACTTCGTGGCTGTTGCGTCGTGCCTGCATCAAAACGCGCGCATCGCGCTGGAATGATCAAGCACATGTTCAACCTCCGGCAACAAACGTATGTTGAGGGTAGGTTGGGGTGCAAGTAAGACGTCTTGGAGTTGCGCCTTGCACTCAGCCCTTCCGAGTCTGAGCTGAGGCTCACTAACAGGCCAGCTACACCAAAACATTGGCCAGTGGTTGAAGAACCCGAATCACCATATGTGCCTACACTGCCCATTGTGCATTGAACGGGTCGGATCCCTGCACCACTGTTTCTTCGCCTCCTTCCAAAAAATTATAGCGGCCCCATCTGTCCAAAAAGTTGCGCGATGTCGATGCCGCCCTCCCAGCCCTCCAACGACACCATGCGAAGGGACCTTCCCAGCAGGCGGCTGAATGTGTCGCAAAGGGAAGAAGGAGTTCACCTCAGCAAGCACGGAACAAGAAGTAGGACGCTCAGCTCTCATCATCGCTTACTGATATATTATATGTCATGTGTAAGTCACTCGCGAGCATGAGGGATACCTGAGAATACACCTCCGTGGGGAGTTTGTTTGACAGCGCAAACGTAAAGAGACTTCAAAAAGACCACATACACAAAAACCAACAGGGCGAAAGCTTCCAGGGATATCCAAACTTTTTGCTTGGAGACCACCCGAACTCGGTCTCCCTCTCGGAAGTTCAGGGGCTCTAAAATGAAGGCTTTTCTTAGACAAATTCTGGGTGAGTGCCCCGTGTTGACCCCAAAGAACAAAGCACAGCCAGATTTAGTTCAGGGGGTCCAGGATGGCTAGTGAAGTTTTCTTGCCACTACGCCTCCTTTCAGGTAAATTGGTTCCTGGCCCCGACGTTTACAACAACAAAGCTTGTTGCATTGGAAACGTTGAGCTGCTAAGAATTGTTCAGGTTTCCAGTCAAAACTGTATCTCAATCCTCTGGCTCACGTTGCCTTTGGTCATGCAAAAATATCCTGTGACAGTCTCTAGGAAGCAAGGAACACACCACAATTGCCCATGAAATTTGTAGTTGGGTTGGAAGCAAATCCACCCCATCTGATCGAATTGATGATAGGGGAGTGTCCCGCCTCCCACATCTTTCCGCAGCCATCTCCACATCTCTCTGAGTGACTAAGTAGCAGCATCTGCGCGTGATAGCGCGCGCCTCCCCGCGCGCGTCATGGGCCTGCCGTTTGATCGCAGGTTGGAAGGCTGCGTAGGGAAATGGTCATTCCCAAAGATGAAAGATCAACGAAAGATCATACCTGTTGGCATTGTGATCATCACAAAGATCAATCACAAAGTTGAAAGTGGTTCCCAAAGATGAAAGATGACAAGAAAGGGCAACCAAATACTGTTGAAGGTCAACCTGCCCGATGTGACACAAGTTCTGGGCCTCTGAAAAAAGAACTCTACAAACACGAGCTTGCACTTGGGGAGAAGTGCGCCGCCTGCGCAAACAATCTGAGACCCTTCTGGACTGACCAGATGTAACATCACTGCACTCCTATTACATGGAAGCCCTCAGGTAGCAAGTTCTACCCATAGCCAGGTGCCCACTCCACTTTCAACCTCATTGCCAGTAGACTGCCCCGAACCTACTGAAAAGTGCTGGTGGGTTTGCGGGGGATGACACAATTGCCTGCTCATCGATGCGAAATCCATCTTCATCTGCGAGGACGAAAGCGGTGGCCAGTGATGTGGCATGCAAGCTTTCCCATGCATCCTGGTGTTGAAGGGCGAGTGGGCGAAAGCCTCAACAAGCAACACGTCTCACAGGCGATCGGGACAAACCCTTAGCAAATACCCTAAAGAGGGTGACTGCAACAGAATCCTCAAACAACCAACACGTCTTAGCGCCGATTCTTTGGGGCATGTTTCCAGGTACCGAGCCATTTGGCACCAAGGGCGCCGGCCCGGAAGCCAACCGAAGTGAGGTTACCAGCTCGGAGGCCTGCAGGATGAGGACCAACACCTCATCTGGAACGCCCAAAGAGAGCATGGCGACCTCAAGCGGCCGACGCGGTTTCGTCTTGACAAGGAGGTCTTAGTGACCTGGTGCGAGGGGGGCTGGAACCAAATCAAACAATACCCATCTCCTTTTAGGTTCCAGCAGTTGACAAAGATTTGGGCGATTTAGCACCCAGCAAACCGGCAAACTTAGATAGCACCATATGGGTCAACACAGAAAACACTTGCAACGCAACTGCCAGAAGTCCAAATCCTTGGTTCATGAGGCTTGCAAGTGCTCATGTTGGCTTATCCAAGATCAGCAGCGAGGGTTCCGAGGGCTCAAGAGCTATGCACGCTATGGAAACCGGATTGAGCTGCCCCATTCTTCTACCAGTATCAAAGTCACCCTTCCAAGTGGTGGGTTTGAGGGAACCACAAACCAGTTCTGACTTTGACCCCCAGAAATGGCAAACGTAACGGCTTTAGGGACAACACTATCCAGTTGCGTTGTTGCCTGCTTGGCTGTATCGCCCAGAAGGCGCTCTTCGCAGGCAAAGTTTTCTTTTCTCCCTGGCGCAATCTCAAGGCGGACGACTCACATCCAGCAAAACGCCCCCAAGAGATCGAAGAGGACACCGTGCTTGGCGCCATCAAAACCTAGCTGATTAATTAAACCTGTTTTTGGACAGCGACCGCCGGGCAAAATCTCTTCTTTGTACAGTGCAGTGAGAGCGATGTGCCAGGGTGGCTCAAGACTACAAACTTGATTACACAATCGGCCCCCTTCAAGAACGCAGCATCTTCAAAGAGCTCTTCAGCGAGCCACTCTCCATATTCAAATCTTTTCAAAGACATTTAGCCACTCTCCCTGCCAAAGTGGCTGCTCATGCTACCAGAGCCAAATGCCCGGTGGCTGCATCAACTCGCGCCCGCAACTCGTCGGCTGGTGAGCTCGGTGAGCAGCTTGCTGCATAGGTTCATCAATACGTGCACCCTACTCTTAAATATATGTCCAGACCCCAGCTCTACCAATGCCAAACTAGAATTGGACAATGCTACACCAACTCTAGACCAGCAAATTTAGGCCGACCGCAGAGACATGATCGGCCAACCTTGGCAGCCTCCTCTGTGAGGTGGCTGCAAAAAAGAGTGACGCTAGCTTGCAGCGGGAACTTGAAGATGCATCTCGATTCTGTCTTCTAGCAAACTTGAGGCAAGAGCTGCCTCTTGCTTTCAAAACCCTGGTTGACAGTTGAATCAAACTGGGATTCGTGTTGATTCTGCTCCACGTATGCAACTTCATAATTTCGACTCACCGCAACGCATTGCCAGTGCTCTCATAAGAAAAACAAACCAAGAAAACATCAGTCAGTTTCAAGAAAGCAGCAACTTAGTAGGCAACTTAGGCTTGCAACGTGTTTGGTGGTGTAAAGGGACCACCCCAAGAAATATTCAGAACCTCCCAAAATGCTCACTCAAGGGACACTGCCAGCTGCACGCCAAAGGCAGAAACACTTGCCGCGGCTCCAGTGCGGGATTGACACAGCCCCCAGAGGCGCACAAAGCTGTGACCGCATCGCCATCTGCCGCACAAGCGATACTTATTCAGACCCCGGAACTTCGATAGCGCACTTCAGCACGTTCCCTTCACTTGGATCCTTTTGAACGACATGCCGTTGATTTTGACCTCTTGGCTAAGCCCGCCTCCTGTCAGGCAGAAGCAGACACGGTGTACAAATAGATGCTTCTCAAGTGGTGGCTTTGCAAAAGAATGCACATCTGCACAAAGCGACGAGTTTCTGTGCAAGCCGAGTGTCGTTCGGAGCAGTCGGCACTTCGTGAGACCACTGGAGTGCCGCTTGCAACGCTGCCTGAGGATTGTCGCACACCTCTCAACACCCCTCCCTGCAACTACAAGTCGATGACAACTTCGAGCAGAACCCGAAAGAGTGACGCAGTGAGCTGTTCCGAACCTTTCTCATACCGTCGCTTCACACTGTCCGCCCCGTGTTGCGAAGTCCGACGTCCAATCCCCACATGCTGGTCCATTCACGAGCAAAAGGACAGCTTGGGATGGAAACCACACACTTTGATTCGGTGTTTTACTTTGAGCGATTCCTATGTTCAAAGCGGTGTGGTTTGAGCAACCTATTTGATTTCCCCCTGTCGCGGCTGGCAGGCCACCTTGGGGACGAGGGCCCCTCATCCAGGTGGACACCTCAATATCAACCAGCCAAGCAAAGAACTGCAGGTCGACTTATCCAAAATTGAGCCAGGTGTCCACCTTTTTTGCTCAGCATGTTTTTTGTTGTGCGAGAAAACCCCTAAGCAAACAAACCAACACAATCTTGTGGTCAGTTTCAATGTCCCCCTCTGCCTCCAGGACTGGCCAAAGCACGTGAAACAAGCCTCCGGGCCTTTTGCAAAGTGAGAAACTACTGGATTGGAAAACAAGCTGCTTACCAACTCCACCAATGTGCAACAGCGAAATCCCCTTGATGCGGATAAAGGGCAGTACTAAACCCAAAGTGGCGAATTCTGCCATCTTCTTTCCCCCAACTGTAAGTCTTTCTGCAAAGCAGGAAACATGGAACAATAGGTATAGAAAAAACAAACAAAACCTAGGATAATTGCAGCCAAAATGGAACCATGATAATGTGGACCCCATAATAATCAACCCCAGTGTATTGGGGGGGGTGTTGTGTTCCTGCATTTCGTGGGGAAGTCAGACCACTTTGGAGGGGCCCCCCACCCCCTTTTTGATAAGCTGAAAAAAAGCACTGGGGTTGATCACTATGGGGTCAACAATACTCCATTCACAAAATGTAGCCCAGGTTTAAACCAGCGCCGGTTGCCCTGAAAACCGGAGCCAAGGCCGCGACGCTCCAAGACGGAGGTCACGGCTAAGCAGGTGGCTTTTGTCCAGTGCGCTCTCCGGCCTTGCAGCATCTTGCAGCCAAGTGCTCAGTCCAGCTGTTTGAGAAAAACATTGCGGAAAGTTGAGGCGCCATGTTTCGAATTCTAAGATGTCTCCATTTGGGTGAACAACAAAAACGGCTGGACGAAGCCCTATAAATAGTGGCAACCATTACTTACTGGTGCAGGATTTCGTCCACCCACAGGTGTTGAGTACCCCTTGCAGATTGACATAGAACCCAGCAAGCCATACTGAGCAGCTTGCTTCGCGCATAGTCCTTTTGACCCTCGGGGATCCCAGAACTGCTCTTGAAAAATAATCCCAAGGGAACACAATTGGATCTAGCCCAAATCAGGCGACGCTGAAACCCACAACGGTCCAAAGGCTACCCCGGCTACCCCAGATTCCGTTCAACAGGGTGGGCCTTGCCGCAGCCGAGGCCAAGAGGAAGTAGCGTTTCAGAAGTCTTGAGGTTACTTTGTGGGCAACTCGCCAGTGATTCTCTTGGCAGGGAATGGATGGTTCTCAAGGCCTGTCAGAATCATGATCTGGCATTGCTTGGCATGCACAAGTTGATGCTGGCTAGCCACCTGCAAAAGACCCAGTGGATGGTTGGTGGTAGATTTCCTGATCTGCGCTCCCAGACCCGCCTTGTAACACATGGGGCTCCCAATGACAGGCCGCTCACAACCCGATGTCTCGTGGGAAACCCCAGTGATCAAGAAGCTCGGCATAGAGGTCCACCCCCCCCCAAACCCCAATGGGCGGTACTGCATTAGCCAAAAGGCTGCGGGCCCCAAATGTAAAAAACACCCAGCGCATCATCGCGTGACAAGCGCATCCAAGTGGCTGGCTATTGCAGTTGTGGCAGTTGAGAAATTTTGGCCGTGGCGAAGATTTGAGGCTTGAGGACGTACAAAGCGGCTGCATGCACGCACACACTCTGCTTCCTCGGGGTGCTAAAGATCAGCAACAGCTTCTCAAGCGAATGAAGCCCAAGACCCTGCTGCGGTTGAAAATGCAGCAGGCCACCGCTTGACAAGCATTCTTGCACGAGGCATGGTTTCATCAGGATGGAAAAACAAGTAAATGACATTCAAAAACACATACATCAATTGCACGAGCCTTGCTGTTGTTGGTATTGTTGTTTGGGTGGTAGTTCGGCAGCTTCGGGATTCTACAAAAACACGCACGCTTGCACAAATGCCTCTGAACAGTTCAGGCGCGTCAAGAGGGAGAGTGCAAAATTATCTCGTCGCATGCTTGGAAGTTGAACAGGCCGGCCTGGGGTACATTGCATATCGGCTGCTCGTTTCTTCTCTCTGGGGCAATCTCAAGGCGCTGGACGACTGACATCCAGCGGGGCCTGGCGCAATCAGCCAAGAGGCACAAAGCTAAGTCGAATAGGGCGCCTCGGTGAGGCTTGATTTGGTTGCGCTTGGCGCCATGAAGACCTACTAGCAGCTTCCCGGGATCTATGATACCCCCGTTTGACGGACGGCGACCCACGGTTGCAACATCTCTCTCCTGTACAATGAGAGGATTGTGTGGGATGGCTCAGTGGCTCAGCCACTTCCGAACTCTCCGTCTTGAAATCGCTTCAGGCTGAGCCACTCTCGCCACGGCTCATGCCAGAACCAAGCGCCCGGCATCCACTCGCACTCGCAACTCGTCACCTGAGCAAGGTGATCTGCCTGCTTGGTTCACAAGCATATCACCAGCTTTGGGGGAGGGCCGAGTTGCATCTACCATCACCTACTGCACTCGACATGGGCATCACGCATTCGGCGCATGAAAGCGGATGAGTTTGCAAAGACTTCCGAGGCCAGAACCCCCTGTATTAAGTGAACATGTGCTCTGTCGGGCTTGACTCCTAATATCCATAGCGCGGTGCATTGCATGCGGGGCCACCCGAGATTGTGTGCGTGCTTGCTCTGACTGCAGCTCTTGATGGGGTCTGCACAATTTCTTTCAAGGTTGGCGAGAAAGCAGCGGGCAGGAAGCGATCAAGGTCAAGGCTTTGAGGGGACCCAAGCTGACAAACACCGAATTGCTCACATGCTGTCGCCATTTTGTGGACTGTCCACTCCTCGCTTTTGAGAACTGTGTTCTCCCCCATGGTTTTTTGGTGAATGCGCGTTTTATTCATATCAAGGTTGCAGATCCCGGAGCCATTTCCTATTTATCCTCCACAAGAACCAGGAGCTCCTTACCCTCCAAACCACCTACGGGACACCTAAACGGGTGTCCATCGCGCAAATGTCCGACTCGGTTGCGGCCAGGCCTGGCTGCTTGCCGTGGGGCAAGGTGATGTTGAGCTGCCGCCCATCGGGCACCACGACCTATTGTCTTTCCATAGGCCTTTGTCGTTTGGGACAAAGCCATGCCCAGGCATGCCTGCAATCCCAATCCAGCAACCCTCCCAACAAACTGAAAGGGAGACTCCGGGCGAACTGGGCAGTTTGTCGGATCAGGAAGCCTGAATAGGAGCAACCCTGGCCGTTCCTGAAAATGGCAGCTCAATGGCTGCTTGACTGCGCTCCTGTAACAATTGAACCATGGGCCAAACTACCATCCGACGCAAATGGTGCCAAGGGAGCCTGAACTGAGAAGCGTTTGGTGAGTGAGCCTTGGTGGATCCAGCTAGACAGGTGGAACGTCTGCATTCTTGCTATTGGGCTTGCCAGCAAAAAGTTCCCCATTCTCCAAAGCTGTTGTAATGCCAGGAGATGCCAGGAGTCAGTCCTGAAGTACGATCCCACCATAGTATTTTATTCTTCTTTCAGATCAAGGGCTTATTTTAGCTGGTTTTGGACTGAGACGAGCGGACCCTGCTCAGCCCTGCACGACACAGGTCTCACTTTTTAGGAATGTCCAAAGGCTTGCTCAATCTCATTTCCTGGCAGGGCTCCATCCCCGTTGCATCCGACAATGGGCGCTGAGCACTTGTCAACTTCACACTGGTGTGGCCCGGGGTGGACATATATATTGGCTTGCTTTGAAACAAAACAAAGCTGATCCAACAGAATGCCCATTTCTGTGTGCACACTTGAGATCACACTCGTGTCGCGAGACTTTGCGCTCGTGATGCGGGTATCTCTGTGCACGCATGGACCACACATAATTCCCCAACCCCCCACGGTATCATTCCAGCTTTGTGGATGTCTCACCCGCTCAGGATGGACTTTGTGTCCAAATGACACCCCTGAAGCAACTCGGGGTGTGGCACGACCCCCGGGTTCCGCCCATACCAAGCCCCGATCAGACCCGGGCCCCACCTGCAACTCCTGTCCGGGTACAATGCCCATGGGCACTTGGATGGCGAAGATCTCTGGGGTGCCTAACGCTGCCGTCAAAAGAAAACGTTTTGAAGGGACCAGTTTGACAACCCAAAGGAAACTTGTATACTGTGTAGGTGCTGACAAACCCTTCCTCCCATGGCACCTCACAAACAGTCCATTGAAGATGAATTTGACCCAGATACGTTTCACAGGTGCCATGTTAGTCGGGGGAAGGATACCCCCGAAAGGAAACCTGCTATGGGGTGCCCACAATTCCTTTCCAATGCGAACAGGACGTTGATCTGTGGGCCAAAGCGGGCTGTTAGGACAAAGTCACCTCGATAGCACCGCTCAGGGGAAGAACAAAACAACAACTGCAAGTGATAAAGTATCTCCGTCACTTGGGCAATTCAC
Source organism: Effrenium voratum (assembly GCA_963377175.1). Lineage (NCBI taxonomy): Eukaryota > Dinophyceae > Suessiales > Symbiodiniaceae > Effrenium > Effrenium voratum. The sequence goes on along the minus strand of CAUJNA010003261.1, from coordinate 577,199 downwards.
GCAGGTGGAACTGAAGAATCCTCAACCAGCAGAATCTAGCAGTATATTTTGAAGCACTCATATAAGTGCTGCACTTTCAGATGAGTGCTACAACCAGCAAGACTCCTCAGCCAGCTGCATAATCTTTGAAGCACTCATCTGAAAATGAACGCCTTGGGCCATGACAGCTCCTTGGACAGGATTGGAAGAAGTCCCCGCCTGCCGGGTCTTGGGGAGCCGGAGCCGGCTGCTGTCCCGCAAGGCTGAGCTGGGCGGAGCTGGGGTCATAGACCTTGGTGCTATGGTCGGCCGAGTGGCTAGCCACTTGGGGTACAACCTTTTTACAAGGAGCTAATCCCACTTGGGGGAACTCAAGAATGAACATGTTTTAACCTAGGGCCACTTCTTTAACTGAACGAATTTTTGGGGCGTCCATGTCCTCAGCTACCAACAGCTTCTTACCTTGGCCGACCCAATGGGCCATCCCCAAGGCTGCGGTCAAAACCGTCAGGGTGAGTTGTTTGGTCCGTCTCAGTAAACCGAAGGCTTAGAACATATGTTCACTTTGGGAAGACGACCTTTTCACATCATTCTCGGCAACAGCTCAAATCAGTAAAGTTGGGGTCCTGTAACATCATGGTGCTCGAATCTTGAGAAGCTGGCTTTCATTCTCCGTTCAAGCTGCCCGTGGAAAGATCAATTTCTCTTTGGCAGCTAAGCACTCTTGACGGTCCATATTACTGCCGGCCAGCCACACACGCCGGGTTGGTCAATGAATCCATCATTGCCGGAATGCCTCTTGCAAAACACCACAAGGCACCACGGCACCACGCCTGGAGAACCAAAAGCCAGTAAAAACTTGACCCACGGGGCAAGTCTAGTTCTCCAAGAAACTGTAGAGTTCTTGATAGCGACGGCCAAGGGCTTCATATGATTGAATACTGGCACTGGCAATCACAATCGCATCCGCTGATGAGATGTCACTCGCGCTTTCTGTCAGCCATGTTGATTCAGAGGGGATCGCTGCCAAGGGGCTACCTGGATCTCTTTTGCTGCCCCTGGCGGCACTGTGATGGTGAGCTCTCGGCCGTCCGGAAGCTTCACGGCAACAGCCTGTCCTGTGAAACCGTGGGCTGAGGGCAGGGAACCCACAGTTGCCGGTGGTATGTTCTCCACAAAGAGCATTCCTTTAACGCACAATAGTCAACGCACACATGGGAGGGGAGCTGCAACCACTGAAACCATCCCCCTGGCCAAGCTCCAAGCTCCCGCATTCCCGACTGGGCCCCTAGGTGCGGGTAGCTGCAGCCCAAATGCGCCGACGGTCTACCAGCTTTTGATGACCCGATCTATACATTGGAACATGCCTGCCAACCTCTAAGGAGCCAACTTGTGCTCCATGGGCCCGTGGAGTGTCCTGCCACCACCCCGTCGGGCACGGAGATGCTCAGCAGGACTTGCTGCTGCACCGGTGGCACCGGTGGCACCTGTGGCACCGGTGGCACCTGTGGCACCGGTGGCACCGGCGCCGGGTGCTGCGATGCTGGCGGCGCCATCGGCGCCGCCGCCGCCGGCGCCACATACCCCGCAGCGGCATCGGGTTGCACGAAGTGCGCCGGCTGCACGGTCTGAGCGTTGTGGAAGAGGAAGCTGTTCATTTCCTCAGCTTGGCTCGCAGTCTCATTCGTGTCGGTTCTTAACATATCAATCCAATAATCTTCCGAGAGGCTAGCGTTTTGCAAGCCTTGTGTTTCTGTTTCTTACTGGCAAGACTTGGACAAAGACTCGGAAGAACCCATGTTTGTTCCACCCCTAGACTCTCCGGCCGGTTGCTTCTCCTTCATCATTCAGAAGGGCCAATGTTCACCGTGTTCAATCATGGCTTCGTCTGGGCTTTGCACAAGCCGCCAAATGCAGACAATGCAGATCAGTTTTTTCAAGATCACCTTCATGTTCGGGGACTTTCCCACGTCACTCCAACAACACGCCTACGCGAAAAGTGGCAGCTCACTTGACAATTTGAAGTTGCAGCGCCCCTTCCCAGTGTTGTTGCAATGAGGCGCTGGCATCTTGAGATGTCTGCTAGCGAGGCGCCGAGCTGCGAAAGAAACAGCAATTGTGACAAAAGGAAGCCAACTCACCCGCCATGGCAAACTTCCAAGCCACGAGCCTAGCTTGCTGGTGTGACTTAGGACCTTGCGAGGGCCTGCTTTCTCCCAAATGCAGAAAGCCAAATTCCCTCAAGCAGAAATCAGTCTCCTTTCAAAGCCTTTTGACCAGCAGCCACCGCCCACGGAAAAACATGGTTTGTTTGCAAACAGCCACGTGTAACAAGATCTTTCTTAAATCCACAAGTAAGCAACGAGTCGTTTCTATCCAAGCGTCGTTTTGCAAGGCATTCGGCACCCCATAGTGCGAGAAGCGGAGTGACACATAAGAGAGCCAGGCCTGCCGAGCACCGCGTGGCTTGCAAACTGCGCTGACTGCATTGTCGCACACCTCTCAACATCCCTCCGGTTGATGTCCTGCCCTTTCCAACTACACTATGGTGTACTTTCACACAGTTCCCTTTGTGTGCGTGTGAACTGCCCTAACTGTAGCATGGACCCCAAAAAACCCATCCAGTCAACGTAATGGACCCCCAAAACCCATCCAGTCCAAGAAAAATGAGCCCATCCAGTCAGGAAAATTGCAGGGAAAACAACCTTCAATTCCCCATCCAGTTAGGGAAACAAGAACTAAAAAAAAATATCGACATCAACAACAATCCAGTTCAGGAAACCCTCAATATCCCCCCACACCCAAAAAAACACAAAGGTTCAGGAACTGGACCTTGAAGAAGACCCCCAAAAAAAACAAATCCTGCACCTTCATTTGAACACGTATTTTTGCTCCATGTGGTTTGTCACACCTTTTCTGGCTGACTGAACAAATATGGGCTGCTTGGGCCCAACAAAACCCCTTCCGTGAGTTTCACGCAGCACGGCACGGTCACTCGGATCCTCAAGGCCGGCACGGCGCTGCTCCAGGCGGTGGCCCGAGCAGTCGGACCAGAGCTTGGGGGGGAAGGGGTAGCGCACCCGGGCCTCGAACCGACCCAAACCTCTGAGTGGTGGTAGTAATGTTCATGGTCATAATGTATCATAACATGTCATCATGTATATATGTCATCATATGTCATGTCGTCATATATCATCATATATCATCATGTATCATCAGAAATCATCATATATCGTCATGTTTGATCGCGGCGCAGCAAATGGCTCAACTGCCTGCCGAGTACCCTGGACCTAGTTGGATACATTGTGACATGGCTCAAGGACGTTTCCACATCCGTAAAAAAATCTTGTGAGCCATGCACCTCATTCGCCTTCATCAAGCGATCATGCACTACCTGGACTGCACACTTCCTTGTCGTGGCCGGCCTTCCTCTTGGGCTTTGGCTTGGCTCTCCTTTTTGTTTTCCACCCATTCCGCCTCATCATCTGTGGCTAGATTGAACCTCTCAGTCATCTCCGCATCCGCATCAAACCCCTCCAAGACTTCAGCAGCTTATTTCGCCACCCGAGGTAGTTGTGCAGCTTCACAAGCCAACCGTGTTGGCGATGTCCGCGACCGCTGGAACTCCGCGTCTGGAACCGCCGGCCTCACGCCCTTTGGCTCCGTGCTGGACCGGCATTCTTGGCGTTCTCCACTGACGCCATGTAGGCAGATTCTGCTCCTCCGTCGGCCATCAGCCCTCATTGCGCTACTCCACCAGCGCATCAGGCATCAGCTCAACCTCGTCATTCTTTAGCACCTTTCAATATGTCTGGATCACCGTCTCCAGCACCTGGCCTGGACCTGGATTGCTTGCGTGTTCCGGGAATTTTGGTCAGCGGCACCTTCACCTTTGCCTGTGACATGCTCTGGCTCAGCATTCGCCTGAAGTTACCCTTGTTGCTGGCAAGGCCCTCGACGTACTTCTCGAAGAAGGCCTTGATCTCTTCCTCCGTGAAGCCTCCGGTCGTCACCTTCACCATCGCACCCACCGGAGCAACGGCTATAGGACCGCACGTGGCCCTCTCCGTGAGCGATTGTTGTATTCCTTAAGACTACCAGCCTGAAGCTTCTGTTTCCCTTCCTTTTCTTGCCACCGGGTTTCCCGCAAGTTCAGTTCCTTGCGGCCTCCAGCTAGCAGCACCTCCGTTTCCCGGTTGTTATCTGCTTTGGGCTGCGCGCAAAAAAGAATCCACGACGCCTCTAGGTCTTCCACCTCATCGCATGCCAGGCGCCCTGAAAACGCAGTGGCCTGTTTTGTGCAATCAATACACCCTGCTCCTTGCCGTGTTTGACCTGCAATCTGCTGCCCTTCCAACCGAGCTCCTTTTCACCCGTCGCTTGATCCCTTCGCCCAATGGGAATGCCAACGCATCTAACCCGGTACTCCCATGACTGAATGCTGCAACTGTCTGATGAAATCGCGGCCTATCGTCTGCCTGTCGACCTGCCACCAGATCCGGACACCAACTCCAACCTCCAAGACTGTCGATAAAGTCTCCAGCTGCTCATGTACCCAACGGTACTCTAGTCACCCTGTCCGGCTCCAGCTCCGAGAGGGGGGGCCGGACAGCCTCCACGAGGTTGGTACAGCGCATGCCACGGCACCTCATGGATACGGCATCCACACGTCCTTCAGCTCCGTGTTGCGGTCGTCCACCAGATTTTTCGCTCTGCTCCTCCGTGTGCTCCTCTGAAGAATGGGACGTGCATGGTTCATCCAAAGGAGCTCCATCTTGCCATATCGATCTCCGAGGTGGCATGCTGAGACCATGTCACGAACACATAGTTCACGTTGCTGATGGACAGGGGCAAAGACACCTCGGCCATCAAGCGCTAGCGCTTCAGCGGGGACGGCAACGATGGGAGCAGCAAGGCGTACCGTCGGTGGCGGCGCTGGAGCAGGGCGTACCTCACGGTACAAGGCTGGAAGAGCAAACGGGTGAAGAGGTGATCTACAAGGTGCTGGATCAACGATACCTCGAGGAGGAGGCGTACGACCGCATAGGGGGGGTCATGGACACCGTCTGTGGCCTGAAGGTGGGCCGCGGGGAGATGACGGCGAACTTCACGGGCAAGGTGAGGGCGGCATTCGCGGAGGCGGAGGGGATCTCCTTCCCGACAGTGGCGCGGGGCTACATGCTGCTCAGGTTTGCGAAGGTCCACCCGGAGAAGAAGAGCAGTGATACTGGCGGCAGCCAGGCAGAGCTATGAGGGGCGAGATGTGGCGGCGGCTCTCCAGACTACATATCCGGAAGGACTCAGCGGGGGAACATGTCGGGGTGTGCGCGAGGTGGAGGCCGAGCCGGCGCCGATGGAGGACCGATGACGGGGCCACGCAGGCAGTGCTGGCAGCGGAGAGGAGCCGGTGGAGGAGCAGGACGCCATCGAGGTGTTGCTGTTGTGGAAGCAGACCAGGGCATCTGAGAGCATCTCGCGCTTCCGCCTGGGGCCGAAGCCAGATGTGAAGAAGCTTGAGGCGAGAGTTCGGTGCTTTCGCTGCAAGGACCGGGCGGAGCGCCCGAAGAAGATCGCAGAGCGGGCCGGGAAGGCCGGGTACCCTGGGGCTAGCGCCCTTTTCCTACTCAAGTTGACAAGTCCCTTGATCCGGCAAACGCATACACACGCATGGCTCAGGACGTTTCCACAGTCATGTATCATCATATCATCGCTTTGCTGCAATCATCCAAGATCTAGTCACACCTGTGCACTCAGACACCCCCCGGTCCAATTCATCGGCTGCCGCCACCGGAAAGTTGGTGTGGCTGCGGCTTTCATCAACGGATTTTGCTGGGACGTTCATCAACGGAGTTCGCTGGGCTGAATAGTTCTCACGCCGACCGTTCCTCCCACAACTTGCCCGAAGTCGCATGCCGGTTGGTTTTGCAAACGGCTGCCCCAATCCAATGTATGTATCATCATATAGCATCAGATCATCATCTACCATGATGTATTGTTATAAATCATCACGTATCATCATTTACCATCATAAATCATCACCTGGCATCATCGATCATCATGTGTAATCATATATCATCATATATCATCATGTATTATCATGTGTCATCACATAACATCTTCTGTCATCATGTATCATCATACATCATCATACATCATCATATATCATCACATATTTCATCATGTGTCATCATACATCATGACATACCATCATGCATCATCATACATCATGATTTACATCAGCACAGAAATCATCATGTAAATACATATATATATATATATATGTATATATATATACACCTGTCATCATCATCATCATCATCATCATCATCAGCTCCCTCTTGGCGCCGGGTGGTTTGGAGATTGAGCGGTGGTGGTTTCCCATTTGCCTTCCACAACACCATGGAGGGTTTGTCAGCTTCCCTCCTTGGTGATCAGCCCAGTCGTCGTGGCTCATGGGTCATGAATGTTCTACCGTGATTTACTACGGGTGCCCTCTACCCCTCTCATGGTGGCCTACCCTATGCATAGAGGGCGAAGCTTATTGCTCACCAATTCCAAACAAGAACGCCGCTTAAGCCACTTCGGCTTTTGCAGCCATCCTTTTCGAGAAAACTTTTGTTGTTGCGAACCCATGTTCGGGTAGCGGGTCTGGAAAGCTAAAGCACATTGTGCACATTTGCTTCAAGCAAAGTTCGCTGACCCTTCCAGGGTCCCAGGTGCTCGTGAACAATAATCAATACTTGGGTGTTCGGCCAAGCTAGTAAGCTGTTGCTATCCTAGGTTACACCCCACTTTTGAGTCGCCCCTTAGTAGGGTTAACCTGGTTGTAATACCCAAGTGGATTACCACGTACTAGCTTGGCCCAACATCCAAGTCATCAAGCAGGAAACACATCTTGAAACGAGAACCCGCTGGAACCCACGCGTGATTTGCTAGTTAGCAGGGAAGCACGAACCTCCAATGTCTAATGCCGCACCGCTGCATCGGCTGACTTGATGTTAAAAAGTAAGTCTGCACCAGACTTTGTTCCGCCATTGAGGACTTATCAATATTGATTTGTGCACATCCAAAGGCCCCTTTTTGTTTCACACAAATCAAAACACAATTGCATGAAAACGATAAACATACAAGGAATCCCGGAGCTCGAGACGTCTCAACAATGAGTTCGCCACTTTGCTCAAGTACCTGCGTTGGCTCAACACTGTGCGCTGCACATACGGCACGGATGCAAAACGTCGCCACATCTTTGGGCTTCCCTCGAGCCCCGTGAGTTCTTAAATTTGTTTGCTTGTTGATCGCATGGCAAGGAGATGGCCATGGGAAGCGTGGAGTTGCCCTGCATGCAAGCGGCTTGGTCATCAATGAGCTGTTGCTAGGTTCAACTCCTTGCCCCCACCCATACCAGCCGCCAAGTCGCTCTCCTCTGCAGATTGTAGAACTCACTGTACCGTCGCAGCACCTCGTTACACTTCAAGCCCAGTCAAAAGGAAGCCGAAAGCGGTGGTTCGTATTCCCTGTAAATTTGCATTGACATATCAAACCCTTCCAGGGTACCTTCCGCGAGCATGCTTCTATATAATTTTATATAAGTGCTTCCGCGGGCCTTCGGCAAGTTGCTTCTGGAAATTGAAAAGGTAGTCCGCGAGGGAATTCGTATGCGTGGTTTGCTAGTAAACATGCTTGGCAACAACCACCCAAGCGAAATCAAACTACTATGCGCAAATCAACCACGTCCCTTCCCCGGGAAAAACACCTCTTTTTTTTCGCAAACCTTTCTTGGCTGCAGTGCGGCTCAACATTATTTGTTGATATGCCAACATCTGTACATGTTTGCTTGAGGGCAAAAAGCCATGCCACTCATGTGGGAAGCCTTGGGTTGAACAGGTCAGCCCGTACCTTACCCCTCTCTTTCAACCTGCGTTCCGCCGCATTCCTTACAACGCAAGGCACCCCACTTCGGCAAACATCTTGTATTCTTCTGCCAACATGGATACCCCACACGCAATGATACTTTGGGTTTACCTGCGATTAATTTACAATCCTGCTGCACTAGTTCTCCTTCGCAGATTTCGACTGTCTTGTGACATGACTCATGGCATTTGCCTTATGTGCGTGATGCAAATTTGTCATCGCTTGACACCGATTCAGCTATGTAGACGTCAGGCTGCCCGGCGCTGTATGCTACATGGAATCTATGCACCCTTTTGTAGCAGATTTCAACTGCACAAATTATACAGCAAACTCGCCGATGGTTTAAAATCATGCATCCTTTCTTGGCCAGTCAGCTTAGGTTCAGAACAACTTGAACATTATCTGCCTAGATCGCCATCATCGCATTCCAAAGTAAACAACTGTGTTGAGGGTTGAGGGTTGGATCCTCCTTTACTTTACACAAAGCCTGAGCTTTCCCTGACCAATGCCATGCTCGGCAGGGCAAGAAACAAATGAAGGAGAGAAGAAAAATCATGGACACCCACTTGGGCTTGGTTTTAGTACGCTGCATTCCTTCGGCGCTTGATGGAGCTGATGCGTGCGGAAAGGGGCAAAAAACAGGCCAGCCTGGCCGCGCTTTCTGGAAACGAGTTTCGGTGTGGAGGCTTCTTTGTTTGAAATCTAGAGCATGCCCGAGGAGATTCCCGGCTCAAACGTGCTATGCAAATGGATAGGGGATTCTAGCCGCAGTACAGGACAACACAAGACACCTGCAATCCCCTTGTAATTTGGCACTGCTTTCTTGCCGATCGTGTGTCGGTGCGACTTTGCTGTTCAAATGCCATGTTCGTGTTGCATGACTATGCTTCGAGTGAGCAGCTTGACTCGGCAAAACAACAGGGCTCTGCAGCAAATAAACTCATCTCGGACCGACGCTGCCCCCTGCGCTGCCATGGTACCTTTGTCGTCCCGCGCGTGGCGTGGCTGACCTCCACCGTGAAGAAAGTCGTGCCATTGATCACCATCACGCCCTGCCGCTGTATCGAAAAGCTTGCTAGCTCGAAGAAGCGCACTCGGTGCCAGGCAAAGCGGGCAGCTCAACGGAACCAAGCACACATCCAGGCACAAATGTATGACCAAAAAATCCGGGAATCCGTGCAATAAATTGGTCCTTGTACCTCTCTGTCGCGCAGTGCTGTGTGTGGCCCCAAGCGCCAAACCTTTAAACAGCTGGGTAAGCGTTTGCAATACACACACACACACACACGCACAGACCGACCCATTGCTGTAAGCAAAACAGCAAAGCCTCCGGGACTGTAGCCGGGCACCGCTGAGGGTCTGAGGAATGTTTGTCATATATGCTGTCTCCTCTGTTCCTTCGCGCACCAAGCGAATTTCTTCATATCAATTGCCACCCTCGTCTAGGGTCTGCACTTCCTCGCTGCTCTCTCTCTCTCTCTCTCTCGTTCTCTCTCCCCTGCGCCATCTCCAAGAAAGGAATTCGAGGAAAGTGATGAGTGATGGATGAACACGCCTATCTTGTCGTCTGCATGCCGGGATGTCGAGCCAGATCCTTGAGTAGCTAAACCATAATCTGTATATTATCTATATATCGTCATCAAAGGCTTCTCCTGCCCTCTTACCAAGAAATGCTGACCGTGTCCTCGCGAACCATTCTTCTATGAGTTACACTGCCTGTCTTTCTGGTTCCTGACACTAACAGTCCGCGCTGGGATCCAACAATAACAACTACACGATTGCCCCCAGGTTTTGCTCTATGTCTCTCTTCCCCTTCCTGGAATTCAGAATCAGAGCAAACTCATCTCCCAGACGGGTGGGGGCCACCAAGCCGGGGAGTTGGACGTGTTGATCGACGCCTCGCGCGGCAGCCGGATGCCCGTGACCCCGAGGCTGTCCATAACTTGCTTGCCTCGAGAGCTCAGCGAGCATTTGGCGAGATTGCAAACAGGAGGCACTGCATACCCAAAAATGTATCATGGTCAAATTTGGTGAAGCCAAGTCCCAATCTTGCTCAAACCACTTTGCACCAGAAGCTACCAAGCCCGGTGGCTTGGGTGTTGGCAATAAACTCATCCCTTGAAAGAAGCCAAGTTGAGCGTCCAACCAACCAACCAACCAACCAACCAACCAACCAACCAACCAACCAACCTCCAGTCGTTTCGCCCAGGTGCGGCCGACGTTGTTCCCCACCACGGCGCCCAGCACTCCACCCACGACAGCTCCCACGGGGCCGGCCACCACGAGGCCCACCACGGCGCAGCCCACCAGCGGCGCAGCGTTGGCCATGGCCTGTGAGCGCGCCGTGGGCCATCGGAAGAACCCACTGAATTGTGGCCGAGTAGGGGCGAAACAGATATTCTGATTGTCGTTGGGACTTGCAGGGCGGTTTTGAGGGTGCCGACAAAGGTTCCGCGGCCACGTTGCTGGGGTGCATGGTGCAGCTCCAAGCTGAACGCTACCAGTTGCTTCCGTCTCTGCGCTGCTGCCGACTGCAGTACGCAACCGTCATATCTTGACCTCTCGCTGTTCAAGACAAAAAGCTTGCGTGTCACTTTACAGTGTGACGTCTTGCATGCCAGGAAAATGCCCCAACTGTGCTTTGTAGTCAAAGCGGCACCCTAAGCAAAACCGGCATGCACCGACTGGAAACCGTTTGCGCAAACCGGTTTCCGTTCACAGGGCGCCGGTCCGGACCGGTTCCCACGCCGGTCCCGGCCACGGTTGCTGGCCAACCTGGGTGCCGGGGATGACGCGCTCCAATCCCCGGGCGTAAAAAGCCGCACGCTGCTGGGGATATCACCGGCACCTATTATTTGGGCTGACAACATCTCTGGACTAGGTTGGGTTGGAGGCGTCTTCCGGGTTAGGTAAGGGGTTGGTTGGTCGCATCCGGTTGAGTTTAGTGGTTGCTCAGGTTGGTTTCGGATGAGCCTTGATGGTTTGGGCCTCGGCACAGGGCTAATACGCAGGCTGCTGTTGGCAAGGTTTGGGTTTTGGTTGGCATGGGGGAAACTTTGCGCTTGCGGCTGGTTTAGCCAACCAACCAACCAAACAACCGACCGACCAACCAACCAATCAACCAACCAAACCAACCAACCAACCAACCAACCAACCCAACTAACTAACTAACTAACCGAACCAACCAACCAACCAACCAACCGACCAACCGACCAACCAACCAACCAGCCAACCAGCTAACCAGCCAACCAGCCAACCAGCTAACCAGCCAACCAGCCAACCAGCCAGCCAGCCAGCCAACCAGACGGGCCAACAAGATTCCTCTACACACGATGGCTCTCTGCATTCCATGTTAACCTGCAGGCAATTCCTCCGTTGGCGGGAGGTCAGAATGCTCTCTGCCTTAATGCATTACGAGTAGGGTCGGTGGCGGAAGTTCAAACATATACGAACCATAGTTCTCCTTCTCTGTCTCTTGCTCTTTCTCCTTATGCATTTCTTTCTCTTTCACAGTCTCTTCCTCTTTCTCGGTCACTCGCTCTCGCTCTCCCTCTCTCTCTATAAATAAATAAATAAATAAATAAATATATATATATATGTATGTTCTTTTTCTTTTTATCTTGTTCTCTCTTCTGAATCTTTCTCTTGCGATTTCTCTTCTTTGTTAATTTATCTTTCTCTTGCTCTTCTCTTTCTTTTCATAAGCTCTATATTTATCTTTCTACCGTTCTAGCAGCTAGCTATCGATGTACCTAGTTGTCTTGATTTCTATTTCTGCACCCACCTACCCATCTATCTGTCTCCATACGTCTCGACATCTCTATCACTCTATCCCTCTGTCCCTTTGTCTCGCTTCTCTCTACCTCTCTGCCTGTCTATCCTGCTGTCCCGCTATCTCTATCTTGCTATCTCTTCATCCCTCGGTCTGTATCCCTCAAACTCTCTATCTCGTTGTCTCTGCGTCTCTCTATCTATCGGCCTAACTACCTACCTATCCACTGTTTTATACGTTTTCCTACATTGATCTATCAAACTATCTAGCTTTTGATCCATCCATCTGTCTACCGCTCGATCTATCTATCGATCTATGTATATGTCTATGTATGTATATGTTTCTCTTGAGCCTATCCATCTTTCTATCCATTAAGATTGTCCATCCATCTGTCCATCTGTCCTTTCTGGTCTATCTATTTAGCTATTCTAATAAATCTATCTATCCGTCCTTCCTGATTTCTTGCCTTCCTTCTTTCCTCCCTTCCTTCTTTCTCTCTTTCTCTTTCTTTCGCAGCTTTCTATCCATCTATGTATGCTCCTTCCATCTACCTAACCTCACTATCTAGCTACCTAGCTATCTGGCGATCTCTCAATCTATAGAACTATTGATCTGGTTCTCCTTCCGCCAAATCGACCTGAGCTTGCGAAAGTGCTGCAACTACCATTGATTCGCTTGCCAGCAAACCTGCACCTGGCCAAGCGGCAGCGATGCGCCTGCCACGAAAACTGAGCTTGACCTTGCGAAAGTGACGCGCCTGCCACTGCCCTAAAGAATTTGGGCTTTAAACGGAACTCCAGACACGTGGGCATTGCCCGCCAGGAGTTTCCTGGAAGCCCCGAGAACTCTTGAGGGTATAGTTCACCAGTGAAATTTTCCTTTGGAGGTTCCCAAGATGCCACCCACCTGCCGGGACAGCCTGCGCTGTCACGCACAGCCTTTCAAAACCGTGACAGGTGGCTTGCAGCAGTTGGTGCTGGCAAGTCCGAGGGGCTGCTCCCAGCACAAGGTGTCTAGACCGCGCGAACCCTGCGTCTGCCGGACTCAAATGAGTAAGTGAACAACCTGCGGCTTGGCATGCCGGCCTCTCCCAACCGCAAACAACAAGCAGTAGACCCACAAGCACCGCCCTGCGGCACACCATCCCACCCAGCCAAGTTGCTGATGAAAGGCTTGGCTGGTCCAAGTGACCAGGACAGCTTCTAGATTGTTTGAGGCTTGAGGAAGCAAGCGGGCGCATGCACGCACACATGCTGTCACTCTGTCGCCTCAAGACGCTGAATATCAGCAACGGCTGACAGCTGCTCAAGCAAAGTCAGTCGCTTGACAAATAAAACACGTTCAATAAGGGACACAGTATGAAAGTGTTGTGGCTGTTTCGGTGGTTGTTTGTCTGCTGCTGGATTAAGCAAAAAAGAAACTTGCACAAATGGATGGCTGCCTGGCCAACTGAAAATCACTCGTGTGCAAGGCACCTCTTTGCCACCATCTTGCGTTGAAGTGCGGGCAAATGACCAACTTGGCCTCTGAACAGTGCAACTTCTGCTGATAAGTACCTGCTCAAGCTCAGAAGTGGATGAAGATAAAGCTCAGTAACCTGACTCCTTGTATCTCTGAATGCTCCGGCTGCAGCCGGTAAGCCTAGCAGCTAGGAACTGCGGAGCAGTGGACTATGGATTCCACGTTGTAGTTCCACATGTTCCAGCAAATTGGCTCGCAATGTTTGCCATGTTGAGGAAAATCCATGAACATCTACCACGCCAGAGGGCCACAGCCACACTATGTTTCCAAAATAGCGGCTGCCGTCTTTGTGCCAATCTGCGAGCTGAATTGCTCTTCCGGCATTGGCAGAGTGGGGTGAAGGTCAAGAAGGTAAGTGCCGGCTCACCGGTGAAAGCATGATTGCCCAGTCAAACCGGTGTACTTGAGGGCGGCTACTTAGGCACTGCGAAGACTTACAACGAAGGAAGGGTGGGATCGGGCTATGACCAGGGCTGCCCACTATTTGCTAGCCTGCCCCCGTCTGTACATACCTGTCGTCGATTCTTCTGGAACCCTTGCATAGGCTTGCTGTAAAGGGCAACCACCAGGAAACCAAACAATTCGAGGATTCCCCTGTGCAAGCTATGAGCAGCTGTCAGGCCAGAAACGCTGCCGAGTCTCAGCTTATGCCTGCACCAGCCCCGAGCGCGTCGCATCCAAGCAAACCAGCACCAGGTCTCCTGACGCCGTTGAGGCACTGGCACTGGTGGCAGAAAGTCGAGGAACCGCATGGAACGGAACGTGACGTTTATTATGGTTGATGATCAACCTATTGACAAAAACAACAAACCAGCCAGGTGGGGCGTTGTACTTTTTCAAGCACGGACGGCACTTTGAGTCACAAGGCTTTCTTATTCCAAAGTGGGCCTCAAACCTCAGAAGTTTGCCCCGTACACCTCACGTAATGGCAATGCTCCTGACTTCCTCCCAGCCGGCACCGTAAAGGGCAAGGTTCGTCCGTCTGGCACCTGTATGGCACGCAAAGCCGCTGTGCCACTGAAACCTCACCAAAGGTTCCTAAAATATCTGAGATGTGAGGAAAGGGGTTGACCAAATACAATGGCGACCCCCAACCCCTTTCAGGGCGGCGCAAAATGCCGAGGACACTGTTTGTTGTCAACCCGTGTGCTCAACCCAGCACCGAAAGGCATCCTCAAAAAACGACTTCTCCAAGGGAGGCGAAAGTATAACATTCTGTCCGAGGCGTAGCTCTGGACTACAAATTGGGACATAAACAGAACCAAACACCTGAAACAAGTAGCACATAGGAAAGGGGGGATTCATCATTATGCTTCGCTGCTGTCTCAACAGCACCACTGCACACCGTTGCAGAACACCGCCTCTCACGCCATTGGACTGGGCTGCCCTCAGATCCCTGCTAAAAGTTTAACTTGTAGCGGGTTAAATGGAAACCCCCGCTAAACACTAAAAGGCTAAAAAGCTAAGGGGATGGGAGCCACCAAGTGGACATAGGGCAATGTCTTCACCGAGTCAACACCTACCACCCACCAACGAAGACGGGCCTGAATGTTGATGGCCCGGCCGGGCTCCGAGCCCGGTGGCAGCTGGATGCTGAACATTTCACCTCCTGAAGCCCAATCGGACCAAAGATTCCAGGATCACGCAAAAATGTAGACAACTTGCTGAAGCCAACAAGCAAGCCCATGTGCAAGGCTGGCATGGCTCCCACTCCTGCCCCAAAAAGAAAACTTTTCTGTTCCCCCCATTCGCCCTTGTGATTCATCATTCATCTATGACTTTGCTCGGTCGACCCGGCGCTTTTGCTGTCTCCTGAGCCTTGGGAGTTGGTCTGTGGGTTGCAAGTTGGCGCCACGGTCAGTCGCCCCTGCGCGGCATCGAACTCCAACTGCAGCTCCTTCCGCGTCCGAAAGCGCGGCGGCAATTCTTCCATGGCTCGCCTTTAAAGGGGTGTGTCTACAAGAACCTTACGTATTGTGCAAGTCCTCTGAACAAAAACAGGCCGTTTGCATTTGGGGGGTGCCCTCATTCAAGCTGTCAGCTCAAGTGTCCAAGTCCAATATGAACAGCAAGGGGACGTCAAGGACCTTGGGACCTTGAACAAAACTTCCTCTGCGCATGAAATTCGATGCGAAACATCACGTCATAAGCAAGGCGGCATAGTAGCGAAGGCTAGCTGCGATGTATGGGTCTTGGGGCTTGGTCAAACCCAAAAACACAAGGCTCCTTGAACATCACAGGAATCTCATCCACATGGCCCGACATGCGATTCATACGGCTCAAGCCTCAAGCGAGAAACATAGGAACCAACCAGGAGTAAAGCTTTGACCGCACGGCAGGATTAAGACATGCAGCTAGATGATGCAGGTTCTTGAGGTAAATAGTATGATATGTTCATGTTTGACTTCATAGGGCAACCATACAAGTCTGACCTTAATATGTTGTCACAAAAGGCTCATGAAATCCGATCAATGCTTGTCCAATGCAAGCGCGGTCTCATGAGTTGTTGACCTGCCAGAACTGGGAAGACTTGCTCGCTCCTCTCGGTGGCCTAGTTCATTGTTTTGATGTCTGTACTTCTTTTTTTATGTTGTTCTTTGTGTTGCTGTTGCTGTTGACATTGTTACCATCACCACCACCACCACCATCAGGACAAGTATCAACTTTACTATCAATGGATCAACCCGAGGAAGAGGAATATGATATAAGAGGCTTTGAATTGACTGAAGAGGTGGCAGAGAAGCGCAATTTAAAGCATCCTTCTTCGCAACTTACAACCGGGCCCTATCCTCACTACCTGAGTGCCCAGAAAACGTCTCAACTGGCAGCGGTTGCGTCGTGAGCGCCTGAGGGGCGTCGGGAGGGACCACCACTGTGAGCTCCCGGCCATCTGGCACCTTCACGGCCAGCATCTGTCCTTCCGGCAGTTGGCCCCAACTGTAGGCTTGGCAATGGGCAAAGGCGCCCAAATTAGAAGTGGCTTGGCATGCTTTTGTTTGCTCTTACTCCACAAGGGGACTTTTGGGGCTCCACATGGAGATCTACCTCGCTGGAGGTGCGCCCTTCAATCAAACTGCGCCGAGATTGCCTGTGGACCTCTCGAGATCTTTCAAGGATTGAGCCCATAGAGGGGCCTTCAGAACTGTTGTGGGAGCACCCCTTCGACAGTCTCAAACCAAGTACGCCGGACTCCTAGCCTGGAAGCAAAGTGACACCAAGCCACCCCTTGGAAGACTCGTTTTGAGTCACAAGGAGACATCTTGCCTCCCCGGTTGGTTGGCGATGGTAGAACAGGTTCTGAATCCGAGGTTGGGCCCCTGAAGACTGGGCAAGATGAGATTTCAAGTGCCAAGAAGCACCCAAAAAAACTCTCATTGATCAAACCCACGAGGGCTCCACTCATGAGCATGCACCAACCGTCAGACACTTGTGAAAAAGTCACAAATCTACCCCTCACCTTTCTCAGTCAACATCAACGCGGCCAAGCGAGTATCTGGGCAGCTTCCCCTGGCTCGAATCAGGGCTTCGCGCTTCGTTGGGCCCAATCCCATCCCTTTAAGGTGAGTCAACTGCCATTTTGGTGTCGGGGCATGCTGCATGCTTCAGACATATCCCGAACACCCCGGATCCAGTGCAATAAGTCGTAAAGCTGCAGCGCTGGATGAACACTCGAGCAGGGCAAGGCGGCATCTAAAGCTGTCCCCTGGCAGCCCTCTTTGTTCAACCCTATCCGCCATCCATGGTTGCACATACAGGCATTCACCAGCCCAGAGCAGTCCTGGCCGAACGCCTGCTGGCACAGAGACGCTCAAAAGCACTTTGTTCCTCAGATCGCTCCATCCAAGGGGCTGCCACACTCAGGTCGGGCCAAACTGGCGACTCGCAGGCCGCAGTCCCCCTGGGTTTGGGCAGACCCAGTCAAAGCTGGTTGTGGATTGGCCTTACAGATCACAGAGGCAGACCCTGCCCCCTGGCCAAGGTGGCTGGCCATCCCCTACCCCGCCCGTCAACCAAAGTCAGGACTCAAGCTTGATTTGAAATTCTACCTATCTCAAACTCGGCACGCAGTGGGCTCAAAAGGAAGGCTGCTTAAAGCTAGCTCGACACAAGCCAAAGTATTCCAGCCCGAGCCAGGTCGCGCAGTGCCGTTCTGGTCCCCCAGCGCCAGCGGTGTATCCCCCGATGTGTTTGGAGGGCGCTGAACCCGCAGCATGGCTCCGGGTGAAGCGCCCTCAGGCACCACGATGATGAAGCCTCGGTCTTGGGCCCGAGGCGTGCGAAGCATTTTTCCGGGTGGGTCTCTGGGACGCTGTTTTTGTGTTTTCATCTGTTATTTTCTTACTTCTTGCTTTTTTTGGGGGGGCCGGGGTGCTTGCTGATATTTTTTCGGCCTGTGGATGCAGAAGCAGTGCGCCAACACACCACGTAGGGGGGCCCCACAAGAAATCAGGCCTAGGTGGCGTGGAGGCAATCGCCAATTAGGACAAACTGGGACCCATTTAGGTCTGTCTTACCTTCTCATAGTGAGTTTGAACCGGAACCAAAGCGAGGCAACCGTGAGGAGATTCTCTTTCACTCTCTCTCTCCCTCTCTCTCTTTCTCTGCCCTGATGTTGAGAATAAACATATGTTGGCCTCATTGTTCTGATTGGGGGGGCTTTTGTCCACCATGTGCGAGGCTTTTCCAGGACCAAAAAAGACAACCCGCTTTCAGAGATCCGGATCTCTTTCTGGGTGACCCCAGCAAGGGAAGCAAAAACAACTGTCGCACTTGGTTGTGCTTTTTTGCTTTTGGGGGACCCCCCAAAAAAAAGAAGAAGCAGCAGATTTCCCTATTGGTTCCCCTTTAACACACTAAAGGGGTACCGTCAAAAAGAAGTCACACCCCGTTTGTAGAACCTTTTCCACCGGACCTTCGCCGCGCCGCTGGGCCCACCGGGCGCCGTCACTGTGAGAGGCTGGCCGGGCACCACGCCAGGAGGCACTTGCACCGAGATGAATTCGTCCGGCACGGGGACCTGATTGCTGCCTCAGGGCAGCAAAGCTGCATCAACATGGAACCTGACGTCGGGAGGACCCCCTCTGGTTCCGCGTTAATGGGAGGGTAGAAGTTAGGCATCAGGAGCAAAGCGCCGCGACAGAACTTGCCGGGACATGCTTTCAGCCCGCCAGCGAAACTGCTGCGTTTCCAACGGCAAAATGCAGATTGAACACCGGCAGCACTACTCGCCATGCCCAAAAAGCCGGGGCCCGCGCCTCTTTCCAAGAAATCTCGCAACGGCGACTCTACACGCCAAGGCATGCCGTTTGCCGTGTAGCGGAGAGCCACGTGGCGAAGCCAAACTTCCTCAGCTAGCAACGAAGCAAACAGACGCGTTCCCTTGGATCAGTCAATGGGGGCAATGGGACTTCCTGCGGGCGAATGTTGACAGGGAGCAACACCAATCACTGCAAGTTGCGCAGAAGGGCATCTTACTTGACGCAGGCACGACCAGCAACGTGAATACAAATGGCTTCAACATGACGCAACCAAGCAGGAGAGCCAAACACCAGGGAGGATGATTCAGCAGCATTCATGCCTCAGTCTCCTACGCCTGAAGCTTCTCAGCCCTTCTACTGTTGATGCCAAGCATAGACCTCAGATCTAAAACCGGCTGGTTGTGTTCTTAGCTCCAGCTCCAACAATCAACATTCTTCACACGCACCCCGGGCAAAACAAACATTCGGAGGGTGTAACCGAATGAGGGCCCTGACCATGTTTAGGGAGCACTGTCTGTGCACCATCTTTGATATCCAGTCCTGGGCCGGTGTAAAATCCCAAATGCTAGTTTGATAAAGAAAAAACATCAGAATGCCACTTGCAACGCATGATCCTGCCTCCTAATACTACTTTCATGCACTGATTCTGCTCCTCAAGACTACTTTCCGGCAAAACGCTCTGACTGTTTGTTTGGGGGGATACCGCCATACTTTCAGCTCTTCAAAATTTGGAGTTAGGGCAAGCCCGAGCAGGTAGCACATGAGGATTTGCCTCTTCATTACCTCACTTGCTGAGAGGAATGCCCACAGCAGCCAAACTACTTGGACTTTTTGCCACAAGCATGGTCCCAAAAAGTAAGCCTCACTTGCACAAAGGACCTCGAAATAACAAAACACAAAGAAGCTCGACCGCTGGGGTGTCAACTGGTTTAATCTGGTTGCTTCCTTCCTGCGCCCAAGCCGCCAAAGCGTGGCGCCGCTCTTCCAGCCGCGGGCCTTCACATCCAAACCACAGCTTCCTGGCGACAGGCCAGAGGAAATGGGTGTGACAACGACGCGGCAAGCCCCGCCCCCCCCCCCCCCCAAAAAAAAAAAAGATCCTTGCAGGCAAAACCCATGCAGCTTCGTGGGGACCCCCCCCCCTTTTTCTTGCTTACGCTGCTTCCTTCGCTTCCCCTTGGGCCTCTTCAAGGCAACGTCTCTCTCGGTTGACACCCGACACTCCCAAGTTCCATCTCATCTTCCTTGGAACCAAATCGCCTGCCGGTGCACCGCCCTTTGCACGCGTATGCCGGAAGGACATTCGCTTGCCAAAGGGCCGTTGCCGGTTCAGTAGGTTCTGCTTTTGGACCCATGACTCAAAGTAGAACCTGGACAAACCAACGCTTTTCTTTGCCTGGAAATCCTTGCGGGTTGGAGCTGTACATGTGACGTGAGCCCTCTTTTGGTCACACATGGACACGCCGGAGTTTACAAGGTCCACTTGCTTTGCGCAAGCAGTAAACACCATGGAACAAAAACGATGCCTTTTAATGTCTCCGAATCCGCGAGATCAGGCGAGCCTAGGGAAGCGACACCGCCCTCGGACGTAACGCTTCAGCTCCCGGAACTCGTTGTAACGCCTCGCAGGGATGGTGCAGTGTGGCCCTTTTAAACACTTACGACTTGGCAAAAGGAGAATAACAGAGAAGCACATTTATCAAAGGGTCCCTTTTGTGGCCAGAAAGCGATATGGAATCAATGATTCTATACTGATTTCTAGCATCGACAGATGTGTAACCCCTGCCTCATGACTCGCCAGGTGCCCCGAGTGGAGTGCCTCACCGTGCCCGCAAGCGGTTGCCTTTTCAGTAAACCCACCAAGGGGGGGAAAGAGGTGCCTATTAGATTAGCAACTGGGCCAACAGGCCTCGTAGAATGGAACGTCAAACCATGCAGTGAAAATCGTGCACGCTTACAGGTTGTTCCATCCGACTAGACGTGCCTGGCGATTCCCAGAAACAACCCTTACTTTTGAGTGGAATGAACCGAGCCCAGGATTGGACCACGTTGGGCCCTAATTCGCACCATGGCAGGGACGCAGCCATCATCACACCAGCACTGCCAACAGCTGAGAGAAAACTGTCGGAGTCTGGTCCTGGACAAAACACACATATCCGTCCCTTGTCAGGTTCCAATGAAAGATGGTCGCAATCATGGGCTCCCTCATGCTCCCTCGTTGCCCAGCCCTAACAGTCGATCAAGCTTGCCATGGCTTATTCTGCAAATGTTGCACATTTCAAGCAGCCCGCAATAGCCCCATCATTTAGAGGGCCAACCTTGTTTCCATGTGTAAGGCTTTGGGGAACGGCCTGTGCATACAGCTTCATGATTGTGCTTGCCCAGGCTCTGGTGTGGGTGTCTTTCACCAAGAATTGGTGGTTTCCCGGTTTCCCTTTTAATCAACACCAAACTCAAGCAGTGCACCCTCAAAACAAAGACCGGCTATGGCAAATAGCGAGCACAGCTGTTTGGGACAAAGACCATGGCGATGTCCAAGCAGCACCACGTCTACTGCGAAGTAGGTGACGCCGTTGTGCTCGCACATCCCTTCTCTGGGCCTCAAGAAGCTGCAGGCGACTGCCGAAACCAACACGCCGCAACTAAGTTGAGAAGCTCACTGTCACATGCTGCGCTCAAAACGGGTTCGTTGCAGGCAAGGGTTGCACCAACTAGTGGTAACTAGGCAGACAATCCGAACACATGCTCACCCGTGATTTGCAAAGTGGAGAACGAGGTGCAACGTGGGTAATGCTTTGCGTCAGACGGCTTTGAGGCCGGCATCTTCCGTCTGCAGTGCGTTGTTCTGTGCCAACGCTCGCACTGTAGGGGAAAGTTTAAGTTTTGGTCATGAGCTCCTTCGAAAGGATGAACGTATTGGGTTTTGTTCAAACAACAGGGACTTGGTGCAATGTTGTGGGCTGCAAAGTGGGGCTTGGCAGATGCACAATGAACAAATTTCCATCCCCCCGCCTTCCAAGTGACACGCACCCAAATTTAATGGGGGGCTCCCTTTTTGGATGGCATTTAAAGGCAAAACCGAAAGAAGGTTAACTTTTGTTTTTGCGGGGGAGCGATCCCCTATGTTTGTCAGCACCTTCTTGGGGAGAGTTTAAGGGACATCCGGAAACTTGCCTTTGGAGACGCACGCAAACGGGCTCACCCCGCCAAGCGGCAAGCTGATGGTGGACACCCCCAGTGAGGGCAAACGGACGCTCGAGCGTTTGGAAGAGGATGCAGCCAATGCGGCAATGCCGCCCCCGATGACGGCGCCCACCGGACCTCTGGGGAAAGCATGGGGTTTAGAACCGTCCACAAACAAGTACGGGATAGACCGCGGATGGACAAGGTTGCATGCTTTTCCTACCTTCAGATATTGCATGCATTGCCCCAGGACGGGTGCCCCCAGGAGCAAACAGCAAACAAACAACCCATTTGCAATATGGCAAGCCTCCACATATTGACCTCCAAAATCACGTTAGGCAAGAACAATACTGTAGAAGCCTGCACATTTTGGTTTTCGAATTTCTGAAACGCTCCGGACGTCCTTCGCCTGCACAGTTTCTCGTTGCCTGCTCCACACCGCCCGTTTCCTGCTTCACCCCACCCCACAAGGAAACTCACAATAAAGGCCCGCGAAGAACGTGGCCGCGCGTCCCGACGCCCTCAAAAGCTCCGAGGCCCTGCGTTCCATGCGAAAGGAAAATGATGTGACTGTCTAGCCTTTCGTTTGCTTCTCCATTGTGAGTTGTTTGGCACATTTTGCATGTAGCGCCATGTCTTGTAGGACAATGACTTCCAAAAAACGGCCCCTGCATGTGCCTGATATGTTTGCTGCTTGACACGGACTGAGCGCAATAAGTTCCTGCACTAAACTGGCTTGGATCCATCCCTCCTGCGACGGCCATGCCCAGCGCTGCGCAACCAACGGTGGCCACCACGCCACCCATGGCGCCCGCTGTACTGGGCGAGTGGGTGACAATCCTCAGCCGAACTCGGGGAAAAAAACAAGGAGATTCAAATTCCCCGGTAGAACACACGGAGCTAAACTAACCCCCTGAGGAATCTCCTTTTGGGAATGTGCCCCGGAACCTCCCAAGCTGCCTGGAACCTTCCAGGAGTTGTTGCTGGGGGGAAAAACCGCTGGCCATCCCCATCCACGCTCATCGCAAAAGGTGCTTTTGGGGGGTAGACATTTCAGCCGCACAAGTTTCACCCCCCCCATGGAATACAGCAATTAGCAGCTTCCAGGCTGATACTGGCTTGCACCCTACCGGTTTCGAGAGCTAGCTGCAGGGGCTCGGGGCATGTGCAATTCGTAGGCCGTGGCTGAAACTTGAGTCAGGCATCAGAGACGTCATGTCTGACCATCCACCAAGAAACAGCCAGGAAAGAACGCCCCTGACAAGTCATTTGGGGTATCGAAAGCCAGCTCCTGGCAGCCAAGGTTCTGAGTTGACATCTCGGTTCAAGCAACCTGGGATGCCTGGTGAAAACTGCCAACGTGAGCTGCGCGATCAGCTCGCACCTCTTCTTTGAGAGCTAAGTCGCTGCGGGTGACCGAACTGGCCCGGACTCCGTCCTGCAATAAGCTCACTTTCGAGTAGAAGAAAGAAGAAATATGAATAAAAAGGCACACACGTAAGCTCAAAGTTCCCGAGTTGAGTTGCCCAAAACAATTTCCCCTTAAACTAAAACTGGCCCTTTGAGGCTGACGATTCCGCCCAACCAAATGTGGAAACTCTTCAGGCCGTGAAATGATGAAGAAAGCTACCAAGCTTCGCGTTTGCGAAGTCAAGCCTGGAGCTCTCAGTTGGGTTCCTAGATTTTCCTGCGATTGGTAAATTGTGTTTTGCTTGCTTGCCTTCACTCACTTCGCCTTCCAAACAGAATTCACCATTTAGCGATGCCTTCAAACAAAGCCCATGTTCAAGCCCATCGTGTTATGCCCGTGCGTGTTTGGACTTGCACCAACTGTTTCATGCAGAAAGCCAGGCGCAAGCAAGAAGGAATTGCATGCATCTCAAGAACCAAGCAAGGAGCCCCCCCCCCCAAGACTCAAAAGACAAGCTTTCTCCTCTCAAGGGGCCTCCTCAAGTTCCATCAGCCTCAGGAAAATCAAGTGCCTAAATGGCACCCTGACACGTCCCTCCCCCCCTTGGTCCCAAAGCCAAGCTCCGGACGGCGCGTGGCAGCAGGCGAAGCGAGAGCCCGGAAAACAGCTGCGCAGTCGACAGGTGGGTTGCCACCATCTCGCGATATCGTCCCAAAATATGTCGAACAAAGTGATATTTTTTGTATTGTGGGGCATCAAGCGTAAGGGCATCGGTATAAGGATGTGTTTGCATTTAGATGTAAATGTATAGATATTTGCGGTGTGCATGATTGTGCATGTGTAGGCAGGTATTTGCTTTCCGCACAGTATATGTATCAAACTGTGTCCACACGTATCTTGATAATCGGATTTGCCTTCAAATGGGTCTGGGAGATACATTGCCTTTGGTTCCGGGTCAGCGGAAGTGGCAGTGCAACTCTCCGGGTAGAAGTAACTCTGTAATTCATGTGTTTGTTTGGCAGCCTGCAAGACCGGGAACGTGACAATGGCAGTATGGGAACGTGACAAAAGTTGAAGTCCGCACTCGAGTAAGTAACTACTCCAACCAATGGAAAATCCAGAATTAATTAGGCCTGTCAACAATAGAACATTATCTTGCTCTTGCGCTGTAAGCAAGCCAAACCTTCAGAACCGAATCACTGGCCCCAATTGCCATAAGAAACCACTGCCACAGCACCGTGGGTCTCGCTCTGGCCAACAGGGCCGCTGGCATCCAGCTGAAGAGGACCAGCGCCGTTCAAGCATCAACCCCTGGCGAGTCAAAGGTGTGACGACTGATTTCTAATTTTGCTGACAGCAAATACAAGTTGAAAGCACAAATCAGCACCGACAGAAAAACCATCCGCGTCTCCACGCCCCATTCCCATCCCCTCCGTGCACGCCCATTTTGGTACCCGCCGGGCCAGTCCGGCTCTTCTGGGCACGGCTTGGGGCCCGGCATGCGTGGCACAGGCGGGCCGGCACCTTAGGTGAGGCAGCCACTCAAATGGGGGGGGGGGGTGGGGGGGAGGCTTGTGAACTGCCAGAGGCTTAGAATCCTTGGGTTGTTGATCTCCAAAACCCTCCGAGGAATCGATCATGAGCAGTACACCGCAAACGTGCTGCCCAACCCCAAACCTCAGCCCGAGATCACTGGAAGATACATGACACCCTTTTCGTAACAAACAACGAACAATGATTCAGGATTGCTTTTGAGCAGGCAGAATATTTGTTGCACTGAAGCTAACAAAAAGGAGCGCAACAGGAACCAAAAGGGCTGCCAAAGGAAAACTGAAGAACACCTGTGTCAAGGGCCCCAGATTCTAGGATATCCAAACATGGCTTAATTTCTGAAGCAAAGCCCGTAGTCAGCAAGGCACCGATGCGAAGACGCACCTGGCCAACACACCGTTCTTGAGCAGATTTCGCGTCACAAGGCGCGATCATTGCCCGTTTGGGGCACGTCCCTTCCTGCGGTGCGCCCCCAAGGGCCGCCAGGAACTTCTTGTTGAAGTCGTCCCTGACACATCCCAATTCCCAAATATCCGTGCCAGGTGCCTCTGGTCGCCGCGGGCTGGGTGAAAGTCGGCGGCAGAATCTTCTGCATGACGCTGAGGAAAAGAATGACAACATTTGACAAACCAGTAAATCTGCAGGATGCCCCTGCAACCTAATTACCCCTTCAGATGCTATGATTTGTGGCCACTCTTGTCTCCCAGGCACTTGCAGGGAAACCACTGGTACACCGACATCGTGAGTTGGGTGTCTGATTTTCAGACACACCAAGGAACATCCCGTTGTCTGCCTGAGTTATGGCAGGTTAAAAAGGCACATGCGTTTTTGGCCGCCCGTTTGCTGGTTTTCTTTCAAGCGTTTGTGGGATGTTTCCTGTCCATTCTGTCCAATACGGTTTTTGTTGGGTCGGGTTAGGGTAGGCTTTAGGGTGCTTGCTTGCTTGTGTGTCTGCTTGGCTCGCAGGGGACTCCAAACCAAATCCCAATCCAGCGAGAACAAAGTCCCGCTAGAATATCAACCTCTTTACGTTGGGTCTCTGATGCTAGCCTCTCATGTATTGGCTGGCCCTCAAAAAGTTGCAGGTATAAACTCCAATCATCAAAGGAACATCTCGTGGTTTATCCGAGTTATGGCTGGTTTAAGAGACACACACGCATACATGCATATATGTATATATGTAAATAAATGTATGCATATGTGTGTATGTAGGTATGTATGTATGTATATATGTATGTCTGCATGTCTGCATGTCTGCATGTCTGCATGTCTGTATGCAGGTATGTAGGTATGTAGGTATGTAGGTATGTAGGTATGTAGGTATGTAGGTATGTAGGTATGTGGGTATGTGGGTATGTAGGTATGTAGGTAGGCATGTAGGTATGTAGGTATGTGGGTATGTAGGTAAGTAGGTATGTAAGTAGGTATGTAGGCATGTAGGCATGTAGGTTGGTATGTAGGTATGTAGGTAGGTATGTATGTAGGTATGTGAGAATGTAGGTATGTAGGTATGTAGGTATGTAGGTATGTAGGTATGTAGGTATGCAGGTATGTATGTATGCATGTATGTAGGTATGTAGGTATGTAGGTATGTAGGTATGCAGGTATGTATGTATGCATGTATGTAGGTATGTAGGTATGTAGGTATGTAGGTATGTATGTGTGTATGTGTGTATGTATGTATGTGGCATGTATGCATGTGTATGTGTGTATGTATGTATGTATGTATGTATGTATGTATGTATGTATGTATGTATGTATGTATGTATGCATGTATGTGTGTGTGTATCTGTGTGTGTGTGTATGTATGTGTTTATGTAGGTGTGTATGTGTGTGTGTGTATGCATGCATGCATGTATGCATGCATGCATGTATGCATGTATGTGTGTATGTGTGTTTGTATGTGTATGCATGTATGCATGTATGCATGTATGTACGTATGTATGTATGTGTGTATGTGTGCATGTATGCATGTATGCATGTTTGCATGTATGTGTATATGTGTATATGTATTTATGTGTGTATGTGTGCATGTATGCATGTGTGCATGTTTGCATGTATGTGTATATGTGTATATGTGTGTATGTGTGTATGTATGTAACATGTACGCATGTATGCATGTATGCATGTATGTATGTATGTATGCATGGATGTATGTATGTATGTATGTATGTGTGCATGTCTGCATGTATGCATGTATGTATGCATGCATGTATGCATGCATGCATGTATGCATGTATGTATGTGTATCATATGCATACATATATATACACAGTATGTTCCGCCCATTTTAGCCAGGGGGCAAGGCGGCAACTCCGGCTCCACCGCCTTGGGCACTGCCAAGCTCGGCCTCCACGTGTCCGCAGGGTCCGGGTCCTGTCAGGCGGTTCGGGCGGCTCGGCCGGCGTCCCCAAGTGCTCGGTGGAGTTTCTCCCAAAATATTGGAAAGCAAAGAACGCCGAATCTCCAATCCAGTTGCCATGCATTTGTTTCTGCATGTGTCTACATGCTTGTGCAGGACGGTTACTTCATCATTACCATGACCCATGGCTTTGTGGTGGAGGAGGCTTGGTGTGCTTCAAGGTTTAGGGCATCCAGCGTAGCCACGGTGCTCTGAGGTGCTCAGAACGACAGACAGCCAACTTAACAACTCTTGGTGAGAAAATGTGAAAAGTCTGCCTTACAACAAGTCCAGTTCAACCTCGATCTCGCTGCTGTGACTGCCAGCGCCAGGTTCGCCCCACGTGACCACAAAGCCATCCCCCAGAATGGCCGCAAATGCGGCGTCCGTTGCTTGGATCTGCTGGACGCGGTGCAACTGTTCCTGCAGCTGGCTGGCGTCACCGCCCTGGCCAGCATGTCCCCATGTCACCACCGAGCCGTCATCCCGGATGGCAGCAAACGCACTCCGAGTTGCTTGGACCTGCCTGACCTGTGTTAGCTGCTCTTGCACTTGACTGCTGTCCCCGCCTTTCTCAGGGCCCCAAGTGACTACAAAGCCATCGTCCAGGATGGCAGCGAAAGCACCAGCTGATGCTTGGATCTGCTGGACGTGCACCAGCTGTTCTTGCACCTGGCTGCTGTCACCACCGTAGGCGAAATGGCCCCAAGTCACCACAGAGCCGTCGTCCCGGATGGCAGCAAAAGCGCATTCAGTTGCTTGGATGTGCTGGACCCGTGTCAACTGCTCTCGCGCCTGGCTGCTGTCACCGCCATACTTAGGCAGGCCCCAAGTCACCACCGAGCCATCGTCCAGGATGGCCGCAAATGCGGCGTCCGTTGCTTGGATCTGCTGGACGCGGTGCAACTGTTCCTGCACCTGGCTGGCGTCACCGCCCCGGCCAGCATGTCCCCATGTCACCACCGAGCCGTCATCCCGGATGGCAGCAAACGCGCCCAAAGTCGCTTGGATCCGCTGGACCCGCGCCAATTGCCCCTGCACCTGGCTACTATCACCGCCAAAATCAGGATTGCCCCAAGTCACCACCGAGCCATCGTCCAGGATAGCAGCAAACGCTCTCAGAGTCGCTTGAACTTGCTGGACGCGCACAAGCTGCTCTTGCACGTCACTGCTGTCACCGCCACTGGTTGGATCGCCCCAAGTCATCACAGAGCCGTCGTCCAGGATGGCAGCAAAAGCACTCCGAGTTGCTTGGATCTGATGGACCCGCGCCAATTGCTCTCGCACCTGGCTGCTGTCACCGCCCCACTCAGGAGCACCCCAAGTGACCACAGAGCCGTCTTCCAGAATGCTTGGATGTGCTGGATCCGCGTCAACTGCTCCCGCACCTGGCTGGTGTCGCCGCCTATCTCGGAAAGGCCCCAAGTCAGCACGGAGCCTCCGGTGGCATGAAGGGCAAAGGCGCCCGTGGTCGAGGCCAGTGCGACGGGCTGCACAATGGCATCAATGATGTCCCCATCTCGCACGCCTACCTCGGACAAAGCCGACCACGGATCCAGCTTCTGCTGTCTGAACATCAGCGCCAGGAAGCGGCGTTTCAACAGCCATTGCGCCTTGGCCTTCAGTTCGCGAACGGGCGACTGCGGCGAAAGCTGAACGCGGCAGCTTGCCCCACTCACCAAGTACACTTCCAGTTGCATGGCCCTTGGGCTAGACTGCCTCATGCAGATATCGGCCACTTGAGGTGCGGGAGGCAGTTTCAAGTTTGAATTGCTACCGTGGTTCCCCATTTGCCCTCGACTTAAGGGGTGGTTTATCTCTTGGTGGTTGGAAGCCCGGTGGTTTGGGGGTTTAAGGGGTAGTTTCCCTTTTGCCCTCCAGCCAGGGGTTCCTTAAAATCCAAGCCACCAATTGAGTAGTGGATTGGTCTATGTTGCAAGTAAGGGAACCAGTTGAAACCCTCGGATTTACCGTTCAGAAGCTGCCATGTTGTTCGCTTCCATGTGTGTGTGTGTCATAATGAAGTGGATTTAAGTGGCATCATGGCAACCCCATGCAGTTCCATACATTCAAACTGGAATCCTAAGCTTCGCAACATCAATGATCCCTCTTTCGGTCTCAGAAGCTGGGATACTCCGGAATCACAGGTGGACCCTGCCACACATTATGCCAAACTCGTCAGAAAAAATCACGCGGAATGTGTTTAGTTCACCTCGAGACCGGCCGGATCTTTGAATGTTGTCATGTCCTTTCAGGATGCACTCCTAATTGCATCACAACCCTATGATACGGGGATGGTCTCCGGAAAACAGGGGTTGTGGTATGGTGGTATCCCAGCAAATGCAACAACCCATGGACACACACCATGAGGGGTACACAACATCAGCCCTTGACCAGTGGCACAAGCTCCATGCCTCCAACTGCGATGCTTGAAATGGCCCCTATGGAACAATTCCCATGAGTTGCTCAAAGCACCCAGGGAAGGTACAAGATGGTACAAGACTCACCCTTACGCGGACCACTTGATCGCGCGCGGCTTTTCCACTGAGCATGCCAGCGGCTCATACCTGGGCAGCTGCGCGCCGAAGGTGCCCTGCTAACTCGTCCTTTTGCTTTGAAACAGAAGGTGTCTTCGTTTCAGGTTGCACGTTTAAGGTGGGTTTAATTATTCATGGCTGAGCACAACGGGCAAAATCACAATGTTCATCATGTCGACAGGGGGGAGATGCATAAAATCCTGGGGTGCGAAGCCTAGCGATTTAATGGCAGTGAATGGCTTGCAAAAGTTATGTGGTCGCAACATACTCGTCGCCAACAAGCAATCATTCGAACAGCACCCTGCATAATGATGGTTGTGCGCCATGCCAACCTCACGAGCAGACAAACAAACAAACAAACAAACAAACAAACAAACAAACAAACAAGCAAGCCACCAAACAAACAGACAGGCGGACAAACAGACAAACAGACACGCAGACAGACAAACAGACGAGCGGACAGGCAGACAGACAAACGGACGAGCAAACAACAAACATACCAAGCGTGAACCAAACCAAACCGAACCAACCCAAGCCAAACTAACAACGATACAAAAACACAATGCAACAAAGTAAGAAATAAATAACACAACAACGTAAGCACATAAACAAATAACAAGTATGTTACGTTACTTCGACTCGGTCGCAGCTGTCGATCGCAGGCTCGGTCGGCGGGCTGGTTGTGGCGGCCGGATGTCCCTTAAAATCTAGCAACCCCAAACCTCTCGGGTGGGCAACAATGAAAAAAAAAGAGAAAGAGAGAAAGAAAAACGGAAAGCAAGCAACGAACGATCAACAATCAAACAAGCAAGCAAACAAGCAAACAACCAAACACACACACACACACACTCACACAAAAGAGGACCACACCTGCCGCAAAAGGCATCCAGCCATATAAGAATGAAGAGCATGAGTACGGGCATGGGTCCGACCAACAGCAAACTCTCAGAACCGGGCAAATCAGCAGTTGCCGTCAACTTTCCCGTCGAACAAGCGGTGCTCTCATATAGATTCCGCAAAAAACTATGCCCGGCTGCCCCCTAATATCCGAGCAGGCTTGGTTGGTTTGCTTCCGAAAGGCATGGGAAATTCACAGCCAAGGTACAAGCCTTCGCAGACTCCGCTGGCACCTGATGGCTCAAAAGCTTTCCCGCCAAGTTCTTGTCTTCGGTGAAAACCTCCGTCCGGCCAGGAGCGATGTGGGTGTTGAAGTAGACCTTGGCTTTGTAAGTTTAATATTTTCAGCTTAGCTCCAGGACTGGTGCGATCTCTATACCTGTTGGCCATGGCTTGCGCTGTCCAAAGCATTCCCTAAGACGCCAAACTTCCTGCGCATCAAACTGAAGCTCTTTAAGAAATTCCCGCTAAGTGCCAGTCAAGGCGCCGCGCAGGCCCAAATTTCATCATCCGCCTCCCGGTCGGCTCCGTCGGGAATGGTCTCAACCAGCTGCTGCAGTCGGATGGCGCTAGGCTGGGAGGCAGGGCATTCGCGAGGTCTGGATCTAAGCCACTGGTTTACCATGCGCACGGCCTCTCTGGCAGCATAGGCCGACTCCTCGCGCTTCCTCGCTTACGTGAAACAGCGGCCTGTTGAAATTGAAAACTACGCTTGAGGTGTTAATCATTGGAATAGGGAGCAATGCTGGAACTGAAGGGGTGGATCCAGGATTCCGTTTGAAGGGTCCATTCCAATGAAGGAGGCACCAGCAAAAACTTGGCTTTGAGCAGACGGGCTTCTGCTGGTCATCCAGCTCTTTCCAAACAGCGATGGGCACGATGATGTTGACCCCGGGTGCGTTTTCCAGAATTTCATTGATGGCTGTGCGGTTGTCGTCAAGCAACTGGTTGGTGTCCAGAATTGCCTTGCCGCAAGGCCGGAGGAATGCACAACCCCACAGGCCAGGCAGTCGTCGCAGTGTCACTTGATATGCGTTAAACAGCACTTCCGCGAGACAATGGCGACATACACACACACACACACAGCAAAGGCCTGTAAACCCAACGGCAAGAGCAAATGGGTAGCTCGGAACGAAGGAGCGCGTGCCAATCTGAAGCCCAGCATTACGCACTGATGCCACAAGCAAAACACGGCCAGTGAGTCCTGGGAACCTCATGGAAAGCGCCGCGTTCATCCCCATCTGCCTTTGACTGAGGGATGAATTGGAATGGGTTGTTCCGAAGAGGGTCAAAAAATCCGGACACTTCGACAGGGAACACCACTACCACCTGGCATATTGACTTATGTTGTGATCGCTTTGAACTAGCAAGGGTTGGCTTCCTTCGCTTGCCCTCACAGGAGGGTATCCGGTGTCAATGCTAATCCGATCCCCCTGATAAAAAGGCCCCCCTCCCGCAAAAAAGGCAGAAAGAAGAAGGATAAAAGGAAAGAAGGAAAGAAGGAAGGAAGAAAGAAAGAAAGACAGAAAGAACGAAAGCAAGCAAGCAAGCAAGCAAGCAAGCAAGCAAGCAAGCAAGCAAGCAAGCAAGCAAGCAAGCAAGCAAGCAAGCAAGCAAGCAAGCAAGCGTGTCCAGTCTTGTGCGTGTGCTTTCTTTCACCTTGGTGGGAGTGTCAACAAAAGTTCGCCAATGCTGGTTTTACAGTAGGGAGATTGAAAGGAAACGGCAACCTGTCCATAGTTTGCAAAGCTTCGTGACTGAAGGCAGGGTGTCCCCCCATAAAACTAAAGGAGAGGTCGGTGGGAGCTAGTTTATTGGTAGTTTATGCTATTTTAGTATTGGTTTTCAAATTGGGCTCTTCTAAATTAGTATTGGGCACCCTGCGGTTTTGGAACAACACGTACTATTCTTAGGGCCACCTTGATCGATAGGTTGAAGAGACTAACTTCCTGGATATAGACAGGGGGTCTGGACCGACAACACGCACATCCCCTTTCGGGCTCCCTTTGGGGAAGTAAAAGTGGGCGATTTAGCGCACAGCTGCGTACTGTTCCACGGGGTCCGCTGGGCTTGGCTCTGGCTCGGCAACCGGGCAGAGGTCCAGGCGTGCGAGAGCCTCTGCAGCGCTGGCGACGTCTTCTGAGACGTCCTCGGTGTCTGCAAAGGACCAAGGCAAGTGGCCCCCTTGTGAGTGCTCCCGTTTCACTACAGAGAGAAACAAAAACTGGGAATTTGAAAACAGAACCAAAGATGAACAAAACACTTTGGACTTGCGGCTTCTTTTTTTGCGGGCAGGAAGACAGCTGCAACCCAGGCGAGTGACCCATGGAAACCTTTCTGGCTCAGCCAAACACCCCCAAAAAAAAAAAACAGGGGCGGAACCCACTGAGCAACTGCAAAAGCTGCGGCCGACGGCGCAGCTTCCGCGTCGGGCTCTTCTTCGTCCCGAGGCGCGCCAAGCGGCAATGCCTCGTCCAGCGTGTGCGCTAGCGCCAGGCGGCTGAGGTACTGTCGTGCCTCTTGCCTGGCCGCGCCTCAGAAAAGCGGATGGGTCCAAACAGTCGAGGCTCGTTGTTTACCACTAAAATGATTTCCCAAGAGGTTTAGAGTCGGCTATGTTTCCAACTTGGACAAGCATCACACCGAGGGGCCAATAAAAATAAAACACCCCAGCTTGTTCAACGGGTACGCATGTAGCCAAGAACCAGGGCCCTTACAGCAATTCTTCCGAGCTTCCAGGCTAAGAAGATTCGCTCAAGGGAGGAGAGGGACCATTTCACGTGGCGACACTGAAGGAGGCCGTTTGGAAACCACGAAGTCCAAACCTTTGAGCAAACACAGAAAGCAAAAGTGTCAAGTCCTGTGTTCCCATGTCCGGAATTGTGTTTTGTCTGGGTCTTCCGCAACCAGTGTAACAGCTGGAGCTTGCCGGTGAGACTCCGTCCTGCGACGCTACCTACAGTGGGCACATAGACCAAAGCGGAAAGCCAAATTCACGGATGGTCTTGTTATGGCCACCTTGGCGCGTCTTTTGTAAAAGCTGTGCTCAAGGGAGCCAAACGGAATCGCCAATGCTTCGGGATTCCGACCAAATGCACAGCCAAGGAGCCAGCCGGCGCCGTGCGGGCAATTTGGAAGCGGATTGGATCCCTCTCGCATCGCCCTGCCATTGCGCTCGCCTCTACAGCGATGCGCACCCGCCACGCGGACGTGTCCTTGTTCAGGGATGCGGGGCTGACACTTGTCCAAGAAGAGCGCCAAAAAAGAGCAGCTTCTCGGATTATTAGAAGTTGATAGGTCAAGAGATGGGCTTGGGACAAGTGCGTATGGTTTGAATGCTTGGCTTGCTTCAGAAGCGGTAAGTAGTTGTGGGTACTACCCCAGCGAAACAAAGCGAGCAACCGCATGCTATGTTTGGCGATTCTGTGTGCTACCGCGCAGCGTTCAGCTGAACAGACTCGTGGGCGAGGAATCCAATTTGATGTTTCACGACACGGAATGGTTTCTCATCCGCACAGGCAATACTTTTCAGGGATGCACAAACGCCTGCCCTGGTGCACCATTGGTGGAGCTTGAAGCTTGGCTACTTGGCTCCTTCATGAGGCGGTTGATTGCCCTGATGATAACCAGCTGAGCAATATTATCACCCAATTGTTTGCTTCCTGGACAGTCACTCCCTACGATCAGCCAAATCCGCAGTATCAGCACACACACACACGCACGCACACACCTGGAAAGGACGTAGTATGGACGTGGATGTATCAGATAAATGTGTTGTGAGGTCTGATTAAGATTCGTGGACCCTGAACCGTCTGGAATCACACGCGCACACACACACACACCACTTACATGTTGATTGTGATCCCTACTAGGCTTGCTTCCATGAGCAGCAGCGCCATTGCGAGGAGCAATTCGCGTCCGGTAAAGTGGAAAATGAGCTTTCGCTGAAGTCATCTCGCGGTGATCGGTCAAGGCCGTATCGTTACAATGGCGCAGCCCTTTCTGCACCTTCGTCAGGGAAGGCTTGGTATGGCGTCCTCGCCCAAACCTGGAAATAAAAGGCTAACATTTTGGGACCTCTACTAAAAATGGACCAAAAAGGGAAAGCCAACAGGTCATTTCAAGAAAATGATGACAAACAACTCCATGGAGGTTGTGGCATCCCTTTCACCCAACTACAATAACTTGTGACGACCACCACTGAGTGCAATCTCTGTCCTCACATCTTTGCGCCCGCGAATGGCTCGGATTGCCTAGGCCCAGGATGTCGCCATCAGCCAGGATGGCCTTTGACGAAAGTCCGCTTCGCATCAGTTGGTGGATTTTGTGTGTGTGTTGTTGCTCCCAGGTTTTCCTCCATAACTGTTGAAGAGGCAGGGGTCCTGCCCATCCACAGTGCTCGTAATGGCTTGGATTGGTGGGCGCGGCTGATAGACCTTGCCACATGTTGGGAGTCCGCGAGGCCAATCCCAAAAACAGGCACAACTCAAAATAAGCAATGAAATGCCCCAGTTGACCAGTGACTCTGGCAGAAAAAAGGACATTGGAGATGCCCAGGGACCCCACCAAACAAAAACCGAAAAAGGGTGCCGGGTGCTGAACATCGACAGGATGGATACGCCCAGTGGCTTTTCGCAGCACCAGGCTGCCATTGACATAGGTGCCATGCCTGCTAACATCCTTGAGCATCACCTGACGCAGGGACCCCCACCTGACCCAATCCAGAAGCAAGTCAGTTGATCCCTGCACTTACGCTCCCTGATTAGCTGGCTACGATTTTCGTGAGCCCATGATCATTGCAAACACTAGGTGAGCTTTGGCTTTTCTTTGGTCGGCAGTCACAACAAACTTCAACCAACAACCAGCAACTGTTTAGCAGGGAATATGGGAATGACCCTGATACACCATCCAGCTGGTGGAAT
>CAUJNA010003261.1:531856-536856 GCA_963377175.1 Effrenium voratum | reverse complement strand
CAAAGCAGGCAACCCTGACTTTACGGCCTATGTGAATCTCCATCCATGCAAACATCCCGGACTCATTCTGCTCAACCCTAATGAAAACATTGATGACCACCCCCTACCCGACAAAAACCAACACAAAACTGGAGTGAGCACTTACCAAATGGCCCAAAGAAGCACCAAAGGTCCTGGAGGTCCTTGCAGAGAACAGCCTCCAGGTCGCTGCTGTCCTCGGAATGCAAAGTCCCAATCCCCCAGTTGCGTTGGCTCTGGCAAATGGCCGTGGTGGTCATTTGCCGTTTTGAGATCCCATTTTGGTTGGTAAGTGAATTCACCGCCCATTTTAGAACCGATTTTAGTCGGGATTGGCATGTTCACTGGGGGGACGATTTGGATTTTGACCCATGGCCAAATGAAAACAACCCTTTGGAAGGGGAAGTTCGAGGTGGGTGTGCCTATTTCTGAAGGGTACTCCTTTGTGGGATTAGCGGAGCCCAGCCCTTTCTTCGGGCCAAGGGATGAGGGTATCGACTTTTCTGCCAGGCAGCTGAGCTATCGTAGCAACTGCCACTGCCTCCAGGCCCTCGCCAAATGGAAGCGGCTCTGTGGACTCCAAACCAGTTTGGAGGTCACTTTTGGGGGGTCAAAAGGAAATATCACCAACACTAACCAACAAGACCCCCCCCCAAGGAAAGGACACCGGCATATGTTCCACTGCGCGTGGTTTAATTGATAATTCATAATTCATAGTGTTCTTCAGCATGTCGGGTCCGAAAGGTCACGTCACATGGGTCTCGTCAATCATGCTCATGTTAATTATTTTGATTGCCAACCATGCTGCACACTGCACCAACCCTGGCTGCCTAACCCAAACACATCATATCTTGCAACTCGCCCAGAAACAAACAAAACCATCACTTTGCAGCCTTTTGCGCCCTTGCCATGAAAAAGGGGGGGCAAAGACTCCCAACAAACACGTATCCACAGAGCCATCCTCCGCCCTTTCCGTGGGGCAAAGCCCGTTTCGGGCGCCTCTGGCTTCGTAGAACTCCAGGGTCTCCAGCTCAGCCAAGAGCTGGTCCTCCGCGCCCAGCGCGGCCAAGGGCGCTTTGAGGTCCTCCTTCAGTGGACACACCGCCTGCAGGCCCGAGCCGGAGCCAACCGCCACATAGGCCGCGTGCAGGAAGAGCCGACCCCCACACCAGGCCTGAAACACAGGTTGCGGGAACGCTGGTCCTCCCTGGACTTCCCTTCTGCTTCTCTTAAATCAGAACCCTACTGCCATACTTAATTTGAGTCAGGCTTGTTTGAGAGGGAAGGGGGGGCTTGGATCCTCTGAAGCCGGTGAAATCTGTTTACTTTACCACACATGTTGGGGGAGAAGATTGGCATACCTCCAAGGGAAACATGCCCTGGAAGACGGCTTGTAGATTTGTCAAACAAGGAAATAAGGTGCTCTAAAAAGACCATCCCTGACTCCCAACAAGCAATCCCATGCAAAAGGCAAGCATGAGATGGTAGCCGCATAGTTTCTCAGTGGATAATTACATGTCTTAGCCTCGGGCCAAGAGTGCAGAATCTTAAAACCTAATGAGGTGACTCATAGCAGGAGAACTGAATAACCAGCTGGAAGCAAGCACAGGCAGAAAGAAGCAAATTGGACGCATGTTCAACGTGTTGCAAGGAAATTGCCTATACATGATGCGGGCACAAGTAAAGCCTCCTGACCAGCCAACGCTTGCTGCATGTTCTTGTGGATTCTGGATTCAAAGGCTCCAAGCATCCCACAGACCGTATCCAAGAGAAGGGCAAAATCTTGCGCCTTTATCCAACCTTGGTTGCTGTTGACCCCTGTGCAAGAAACAAAAACCACTGTTTCGTCCAATGGAACATCTGACCTGTTTCCACAAAAGTTAAAGTCCAAAGATCCAACCAAATGACCACAAAGCAGCTGGCTTCACCTTCACCACTCAAATTCCCCCGGCCGCTTTGTCTGACCAATACCCGGCCGTGGCGTCTTTCCGCGGCGTGTAGCGGTGATCCCCGGCCAAAGGAAAGCCCAGGTGGGCGAAGTGGGCGCGGATCTGATGCATGCGGCCCGTCAAGGGCCAGGCCAAGACCAAGGAGTAGCAGTCCTAAAGCGCGCCCGGATCAAGGGATTTGGAAAGTGCCCAGGCATGCCCACCAGGCTCAGTGTAGGGATTGGGAATACGCGGACGCGGTATTCATCAATTGCTGCTTTAGAAAATGCATCCAGCGGGTGGTTAGGCAATCGTTTTGGTGAGTCGTGCCTCTTGCAATTGCAAGGCGGTGGGCCGAGCTGATATCATTTTTTGTGCTGATGCAGCGGCTGCGATTGGACCAGCAACAAAAAAGACCTTTCTGCCATCCGAGCCTCAAACATCAAAATCAGCCTCAGAAGAACAACATCGGAACAACACACCAAAAAAGAACATCAAGCTCACTGGCCTACCACCTTTTCCGTTTGAACACGCCCAGAGAATTGGTCCTGATGCTGGTCGCCTGGCAGTCGGCAAAGGCGCTGGAACACAGTGACCGCCGGCTTGCCGTAGGGATGCACCACGGCACGGTACCTCAGGGGAAGTAACCCGAAAACCTGTGGAAACCCAAGGCACCAAGCATGTAGCACAGCTTCTCTATAAGAGTTCTTGAGGAATCCCTCGGAACAAGCGTGTTAGGATTCGATTTTGTGAATGGATGTAGGGACACACCAACACAAAGACGGCTTCCACTACTCCGGAAACCTTCGGGCAACGGTTTGACACAGGACGCAAAAAAGCCATAGGCCGCAATGGACGACCAAAGGTCCAAACTGCTACACCTAGAGTCACACTCCCTTCCCCTGTGGCAAAGCGTGTCAAACTTTAGGAGCTCGCCATGATTTGAGCCATCGGACGTTTCCTTGGCACGGGACATTTGCTGAGGTTCCGCCATGTTCCCCCCAAATGAACCATTTCCTGCACACCTTGACCGAACCGCTGCCTATCTACGGACTGCACGGACCGCAGCTTCGTGTCGATGGTGCCATGCTCTGGGGCTTCGCCGATGGCGAGGGCCAGGTAGGCCTTCCTCACCTGCCCGGGCTCCGAGGATCTCTTCGGATTACATCTGCAAGTTGTACAACATGGGTATGGGTCAAAATTAAACCAGGAATCGGACCACTGGTTTTGCTCCATGTTGCCACTTACCAGGGCAACCCATTTTGGGAATCTATTTTTGACCCACAGCCATGTGTCAAAAACCTGAAGTTTGGGATCCCCAAACAAAGGATCTTTGCCATGAACCCAACGTGAGCTCGCCATATACATGGCAGATTACAGGCAAAATGGATGGCAGTGGCAAATGATTCGAAGGAACCTGCAACCAGCGTCATCTATATATTGAAGCAGGCTGATCTATTGTTTGGAGGAAACCCCAACTTGTTTTCTGCTATACTCATTCTAGGGTGGTTCGCAAGGCCCACGGAATCAAGGCTACTACTTGTTTTGGTGGCTCCCCGGTCAAAATCCAAACCTTGGCAGGCCTGTCTGTTAGTGAAGTCCTGCTTCAGCTCCAGCTCTGCTTCCGGTGAAAGAGGCACCACAAGAGCGCCCGAGGTGGGTGCATCCAGCCTTGAGACGCTCTGAATCTTGTACGCCAAGTTGCCTCAGAGATACAATTAGACCCGCCACAATACTTAGGCGGTCCAGCTATTTGTCCCCTTTCACTCAAATCCAAGGAGCCAGTAGGCAATAACCCTTGAAAAATGCTCTGAGTTGTGCGTCTATCACCTTTGCCTTGTCACCGTTCCTAGTTCATGTGGCTGTGGGTCAAAATTAGGTATCCAAAATGGAACCCTGGCAAATAGAACCAAGGACTAAAACGTGCGGTCCCTTGGTGGTTTAATGTTGACCCATACCCATGTGGCCGCCGGGCTCCATAGGCATAGCGATGCAGCCGGGCGGCTCCTGGCCTGGAAATCTTCGATGACTTCCTCCGTGGTGGCGCCGGCCGGTTTGTCCAGCACCGCCGCGTAGCCCTCCTCAGGCCGGCCATGGGAAAAAATGGCAGCCCAGTTCGGTGCCACGTTGCTCAAGACCCCACCCCCCCTGGAGCCCAAATCCCGGTCGAAGCTAAACAAAAAATCAAGGCTTCCTGCTCAGGCTGGTGGATTCCACAGGGAACCCTTCAAGCCCTCCCAAAAAAAAGAAGGAGGAAAAGGTGCCACCGGGCTGGGCAACCTCTTGCACCAAGACCTGCGTCTGGCATTCGCGGCGTGCGGTGGGTCGGTGGCGCTGGCCACAGGCGTCGCCGGGCTTCGCAGATCTGGCCAGGCGGATGGTGATCCCGTGCCTGAGCAGCCGAAATCCTCCCAAGCCGCTAGTATTTCAATTTGGCTGCCTCGCCCCCGACTTTGAAAGGGTGACTGGAGCTCTGGGGAGACTGTCGATGTGAAAACCGCAAGCCAACATGCGAGATGCGCGATTGGCACTCCCACCAGTTACAATTGTGACTTGGCCAAATCATTGAAGAACCCACAAGAAATCCCCATCCCTAACTAGGAAAATCCTGGCCCACAGCCCTTTCCTTCTAATTCTACCAAAGGGGGCTATGTGTGGGGAATGGCGGCTTATTAGGAGTGCCTCCCCTGCGTGCGATAAGGAGTGGGGATTCGAAGAAGCTTAGCAACGCTTCCAAACTGTTTGCGGTAGGAGCTTCTTGCACTTGTTGCATCCAAAGACAATGGCCCCAGGTGCAACCAATAGATCACAGCCTGATTATATACATATATATATAGACTCGCTTTCCCATAATGAAGGCATGATGGGCTCATACACTGAGCGCTTGAAAAGAACCGCTCATTGAGCTTGGCTGTGCAGATTTTCGGTGCTCGTGCATGCCTTTTGGCAAGCCAAGGCGACGCTGGTGGAAATAGAATGTATCAACCTCACGGAAATGTTAGAATCCACGGGGCTACCACTAGTTAAACAGAAACAAACAGCACAAGTCACATC
>CAUJNA010003261.1:461856-526856 GCA_963377175.1 Effrenium voratum | reverse complement strand
GACGATGACGATGACGATGACGATGATGATGATGATGATGATGATGATGATGATGATGATGATGATGATGATGATGATGATGATGATGATGATTATGATCCGGTGCGTGTCGCAATGCGCGGGCAGCCATCGAGATAGAATGCCTGCTCGATGGAAACAGCTGATCGTACTGAGAGCCCCTTTCTGGGGAAAGCTTCACTCCAAGCGTGGCTGCCACGATAAATGCCCCGAGTCGCATACGGCATGGTGACAATGCTCACAAAGTCCAAGCTTTCTCAAACAATTGCGTCAGTTGTTTGAAGCTGATAAAATCTGTCACCCCTTGTCCTGTCCTGCGCCACTTCGCTCAAAAGCTGAAAGGCAAAGCGCTTCTTAGCCGGATCTGCCTGCCAACTCGTCTCAAACTAGCATTCAGGAAACAAAAAGTCAGGCATCAAGCAACTCATGCCACATGTGCAACCAAATGCAAGCAAACCGCGGAACGGGCCCCAGA
This sequence comes from Effrenium voratum, assembly GCA_963377175.1. NCBI lineage: Eukaryota > Dinophyceae > Suessiales > Symbiodiniaceae > Effrenium > Effrenium voratum. The sequence continues at coordinate 526,363 of CAUJNA010003261.1, read as the reverse complement.
TACCAATGGAAATAGTCCCTGCCGAATGTTGCTGCGTTATGCTGTCTCATGCGTCGGGTGTGGGAATTGTGCTAGGGTTGGCATATGTGGGTGGGTGTTGGATGAGCTTTACCAAGGGGCAACTTATTATAGTGTCAAATAAAAAGCATGTTGCCCACATGTCGTTCTATCCCCCACCCCGAGAAAAAGCAAACAGGGCAAAGGTTGGACAGGAAGACCAATGGTAGCGGTTAACATGTTTCGGAACCCCGTTGACTAGAACCCGGCTTTTGGGTTCCCTGAAGCAGACCTTGAACGGGTTGAGCCTGAGCAGGACTGTGGGAAATGACCACTTCTGTGATACAACAAAAAGGGATTCCCCAAAACAAACCCCCCTGTAAAAGGGGGAGATTCCCTGTTGCGTGCTTGACTTGCTTGCTGCCTGGCTTGTTTGCTCGCTGTTTTTTTGGGCGGGTGGTGAGCGGGTTGGGGGGGTGGGGCCCTTGCTGTGGAATGAACCCAGTGCCAGTGAACCGAGAACCGCACTGAACCAAACTAAATAGACAAAAAACTGAACCAAGAACCGCACGAACCGAAACCGTTTCAAGAATCGAACCGACCCAAACAGGATTCCAGAAACCGAAACCGAACCGAGCCAAACCGAAATCACACTGTACCAAGCCCATGCTTGGCTCACAACCTGAAACAAGGCACCATTACACCGCAGCTAGGTCAAGGCACTATTGACGGGGTTATAGCCAGGGTTACTACATACTATGACATCTGCCCCGTATTGCCTGATGTATCAACAATTGCGGAAAGCATGGCAAACGTTTTCCACAGCCCTGACTCTCACATCAGCCAGACATGCCTCATGCTGATCTCTTCTCACAAGCAAGCCAACTGAGCCCACATCTTACTGCTTTCTCCGCCATAGCTAGGATTGCCCCAAGACACCACAGAGCCGTCGGCCAGGATGGCATCAAAAGCGCGCTGAGTTGCTTGAATCTGCTGGACCTGCACCAACTGCTCTTGCACCTGGCTGCTGTCACCGCCAAACTTGCGATGACCCCAGATCACAACGGATCCATCTTCCAGGATGGCAGCAAAAGCACCCTGATTTGCTTGAATCTGCTGGACCTGCACCAACTGCTCTTGCACCTGGCTGCTGTCCCCGCCAAACTTGCGATGACTCCAGGTCACAACGGACCCATCTTCCAAGGACGGCAGCAAAAGCACCCTGAGTTGCTTGGAGCTGCTGGACGCGTACTAGCTGCCCGCTCACCAGGCTGCAGTCACCGCCAAAGCCACGCCACGACAGCGAAAGCGCGCTGAGTTGCTTGAATCTGCTGGATGCCCACCAACTGCTCTTGCACCTGGCTGCTGTCACCGCCTGCGTCACGATCGCCCCAAGTCACCACAGAGCCGTCGGCCAAGATGGCAGCAAAAGCGCCGTCAGTTGTTTGGATCCGCTGGATGCGTACCAACCGCTCTTGCACCTGGCTGCTGCCACCGCCATACATATAGTGGCCCCAAGTCACAACGGAACCATCTTCCAGGACGGCTGCAAAACCACTCTGAGTTGCTTGGATCCTAAAGTCACCGCCATTCATAGGCTGACCCCTAGTCACCACAGAGCCGTCGGCCAGAATGGCATCAAAAGCGCGCTCAGTTGCTTGAATCTGCTGGACCTGCCAACTGCTCTTGCACCTGGCTGCTGTCACCGCCAAACTTGCGATGACCCCAGCTCACAACGGATCCATCTTCCAGGATGGCAGCAAAAGCACCCTGAGTTGCTTGGATCTGCTGGACGTGCACCAACTGCTTTTGCACCTGGCCGCTGTCACCACCATGGACAGGATCGCCCCAAGTCACCACAGAGCCTCCTTCTATACTGTCGCCCACCTCAGCAAGATTGCGCGATAGGTCCAGCTTCTCACTTCCGCGCAGCAACCTCAGAAAGCGACGCTCGGGCTGCCGTTGCGCCTCAACTTTCACTTCACGAACGGTCGACTCTGGAGGCAGTGCAACGGAGCAGCTGTTTCCACTCGCCAGGTACACATGCAATTGCTGGCGCCGAGTTTGCAGCTCGAAGAGGCGGGCAAAGGCGACTACCGACTGAGCCACTAAGCAACCAAAACCATCACGTACAAACTGAAGGTGCGGTCGGACATTCCCCTTGTTTACCATATTCATGTACTTGTGTAAGTAGCAGTTTTCCATATTAACCCTTGACAGGACGAACCACATGTGTGGCCCAGGCTAGAATGCAAGCTGCGCGGGATCTTACAATTGTTGAGGACGACACACCCTGCAAATTTCTAGCATGCATGCTCAGCCAATTGAAGAAGGCTGTGGAAAATAATTCACTTTGCCATGTAGGCCTGGCAGTTCGAGTGGCTGGGCATTGCTTTGTGCAGGCTTGGTATTGGATCATTGGCACTCCTGGCTTTCCTGTAGCTGGCGCCGGCTTTCGCTGACCAGAAGCGGATCCAGCAAACGACAGAAAACCTTCACAAACGGGACAACCAGGCGCACAAACACAAAAGCTCGCAAAGCCAAGGCCAAATTACTTAAAGAACATCACAAACTACACTGGGCAAAAGCCCTTTGACTCAGATCCCTCCCGCCTGAAACGACTGCAGCACTGCCGCCACCCGACGCCTAAGCTGCTCCTGGCAAGAACGCGCCGCAGATATGGGCGCATCCCCCTAGAACTTCCAATTTGTAGTGGGATAGCGCAAGGGAGCCACTGCCACTACAAATCTATCTCTTGAACAACCCAAGGAAAATACCTGAACGGGGCGCTTGTGCCTTGCAGCCCTTTTGAGTCCGATATGTGGTGGCCAGCAGACATGTCCCAACCGTCATTGCCCATACTCACCCTTCCAGAAAAACGGTCCGTTCACTCAGACAGGCTCCACCGAACCTCGAGCCCAAGCTCAGAGCAAACGCTGAGGCCGGACCGGAAGGAGGATTTTCCGGCCTTCGCTGAAAAGTACCGGGTTTCCCTCCAAAAGGCGGCCAGCAATTCTGGGTTTGCGTGAGTTTCCCTCGGTTTGATGGACCTGCCTCACCAGAGTCCGCTCCTGGCACTCTTCGTGCATCTGCGCTGTGCGCTGCCACCAGTCCTCCGTCAGCCCCACCAAAGTCTTCCGCAGCCGCACCGGGCCCTCACACGAGAGAAGTGCTGCTTGGCTACAGGCAAAACATGCAAGGACGGAATGAGATTCCGAAAATGTATGGAAAAAAAGGTGAGTCTCCTGGGTTTGAATCATAGTGGGTCCCCATGTTTGTAGTGGATCGTGGGAAAACTAGTGATCCCCCCACATTGTGCCTGAGAAATCAACAACAGACCTCTGGAAATTCTGGCCAAACTTCGTCACGAGGCAAATATTGCACCAGCCCTAGCGAGTGGTATGATCACAAACACCTGGCTGTTTCCACATGGCCGGCTTAGTTACTTCCCAGATCCAGCGGATGCCAAGTTCTTGCGTGATCTATCGTGTGCTTGCATCGGTGCTTAGCCCTGTGTATGATACTAGGTGTCTGAAGCACCTCCAGTACTCAAGAACCTGCCGTTTACTGTGCATCCGAAGCCCATGGCATGCAGCCCTGTCCGAAGCCAGCCCCTTTGCCCAGTGCCCCATGCTTGTGGTAGGCGTTGGCAAAACCACTGGGCGTGGGCCCGGCCTCTGCATCACCTCCCAAAGGCCCCACCTCGAAGATGTCTGGGCGCTCCTCGGTGAATTTCGGGCTTCGGCTTGGCATCAGCTCGGACATCCCCATGAGCGTTCGATGCCAGGAGCACTCCAACACATCCATCCCTGACACAAAACTGGTCCTGGATTGGCGAGGAAGCACATACCAACAGATGAGGGTTGCCTTTCTGAGCCGTCGCCTGTGTTCCTCTTCATGCACCACATGTGCGGCAAACAACGGCCAAAAGAAACGGCTCCTGCAGGAACTTCAAGAGCTCTGGGATGGCCACCTCCCGACAAAAGTGCGTCCACAGGCTCAGGTGTTTCCTTCAGAACAGCGCTGCAGAACCGCAAGGTCGCATTTGGAAATAAGTACCACCCAGCACTAAGTCGCGGCGGGATCCAATACTAAACAATTCTACACTCTGATGCGGGTCTCGGGACCACCTGTAGGGCGCGTTCGACGGAACCATTTTCCTGCACAAAGTTTGACCTTCTCATAAAAGGGGGTGGTGGTTATAGAATGCTGACTTTTACATCAAAACGAAGAACCCGCCTGAGTTTCACGCAGAAACAACCAATCAGTGAAAATAATGCAGCAAACACATGGCTTCCTGCTACTGCCTTGGAAAGAAACTCTGCTGACAGGGCTATGAGAAGGGAGACAACACATGTATGTTCAACAGCTAGGATGGTCTCCAAAAATGACCGCTCAATCATGAATTATCTCATGATAGACTCACAGAAGCTAAGCCAAAGCCTGTCCACCGATCGGAAAAGGGATCGGAGCGCTTCCCTACGAACAACAGGAACCACACTCCACCTTGAGGCACGCCCGATTCTTTGGTGCCCGCGCACGCTTTCAGTCAGGGGCCGTACTTGGGTGTTCAGCCAAGCTAGAAAGTTGCTGGCAGCCTTGGCTATAACCCACTTGTAAGTCCGCATAAGTCACTTTCAGTGGGAACCCTATTCTGAACGGAGTATCATCCAAGTGTGATCCAAGCGGCTAACCACGTATACACATCCCCTGGGACGTCTCACCGGGGAACTGTCCGGTGGCCCTGCCTTCCACCACTGCTCCGAGCGTGGTGCGCACTGAGGCAATTTCCCTGGCCGGTGACATGTTCCCCTTGAAAGCCGCCAGGGCACCAGCCAAAGCATTACTGGGCTACCCTCAGATCCCCCGATTTTTTAGTGGGTTAAATGGAAACACCACTAAACACTAAAAGGCTAAAAGGCTAAGGGGATGGCTGGGAGCCACCAAGATTAACTGGCATCAGAGGAGGACCAAACCCAAATTGTCAGTGCGTATATGTGTGAACAAGGGGCACCTGGAAACCAAATGGGCCAATTTGAATGCTTTGGAGCTTGAAGGGTTTTTTTTTTGAGACTAAGGTCAAAGAACAGCAATGTATACCACATGAATCCACCAAAGCGAAGGGGTGCAAGGCAACTTCTCGAACTTCTGCACGTCTGATTGATCAAATCAAACCCACACATGTACACTCTTTTTTCTTCTGTGCGTGTGTGGCTTAAGACCTTCTTGGGGGCTCACCACGTTTAGTGAACCCAAACCAAAAAAAAAAAAGTGCCACCTTCAAACGCCGAGGTATTTTTGGAGGAACAGCTGAGGTATGACATCCGGGGCTTCGAACTCTCCACCCTTTCCGGCGCCTTGCGACATGCCGTGCCGCAGCCAGAGCGTCATTTCATTCCGCACCTTCGGCACTGTGCATAGCCAGTCCAGTCGCACCGGGCACTTCCTGGCAGGGGTATCTTTTCGGTTTCTCGCCCGCACATGGCACCAGTCCGAACATGCGGGCCTACACCTGTGGTCATTAGTGATCCTTGGCTAGGCAACCTTTCATTCATAGGCGTCTTGCAGGGCCATCTATGCTCAAGGAACAAGGACATGCTTACATTGGTGGCTACAATCCAGGCTGGATGAACGGCCCTTGCCACACGTGGGCTGTTGGACAATGCCTTTGCTTGTCAACCCCTAACGCCCTCAAGCTTCGGCCCAGAAGCGTTTCTCCGCCGGATGTGACACGACAGTAAGCTCCCAGCTCTAGAGAGTCTCTACATTTCGACTCGCAGAAAACCCTCTCTCATTTAGTTGGTGACATATAACTAGCAGGCTTCAAACTTCAATCACCTGCCGAAGCAGCAGTAAGTTTGGTAATCAACTTGTACCTCTGCCAAGGGGCTACCTCACAATCCCCTGGATGCAAGCAACTTTTCTAAGCCCCTGTTCATTGCCAAAAATAGCACGCACAAGTGTGTGCTATGCATGCAGTGCAGCGGGTTGATACGGAAGCTATCTGAACAGCAACACCCGTCATATGCCACAAGTTCAAACTGTTTCCGCAACACACCATGCGCTTGCCATTTGGGTAGAGGGGGAACACAATATAAATCTACGACCCAATTCTTGTTGACATGCATTCCTGTCGGGCAACACTGTGGTCCAAAACCCCCTTGAATGTGAAGGTTTGAGCCTGGGCAACATGCCCAAACAGGTGTGTGTGCCTCACAGATCTTGGGCTGGGCAAACCTCTCCTAAGACCTCTTCTCTTTCTGCAGCCCGGGCGCCCACCGCGATTCTCCATCACCTGAACGACGCACATGCAGATTGAACGGCGTCAGGGCAAACAATGCTAGCTTAGGCTCATGCAAAAGACAGACACATGTCTCTTGGGATAACGGGCTTGACTAACACTGCAGATCGACCGTGAAGTTGCCCAGCAAACATGGGTTTGTATTTTTTTACGGGGGCCGGGCAGGAAGGTTTGAGTACGGGGTATGATTCGCAGGTATGATTCGCGGGTATGATTCGGGGTATGATTCGGGGGTATGATTCGCGGTAGTAACAATAGTAGTAGTAGTAGTAGCAGTAGTAGTAGTAGTAGTAGTAGTAGTAGTAGTAGTAGGTAGTAGCAGCAGTAGTAGTAGTTGTAGCAGTAGTAGTAGTAGTAGTAGTAGTAGTAGTAGTACTAGTAGTAGGAGTAGTAGTAGTAGTAGTAATAGTAGTAGTAGTAGAAATACATTTTGAATAGTAACAAAAGTAGTGGTAGTAGTAGTAGCAGTAATAATAATAATAGTAGTAGTAATAGTAGTAGTAGTAGTAGTAGTAGTAGGAGTAGAACTGTAGCATCTTGCAGCATACGTTTTAAGGGGTATGATTCGGGGGTATGATTCGGGGAGGTCCCACCTTCTGCCTTTTGAAGCAACTCAACACACCAAAAAAGGACAAAACCACATGGGAGAGAAGCTTTCGCTGGCTAACGGAAAAGGCTGCTGCTGAATTGTTGGGCGATTAACCGTAATGCTGGCTCCCAGCTCCTGGCCGTTCCGTCCGACTTCGCTGTTCCTACTTCAAAGGGGCATTGTACTTTGTAAGCTGGTTCTATCCATGGTAACCCACAAAAGCCGTGGTTATACGTCTCTGTTCAGTGGGTTGTAACCCCGCTGCGAACCACTTGCCTGACGTGCCTGGCCCCTTTTTACGTACTGCCAAGCTGCATATCGCAGGCCAGCGACGCATTCCCGCTGCAAGGCCCGTGTGGGCGCCGGCACCTGCGCGCTTGGATTCTCCGAGCCCAAGGACCGGATTGGACGAGTTGAAACACTTGGGGCTCAAACCGATTTTTCCCCTGTGCTGAAAGCAAAGACCCTTGAAGATGGCGCAAGCCTGACAATCCTGCCAGAAATCCCTTGCCAAGGTTTCCAGTCCCACAAATAAAGTCCAACTGGGTGGCCAATTGGGTAGCAAGCGCGTGGTCCGCAAATCCCGCAAATACTCATCGCCTTGCACTTGCCCTTCAAGGCAGAGTTATTTGCATCTAGTTAATTGGATCTTCGCACCCATTCGAAAAGCAACGGCCTTCCTCCAACACCAAAAAGACTTTGAGCCACGCCTCTTTGCCCCCGGCCTCGGTGTCTTGGGCTGGCCTCAAACATGAAACTGTCGTGCGCTTCAAAAGGTTCCTTGAAGAGACCTGTTGCGGGTTCTGTGATGAAATCCGCCGACCTTTTTCGGCATGCCGGATACCTAAGAGAGGATAGAGGATAACCCCCCCCCCTTACCCCCCCGGCCCGACGTCTGATGCATAGGGTTTAGGGGGGGGGGTCCCCACGTACCGCGCGGAAACGTAGTCTTCGGGGAGCTGGTGTCGCAAAACAGGGGTCCCAGGCTCGACCGGCTCTTTGCTGGTTTGGGTGTCCTGCCTCCTTTTGCCGAAAATATGGAAAACTCTGTGTTGGTTGACGTCCTCTTTGCGAAAACGCTGGAAACACCGTGTTTTTTGTTTGCGGGAAATACTGGGGAGCAAAGGGGAAATGCAAGGAAGTGCAAGGAAATGAGGGGAGGAAATAGGAAGTCGACATGACAGGAAAGCAAGGGGAAATGAAAGGGAAACAAAGGGGAACTGAAAGGGACATGAAAGGGACAGAAATGAAAACAAGGGGAGCCCAGGGGGAATGAAGGACAAGGACACCAATCGACACGACGGGAGATGTAGGGAAATGACTCGCGACGAAAGAACGGGACATACATGGAAAATGAAGCTGACATACCGAGAGAATGAAAGGGACATGAAGGGGGAGTTGAAAGGAATGGAAGGGACATGACCAGGACATCATGGGAAACGTGAAAAGGACATGAAGGGGAAATCAAGGAGAAAGCCAGTAGTAAGCAGACAGCTCAAGGTCATGAAGGGGCAGTGCCCGGACATCGAGGCAACTCACGGGGGACGTGACGCTGCAATGCAGAGAGAGAGAGAGACAGGGAGAGAGCTGAGGGTACCCTTTTTTCTGTAGAAGGGCGTGGGAAGGAGACAAAGACAGAAAGAGACAGAGAAACAGAGAGAGAGAGAGAGAGAGAGAGAGAGAGACAGAGCGAGGGAGATTGAGGAGAGAGAGGGTTGGGGGGATGGGGAGGATGGAGAGAGGACAACAGAACACACGGGGGAGGAGACAAGAGAGAGGAAGGAGAAAAGGGAGAGGACAATGTGGGCGGACTGAGCCGGAGGCTCTAAAGTTAGCTGAACATGAAAAAGGGTCGGATGCAGCAAGCCCCACAGTGCTGGCATTCCCCGCCCCCAACTTTGTATGAATGCAAGTGGCTGCGGAGGGCTTGTTGCAGCCAACCCCACCCACAACGCACAGTGCTGCCACTGCCAGGAAACAAACCCGGGACAAGAGAGACAAGTCACTTTCAGGTGAAAACATGGATGCATATTCATTTCAAGGGCGTGCAAAATGTATGGCAAAATAGCCAGCGAACTCCACACATTCAAATGGCATGTTCCACTCCTCATTGACTCTTCATGGCATGCAGAGTTAACACAGCAAATGCTGATGCCCAGCATTTGGAAGAAAGCATGCCGCAGTATTCTCACTGAGCAAGGCCGTGCCGAGTATGGCTGGCAAAGAAACATCCAGTTCGGCATGTTGCACTCAGCGGGTTGCCTTTGGCTGACACACCCCTCAAATGCGCCGACGTCTCTGTCCAAACTGCATGGCAAAGAGCCTGCGGGCTGCCAGTAGGATGAAGTCACACTTTGACATGCAGCGGAAGGCACACGTGCCTTTTCCCCTCTTGGGGGCCAGCATGCATAGAGGTGTCTGAAACCTCCCTGGCAAAACATACGTCATTCAATAACATTCAATGGCTCAGGAATCCAGGAAGTAGGCACGCATATCAAGACGGGCAAGTTCATGAGATGAACCTGCTTATGCAAAGCTCTGAGGTGAATCCTGTTGTGGGTAACCAAGCTCAACTTGTTGCTCCTAGTGCCAGCGTGCATCCGACCAATGCTTTTGTGTCCACAAATTGCAGTTCTTGCGGCATGGATTGTGCTAAACAAACAACACCAAAAGCGGTTTCCTGTTGGGGAAGCCATCAAACTGTTGAGGCCAACGGTCGGGCAAGCCCAACGAACCCTGGAAGCCCAGTTCCCATAGGTTGCCAGCCTGGAGGTGTCCCCTTGCAAACGTCCGCCTGACCAAGCTGCCCAGCCGGGGGTGTGCCCTTCGTGTAGGGATGCGTAGGGTTCACTTTTGGAGGGAACAGGAATGGTGGACCTTTGACACAGACTGCTCAACCGCCGAATTGCACAGTGGTCGGTTGATTGTGGCCCCAGGCCCGCCCGTAGTGACATGCCTCATGCCTCCTTTGTTCCACTACGCAACATGTTGCACTGTTCGACCTTTTTGGTGACAGCCTTTGAAGGCAAACAAGTGCTGCCAAAAGCTTCGGAGCACCATCCTCGAAAGGGCAGTCAGTGACTGACTGAGAGTCCTTCGTCCAACAAGCATTGCACGGACATTGGCAGGATCCTTCTGTAGACAGCTTCGCTTTTGGGGGGTTTGCTTGAGGGAGGGTATTTGAGTATTGTCTTCAGCGCTTGATATCCTCAATTGAACGCGGCTAGCTGACTCCATCTGAACGCGGGTAAGCCGGATAAGCAACGGCCGCTCGACCGGTCTAGTCCGCGAATATGACAGTCCTGGAACCTGAACATCTCACGTGAAGTGAATACTTGAGCATTGCAGATAAATCGCGTCCAACGTCTGGGGTAACATTCTAACCTTGCAGGTTGGCAACAAAGTTGCGTATCAAGCCTACAGGCCTCAGGCCAAACAGCAAGCCCCACACTGTCTGCTCAATCTTTCAGGCCCGACGCACAGACCTGCAAACAATTCAGCTGGCCTTAGAAAGGCGCACAAACAGGCCAAGAGCTACCGTGGCAAAAAGGACACATCAAAGAAGCTGATCAACAAACTGTCACTGACCACTCTGGCACTGGCAACTGAATCCATGGCCCCCAGCTCAACCGACTGGTCGCGTTCATTTCCCCCGGCAACCTGCACCATCCCCATCCAACCATCCGACCTGACTGCAGGGACACCACCTGGCCCTCCACCCGAAAGACCTGAGAGGCCAAATAGGCAACTTCCAGTGACCTGGCTTGACAAAAGGGAACTCTGTCCGTGTTTGCCTTTTGTTGGTTGTTGTGTTTCGTTGTGTGTTTGTTCTCCTGCGGGAGGGGGGGGGGGGGCACCACCAAACCAAAGGGGGGAAAGGGTGCCATCGAACCAGGACAAGTGGAGAGGGCTTCATTGGCCACTTGCGGCTTAATCGTCACTCAATCGTTCCACTGGCCAAGGAAGACATGTATAGACTGTGTGGCCCTCCTATGCCTCCAATAGTGTGTTCTGCTCAGGCATGACTAGGAGTTCGGCAAGTGTGCAGTGATTCAGGCTTCATTAGGCACGAATATGTTTCATGCCGGAGTGCAAGTACGTTCCGTGCATGTTGGTGTAATGTATGCGTGTGTTTATTGAACAAGCATGCATACACGACAATCGTCTACTTGGCATTGCCGCGGCTGGTGCGTTCCCTCTTGCGTGACCCTTCCGGGTGTGCTGATGCAGCCGGTGATTGCTTTTGGATGCTGTCATTCAACTTGAGGCAGCGGCTCGACAATCCGGCTCTCTCTTAAACAGAATCCTGAGAATCTGGCGTCTGGATGCTGGGCAATAAACTTCAAAAGCTTCCGGTCGCCTTGCAAAAGGAATGATTCGGCGTGATTGGGCATAGCCGCATTCATTTGGTAGGCTGCTCCAAATCGTTGCTTGCTCCGGGCAGCCGCTCGGCTTGATGTATGAGTTCGAATTGTTTAGAGTCCAAGACATATTCGAATGTTTCTTCTGTTCACTTTTGCTTGGAACAACGGGAAAGGTACCACTGCAAAACAGAACTTAGGACTTAAGTTTTCATTGATGGCTTGCCATTGGTGGCTTGCCTTGCCCACTACGGGAACTGGATCCAGAAGCCGGGCGTGAGTCCAATCCAACAGGCTCACATCGAATCCAATCAAAGTTGTCTAAGTGCATGCTGGACTCGGCCTTGTGTCAGACAGAAACTCTGCACTTGGAATTGCTTGCCTCGTTTTGGGGGGCAAACCTTCATGTGCAGCTCCGGGATGCATCCACGCCTAGTTGATGCCGGAGCTGCCGGTCGTACCGCAGCAGCTCGCCTAGAGACGCACCCAATCACTTCGACCCGACCGGCAGGCTCGATGGAGGATGATAGATCGTTCTTGTCCGAAAACGGGTGTGTCTTTCGTTAGGGGACCCGGAAAAATGGCGGTTTTCCTTGGCTTTCCTTTAAACACCATCCCAAAAAAAGGGTACACTCAAAATATACACTCCACTGCCGCCTCCCAAACGAATTTGAAGCAGCGACTAGCAGCATGGCAAACCAGAGGCACTCGAAGGCAAACGATTTCAAATGCGCCTTGAGCAGGGCTACCCTGCTATCGCGGGATTCAAGCGGATCTCAACCTGCCGTAGTTCTTTGGGACAACTATTCTGTATACATTCGTGTGTATATATATATATACATATATGTACACATATTACAAGACATTCTCCACACAACTGCAACTTTGGACCAAGGCATGCCAATGATTTGGCGTGAGGCTTCCCTGTCAAACTGGTCAGGGCAACAGGCAAGTCAACAGGCTGAAAGAATAAATCCACGATAAAATGCCTCAGCAACGACGTTTGTCCCGAACCCTGGGATCATTCAAGCAATGGTGGGATGTGTCCGTGGCAACAAAGGGACACTGTGATGTCCAGCAGGAGAGCGGGGCAGCTTGTGAGAAATGATGAGCTATCCACTCTGGTGCTTCTCTCTTTGCGGCTTTGCTTGGGCATGTTGCCTTGACATCACTGGATAGAAACAAAGTAACTTTCTTAGTGGCTGTTGACCTCTCTGCAAAAGTTTAACCTTTCTGTGGGTCCAATGGAACGCCCAGCCCAAAAAAGGTAAAGTCCAAAGATCCGACCTATAGCCATAAAGACTTGAGCCCCAAACAAAAGCACAGTCCGACAGAAAGCACAATATGTGCCCAAAAGCGTGCCCGCTTCCGAGGCCGTGCCACACCGCAAGGACCATCCAAATGGCAACAACCCAACAAAGATTCAACAAGTAAATAAACATCAAAATAACAACACCCCATTAAACAAACACAACACATGCATCAACCAATGCAAACAAAAACAACATCAAAAGTTGACACCACTCCATTGTTTGTTTAAATCCAGCAAAATCAACACGTCCAAACGACTTGACGCTCCAAATTCGGTGCCTGTGGTCGTCTTTCTTGCTTCAAGGCACTGGCAGGCGCAGAGCCCCCGTTGAGTTGCAGCTCCCGGGCCAAGGCCCGCAGTAGGTTGTCGTCCATGGCGAGTGGCTGTTGGTGTTGGGGGACGGCGCGGTGGTTTCTGTTTCTTGTTTGTCCTTTCTTTTTGCAAGGGGGGGGGGGCGTCTGCTCGTTGTTGTTGTTCTTGTTTCTTTGCTTTTTTTTTGGGGGGGCGGGGGGGGGGGGCTTCTGCGTCGTTTTTCTTTCTTTCTTTCTTGATGGTTTTTTTTTGGGGGGGGGGTTGGTTGGGGGGAGGGTAGCTGTTTGGTGCACCAGGGAGTGGAAGCAAACCTCGTCTCAAAGAACGGCGTTGGATTCTCCAAGGGGAGCAATTGTTTGAAGGGTACCTGGATCAATCCTGAAAGATTAGTAAGGAAAAAGCTCAAAAGTGGATGCATCAACCACCCAACCCACACATGCAATGATTGTCAGCTGATGCGTCCCAGGTGCAACTCTTCGGAACCGATTGAACTGTCTCATGGGGCAGTTTCCAGCCACATGCTCGCGCATGACGCCTTTGAGCCGGCCATGCCTCGAGGCATGAATACTTCTCACAGCTAGCGCTAGGTAGCCAGATTCCCCATTCGAGGCGAAGCCGAGGCGAAGACAGGCGTCGCTGAGACAAGGACCACTGGGAAAAGCGGTGGTTTTGCGACCTTCCCTGCAATCAAGGGTTACCTCACAGGAAACGGTGAACGGATCCTCATGACCCCCATCACCGGAGCCCCCGGTTTCCATTGTCGTTTTGACTGGTCAAATGACACTTAGTGTTTCAATTTCACCCTGCCCATGTAGCAGAATCCGTGAACCTGGGCAACAAACGACAAGGATGTCCCAACATGTCCCAACAAGGGTTGTCCACAAACCTAGGGGAAAGAAACAAACGTGCGCCTCGCCCTTCTGAGAAACTTCTGCGGCCTAGCGGGGGGGGGGGTGAAAACAAACTAGCTGGGCCTGCCTAATTGCCTTCGTGGTGGGCTGGGCTAGCATTAAATTGTTCAAGAAATTTGCCCTTGATGCGGGACCTGCTCTAATTCACCCCCTTCAGAAGAATGGGCAAGCGGCCAGTGCAAAACTTAGTATTGCCAACACAGCATTGCCAGTGTACATTTTGGGACAAGGTCTCACTAAGCCTTGACGGCGGTCGTAAGCGCACCCCGTTCATGAGAAGATATTGAAAGATATGCAACAAATCAGCTCCGATGACAATGCACAACGGGAAAAGAGCTGTCTATTGCTGACCCAAAACAGGTACAGATACTCCAGGGGACACAATTTTCACATCCCAGCGCAACAGCAGTTCCAACGTTAAGAGGAAAACGCACTGCTGATTAAAGAAGGGCTAACTAATTCAGCTTTCCGCAGGAAGCCGAAGAGCTAGCACATTTTCATTGCTGCTCTGCAATTCTTCTGCCAGCGTCTCTGTACAAGCTCAGATGCACGGCGACCTCACGAGCCACACAGGAAAACAAACACGTGGAAGCAGGCTGCCTTGCGCTGCCTTGGCCACTTAAAGTGGGTGGGAGTTGTAGTGGCTGCGCCTAAAACCAAGCTGCATTCTAAACGGCGCAGGCAGTGTGAAAGGATGTGAAAGGTGTGACATTTGCCAACACAACCACACTGTGGAAAATTTCCTCACTTGGCCAAAGCAGCTGGGAACTCGAGAATGACGCTCTTGAACGCTTGCAGGTGCTAAGCGCTGCCCTCTACTGAAGTCGCGAGTAAACCATGTAGAATTCCAGTATCCCCTTCTGCCTTCAGCACAACACAGCTGGGGCCCCCAACTGCTTTGCAGCCATCCGATTGGCTCCTCAACTGCGCCAATCACCATGTCTGGAGGCCTCCCTTCTAACTCCTATTCCACCAGGGGTAGAACACCTTGCTTGGCCAATGGTTTTGGCTACTGCACATCTGGTCTTGCTGACAAAACCGATGTCAGCTTTGGTGCTGTCAACTTGGGCATTGTCTTCGGAAGAATGTCGGATACGCGTAGGAGGCTCAAAATCTTGGCCACCGGCCCCTTGCATCAAGTTTGGCATGTTGCATTGCAAACACTAGCTCCATTTGAGCAGTCATCCTTGTGAGAACCCATCCAGCGGGGTTCCTCTCAAGCACCCAGTCCTGCTACAAGGTGCTGATGACCTGCCGCGCGGCATGAGCTTGCGCAGCAGAAACCAGTACGTGCAAGGGCCAGCCACGCGGAAAGAACCCTGCGCAACAAAAAAACACCGGGGAATCATTCATAGCCATAGCTGTGCCATAGCTTGCCCACAGCTTGGGATGCAAGAGTGTGATCGTGCAGCCATCCGCAGGGTTTCCCTGGATCCGTGATGCGCTGATGCTTAAAAAGTGTTTCGGTTTGGTGTGTCTACATGGTCTGACCGCAGCACAGCAAAGAGCCGCCAACATTCGAACCCGGTTCTCAGTAGTACATAAGTCAGCTCATCAAAGATGGCTGGTCCATAAACATCCGGTGCATGAAGGTTTTGAGAGTGGAGACCAGCACCTCCACCATCACTTGCGCCGCGAGTGTCAAAGCTCTGGACAGTATAGCAAAGACAACGATGTTGGGGGGAGCTTTGCCAAGGAACCTGCCACAACAACTGCTTGCAAAGCAAAGGGCCGACCTTGCGGCAGCGTCCCTCCTTGCCCCTGACAATGACAAACTCAGGCACCTTCCAACCCTGCATGACACCCCATTGATCTTTTAGGGGGCAATGTAGAACTCTGTATGTGCACCTTGGCAAATCGGAGTTCCCAAAACGGCTGCTGCAGGGCCCTCTCCAAGGGAAGATCCTAAGGTGGCATGTTTGACCCAAGACTCATCAACTCCTGCTTCAAGAGGGGATGTGGGGTGCCCCGACAAGAAACACGCACATTCCTCAGATCTTTCAGCCGGGACCCATGCGCTTCCCCTCGCCACACGGGAGGCCTCCTGAAAGAATAGCTCAAGCCTCGTGTGCCGAGGCTGCACGAGACTCAGTTGCCCTAACCTTTGGGGTCATGACTAAAAAAGGACCAAAAATGGAAAACCAACAGGTCAAAAGGTCAGCTGTGGACAAGTGAGGCAAACATGCGATCCTCACGTACGAGTATCATACTTTCTCATTTATGAGGACTGTGCTTTGCTACCTTGTCCCGGAAAGCACGTGAGAATTTCGCGGGCCGATTGTCCATCTCCATGTGGATCGTTTCATGCTCGATGGCCAACAGCTTGCCTTGTTCATCCCCAAGAACTCCCAACCATTGACACCTTGTTCAAGTTCATGCTCAGCAAACAGTGACAGACAAGCGAAGCACCTAACAAGACGCCACAACTAATGGGTTGCGCCAGGGTCCGGTTGCCACCTGTTTTTCAGATACGTCCCTAGCGGTTGGGGGGATCCATGCATGTCAATCAAAAGGCTGCTCAGGGTGGTCTGCAACGCAGCGCCATCTCCAAACGACGCGCAGAGTGGTCTTTTTGCCCGTGGTTCCTCAAGAGGACTCGTCTTGAAGGGGTGGCCAAAAACAGTACCCAAACTGATTGCTTGCCACTACATTCGTCTTCCTAAAAAGTTTAAAGTCCATGAGCTCAGGGCTCGCGAGTTCTAAAAGCGTCTTCGGGCCGAGGTTCCCTTCAGCCTAAAGAAGAAGCCAAACCCGGCCAATTTGCCTGGGGACGCCCCAAAATGGCTTCCCTTTGCCTTCTTTTGAAACGCAACAAAACTTGCTGGTGCTCCGTAGGAAAAGACATTCCGGGTGTTGGGAATCAACCGTTTCGGGATTCCCTCAAAGGAAGCCATAGGGAATGGTTTGTCCCGGGGTCACAGAAACTAATCTAAGCGCTAGGACCCGTAGGAGCTACAAAGAGGGGGCCGACTTGTGGCCCACTAAACAAGTCTGGGTCTGGGACACTTGTCAAATCCAAGGAATCTTCTCGTCAGCACTCATTGGTCCACACGCTCCGGGTAAAGCGAGCCAGCGATTGCGGGTTTCATGAAGGTCCCTTACTTAATTCGGTAGCACAAGGTTTCATGAAGGTAGCACAAGGTATCTTAGTGCGGCCCTGGGCATGAAATGCAGCATGTCTCTCCACCTGCAAACCTTAGGCCCTTGTACCAATGAAAGCCATTGAAAGGCCCGAAAAGCACGTCTCATCATGTCGTTGTGTATGAGTATGGTTGGTTTACTTGCAATATGGTAGGGGCATCCGCGGCACCCACCAAAGTAAGATGTTGCAATTGTGTCCACTCCCTCCCTGCACCTCAAGCCGGATCCTAGCAAAACGAAAGTTGCCTCTGGTCTTCTAGGCACTCGGGGCCCGCTTGTATTTGATGACCTCCCAGTTTGCTGCATGTTTGGCAACAAAGCCAGGCAAAATGAAGGTCAACAAAACGAGGTTTGGGAGTGGGAAACAAGGCCTTCGACCCCGTGAGCGAAAGCTGAATTACTTCGTTGTGCCCCAGATTGGAGAATTTATGTTTGTCAGAACGGGCTAATCCAGAAAACATGTGGCACAGGGTCACGCCGAAATTGAGAGCATGCCACCTGATTTGCAGGCTCCGCACTGTGTTTTGTCGAACGCGAGAAGAACAATAGCACCACCACTGTCCGCCAACTTGTTGGAAAGCGCCGAATCCTGCCACCTGCAGGCCAAAAACCGAGCCTTTCCGTCTCACAACCAGTCAAGTGGAGTCTGAATCCCACTGCTGTCGCCGCCATCGTTCGGATCGCCCCAAGTCATCACAGAGCCGTCTTCCAGGATGGCAGCAAAAGCACTCCGAGTTGCTTGGATCTGATGGACCCGCGCCAATTGCTCTCGCACCTGGCTGCTGTCACCGCCCCACTCAGGAGCACCCCAAGTGACCACAGAGCCGTCGTCCAGAATGGCAGCAAAAGCACGCTGAGTTGCTTGGATCTGCTGGACCCGCACCAACTGCTCCCGCACCTGGCTGCTGTCACCGCCCCACTCAGGAGCACCCCAAGTGACCACAGAGCCGTCGTCCAGAATGGCAGCAAAAGCGTGCTGAGTTACTTGGATCTGCTGGACCCGCACCAACTGCTCCCGCACCTGGCTGCTGTCACCGCCCCACTCAGGAGAACCCCAAGTGACTACTGAGCCATTGTCCAGAATGGCTGCAAAAGCAGTCCGAGTTGCTTGGATCTGCTGGACCCGCACCAACTGCTCCCGCACCTGGCTGCTGTCACCGCCCCACTCAGGAGCACCCCAAGTGACCACAGAGCCGTCGTCCAGAATGGCAGCAAAAGCACGCTGAGTTGCTTGGATCTGCTGGACCCGCACCAACTGCTCCCGCACCTGGCTGCTGTCACCGCCCCACTCAGGAGCACCCCAAGTGACCACAGAGCCGTCGTCCAGAATGGCAGCAAATGCAAAATTAGTTGATTGAATCTGCCGGACGCACACCAACTGCTCTCGCACCCGGCTGCTGTCGCTGCCACAGTAAGCATTACCCCAAGTCACAACAGAGCCGTTGGACAGGATGGCAGCAAAGGCATGCTGACTTCCTTGGATCTGCTCGACGCGCACCAACTGCTCTCGCAGTTCGCTGCTGTCACCGCCAAAGGCACGACTGCCCCAAGACACCACAGAGCCGTTTTCCAAGATGGCAGCAAAAGCATGCTGAGTTGCTTGGATCTGCTGGACCCGTATCAGCTGCTCTTGCACCTGGCTGCTGTTCCCGCCGCGATTAGGATCGCCCCAAGTCACCACAGAGCCGTTGGACAGGATGGCAGCAAAGGCACCTTGTGTTGCGTGAATCTGCTGGACGTGCGCCAACTGCTCTTGCACCTGACTGCTGTTACCGCCTCGGCCCGCATCACCCCAAGTAACTACGGCACCTCCTACTGCATGAAGGGCAAACGCTTCTGATGTGGAAGCTAGCTTGACGCGTTGCACGATGGCAAGAATGCTGTCGCCATTTCGCGCGCCCACCTCATTCAACGTAGATGACGGGTCCAGCTGCAGACCTCCAAAGGCAAAGCTCAGATAGCGGCACTTGAGTTGTTGTTGCACCTCAGCCTTGAGTTCATGGATGCTCGACTCCGAAGAGAGCGCAGCGGAGCATCTCTTCCCACTTGCCAAGTGCACATGCACTTGCATGGCGCCGAAAGTCCGCCTGGGCCGAGGGCAGGGCAAAGGGCCTGCTAGGAAGGGAGCAAGGCACAGGTCAAAGTTCAACGGCAAAAGCAAGCAAGTGCAGATTTCTCCGCTTCCCCGCTTGTGAAGGAAAGCAAAGTACAAGGTTAGCAGGGCACCTTGCAAGCCGCCCATGTGCACACATCCCAACCTGAGCGTTGGAAATATCAGCCGGTAGATCCTAAGACTCCGAGTCTTTGTGCGGGAAATGACAAATGAGGCACCCCGTACCACACCTTTGCCTCAGGTTTGAATCGGAAGCCCAGAAACGTGAAGCCTCAAAATAAGAATGAAACAAAATGCCGAACAAGCCTGCTAGCCACATCAAACGAATGACCAACACATCACAAAGGAGGCAGACTCATGGATAGCATGAAACCGCACATGCACAACCAACCCAAAGCAAGCCAGTGAAGCGGCATCTACGCATCCCCCCCCGAGGCGGACCAACATGAGCAGCCGGAGAAAGCTAACAGGGATCGAAGCCCTCCAACAGCACAGTATGCCAAACAGCCAAGCCAGGCATGAAGCAAAGCCTGCTTTAAACTTCAAAGGTTGATCTACACAACACCTGGCGCATACACAGCAGAAGCAAAAAACAAGCACAGCCACCGCCCAAACAACACAAGCACACAGGTCCTGAAGCTACCTGCACCTCCGTGGTTCCACTGCCACTGTTTGGCGGGGGCGGGAAAAGCCAAACGCAGTGTGCTGTTCATGGACGCAGCACGCACCAGGTCTCTTCGCAGCCGCAAGGAGGTCTGATGGCCAGTTGGTACTTTAGCAGAAAAAGCTGCAATCTTACCATCACCTGTGTTAAGGAACCACCTCAACAAAGATCACCCGCTCCCTCCTGCACATGCGTCCAGGTGCAAAATGGCTGGAAACCAAGCCCGAACGAGTGCTGTCCATCTTCAAGATGACTCGAGCTCTGCTACTTCCGGCATGGAGGACTTTCGAGAGGCGTGTTCTTCGGGGTCCCATCTCACTTCACATGAGCATGAGGGAATCTGCATGCATGCAGCAGCCAACTCCGCATCTGATCAAGTTTTGAACACAAGCTGGGACTGCGGCGTGGTGTACACGTTCACCATGTCGATGGTTAATGCCTGGCGCAGGGTGAGAATGCTGAAGGCTTCAATTGCCCAATGTACCAGTTGATTGATGTCCTGTGAGCAGCGGTTGGTAACTCGGGGGAGGTTGATACACAAGCACAAGCATACAAAACCAAATATCTGGATGTCCGTTTAACCATGCCTGGCCATCCACACTCGGATTCGGGGGCCACTTCCCTTCCCAATATTTCAAAATGCTCGAATGTTAGTGGTGAATCCCGCAACTGCCCTGGTGCCTTCCTCGCTCTTTCCGCGGACCCGTCTCTCAGGGGAAAAACTACAACGCCCAAGAAGACAAGAAGAACAGCTGTAGTTGAAAAGGATGATGGTTGAACTGGGCTGCCCTCAGATCCCCCCGCTAAAAGTTCAATTAGTGGGTTAAATGGGAACTACCACTGAACACTAAAAGGCTAAAAAGCTAAGGAACCGGATGGCACCATCCGGAAGAAAAGTTGCCATGGGAATTCAACCCCTGCCATCAGCTCCAAAGGGGGATGCGTGCTGAGCCCGCGGAGCCGCCTCCTTCCACGCATCTGCCAGGAAGCCGGATGGGCCCTGAAGCCGGCCGAGCGCCAGGCCACAAGAATACTTGAGGCAAATCACCATACCCATCAGGCGCCCGGTGGATTTCCATAGGAAAACAAGAATCGGCACCTGTTTTTCTCGTTTTCTTTTTTTGCGGGGGGTTGGTTGACTTGAAAGGGAAACCCTTCCCAACACAAAGTTGAAAAAAGGGCACCACTGGGCCACTGGGCAAAGGCAAGCAGACAGCATGCCTGGCCCCATTTCGCGATCCTTTCTGCAAACTTGTCTCAAGCAAAGATGCGACCACATCATGGCAAGCATTGGGATCAGAGTCAGAGTCAATGAAATCTTGGGCCAAAAGGGATCCCTCAACACAAATACATGTCTTGAACAGGAGCCATCTGAAAGATGACACTGCTTACACGAAGAGCTTACCCGTTCTGTACGGGTCCATCCTCTTGTGATGCCGTAAATGCACCAATCTCGAAGCAGGTCCGCCCTGCTTTGCTTTCCATGTGCCTCCCAGGCTTGCGAACCAAGCGGGTCAAATTGCCATAGGTTTGAACAGGTGCCAACGCGTATGCCGGGCCAATGTGTAAATGCAACATGTCGTTCATGTGGAAAGCCCAGTGCAGCCTGCACACGGCGGGCATCGCAATATTGAAATGAAACGCGGCTGGTTTGGAGGGAACAGAACTGCCCCAGAGAACCCGAAGAAGTAAGCTGCGCCCAAATTACCGAACCTTTAAAGGCGCACCTGGCACCAGGCCCCTAAATACGACCCGGCGCATTCGTATTTAGGGGGGCCCCCGTCCGCTCAGATAGCCTCCCCACCGATGATGAAGACGGCCTTGGGCGAAAGGGGCGCTGTGAGCAAGTGCCGTTTCGAAATAAAATGGAGGTCCCGTGACATCCTTCCAGAAGGCTGGAAACCTGGCTAAAAGAAGCATTTTTGAACCTTGGCCATTGCGACCAGCATGACGCTGACTTGACCTCTTCATAGTTTGTAGAGAGCTTCTTTCCCTTGTCCCTGGGTTTGGTTGGAGGGGGAAACAATTGTAGGGAGTCCACGAAAAGCGTGCTACCCGTCGCCCTCTGCTTGGGGAACAAAAACGATGCTAATTTCAAGCCTGTGGATCATGTCGCAGATACGCTGAGAGCGTGCGACTACCTGCTCAACCAACATGCTGGAAGAGCCAATGATTATTTGCAGACCACATCCTGACACAGATGTCTACATCAACGTGGCCTGAAATGCTCAGGCTTCCAGCGTCCGAAGCCTGCATATGGATGAGTTGGGGAAAAAAGCGAGAAGAGGTAAAAAAAAAGTCACAGGCGCTCTCGGAAGCAGCTCGGAGCCCAGCGTCGGTTTCCAGGTCGATCTGAGCAGGGCGTTCTCTTCTCTTCTCTCCACTTGCACGCATTCTCCGGTGAACGGTGGGTCCGGACCTGTTTTTGCCAGGCCCCAATCAAGCCAGACCACCCACCTGACACAGGCCGGTCTTAGACACCTGCTAGGGCAGCATGCCCAGCTCTGGCGGTCCAAGGGGGCACCTGAGGAACGTGCAAGATCATGGAACCGCCAGGGCTGGGGAGGTCCTAGAAGACTGTTCTCTTCAAAAGTGCCGGCCCCCCCCCCACAGGTGCCATACGACCCTCGGTCCAACGACCATTTTCTTCCTGACAATCGGAGGGAATTGTCAGTGCGTAGTCCCATTCGTGTTCCTCTGTTTCTGAATTGGCATTCCCGTAAAAGCACGCAAGGGGGCGTACAGTTGCCTCCAAAGCGTCCGTGACTACAAGCGCCCACTTCTCAAGTGATTTAGTCCAAAGGATGCTCGTTCTTAGCAGCTCTTTTGAGCAAGGAGACGCTCTTTCAGACCCTCTTGTGAGCATACAGTACGTTACTGATTAAGCAGGCAGGGTAAAGGCAACGCACGCTGTGTGTCTACTGTAAGTAGGGCAAGGGTTTGGTTCAGTTGCAATATTGAGTGCACACCCTTTGCCCGGAAGCAAAAACAGCAACTATTGGACACATCCCCACTTCAAAATGCTGCTCACTTCAAATGCAGAGGGAGCAAACCCTTGTTAGAACCCAGGTTGACGTTGTGCAGCATTGTACTTGCTGAAGCAACTGCTTGGGGACCGCGTGTTGAAGGAGACCTTTGCGCTACATGCAAACAAGTTCCGAAAGTCAGCACACATCACGCCCAATCCGCTGGTTACAACTCATCAACTAGCGCCATCCTTCGATCCCCGGCGATCCCCGGCCGCAACCGGCGAGCTCCAAGCAGGTTTCCCATTCAAAGGGGGCCATGGTGGTCAACCTGCGCAAACGGATCTCTTGCCATGTTCCACTCAACTTAAAAGCAATAATCAGCCGTCCTGGCTGGCTATGGATTTCCAGGGCTCTGGCTGCGGCCAAAATCCACCTCAGGCTGGCTGGTGATCTGGTGAGCTGGTCATCTGGCCCTCTAGTGCTGCAGGTGGCTGAACAAAGGCGCTGCTCCCTACTGTGCACCACTTGAAAACCATGCGAAACCATGGTTCATTGGTATTTACAGGGGAGTCATCGCTCCAGGCTTTCTTAGATGCAGGACTTCCTCCACAGTAGGATGTTCCAAGCAGTGCCCAAACCTGCACCAACCTCTTAGGAGGGCTGTTCAAGGTTTCAGGCAGTTCGAGACAACTGTCAACATGTGCTTGCTCAGCTTGGTTGCAGGCAGCTCCGAGCGACCCCACAAAAAATAAATAAACATGTGACAACATCTAGAAGATCTGAAGCGTCAGGTTGAAGGCTTACAAGAACCACTTTGTAGGACATACTTATGTGACACTTATGTGAGTGTGTGCGTGTGTCGGTGCATCTCTGTGCGTCTCTCTGTGTCTCTGTGTGTCTCTTCTCGTGTCTGCGTCTCTGTCTCTTAGAGTGCATCTTTGCGTCTCTGTCTGTTTGCATTTGTGTGCGTGTGTGTCTCTGGGTGTGTTTGTTTTCGAACGATAGGGTAGGCGAGGCGGAACGAAACAAACAATAAACGACACCAACACAAATACCGCCCCTGCCCTCCGATAGCCAAAAGAAGTGACAATGTCAGCCCCAATCATGTGCTGCTATTATCGGTTGTGCCTGGATTGGGTATGCTGACAACTACCTGATTGGCGACACCGCACGTTGTTCATTGTTCACCTAGTTGGCCTTCTAGGGAGATTGCAATAACTCCTGCAAGGTGAACTGGCTGACGTCTGACAACAGGAATTTGTGAATGGGTGCTTGGCATGGTTTGGACACTATATGACAATTCGCCCTACTGTGCCAGTCTCGAAGTCACTCCACATTTGACCTGCAAGCAAAGCTAACACAATGTTACTCTATTGACCCCACGCCAATTTGTCTGGGCGCCCTTTTGTTAACGACCTGAAAAACCGAGCATTGCCTGTGAACCCTGGGATTCGCCCCCCAAGGCAGGAGTTAAATTCTAAGCCGCGTGCCTCTTGGCACAGCACAGATGAAATCCTGAGCCTTACCCATCCGAGCCCTCGGCTCAGGAGGCGTGGTGCGAACGTTCAGCCTCTCGGGTTGCCACTGGGCACATAGGTTACCTGCTTACCCGTAGCCAGCACGTGACACCAGCAACAAATTTCAAATACAAGGATATCTTTGAGCCCTCCCCAAAGAAGCAGGCAGGCATCATAGAGCTCGCCTTGATGCAGGCTGCATGCCTCTGATCCCCAGCTTGGTACCGAATCAGGCCAACTGTCACCAACACGTTGCACCCAGACACATGCTGAGCGCATGCCTGTATAGCATTGCCAGGCCCGCCCCCGTTGAGAAAGATCCCGCCCGAACTTCAGGGACCCTGGCAGGCATTCACACGTCTCGTCTCAATGTCCGTGGGCCACAAGACCACCACTTGGAAGAACCTTGTGACTCTGAGACGGTCTTTAAAAACACAGCATGCATCCTCCTCGCCGTTCTGCGAAAGGTTCCTTTGAGTAGCGCAATCTAGGAAAGGCTGGCTGGCGGAGTTTGCACACCCGCCTCTCGTCACTGGTTTTCTTCTCCCACCAGTTCGTTGGAGCTGCCTGACACGATGAAACATATTGCCCAGGGGAATGGGACCATTGTGCCAAAGCATGCTTGTCGGAGGCCTAAAGAACGAAATATGGAGCCACACACCAAAAGCTCGCAACACACCAAATTTGCCAAAGCTCGTGAAAACAAGAAAGCTCAGAAGCCGAACCCGATGCCGAAGCGGATTTGTGCAAACAAAGAGAGACCCCAAATATTCAATCATACTCTTGGACAATGCCCATACTGCAGGGAATGTGCCAAATGACCACTACTCATGAGATCACCCAATCCTGAGAGACCCATCCTGACCCAAGATGGGGTCCCAATCCTTTCGGGTTCCCACTCTGTTGCTGGGGCTTTGGCACCGGGAGACCTGGGAGTGAAAGCATTCAGGGAACGAAAGAGGCTCGCAAAGGGCCAAAGGGATGAGCCACGGAATGCTGCCAAGCCAGCACACATCCAAATCAAGCGGCCGACGGACAGTTTGGGGATGGAAGCAGTGACTTCCTGCACCAACAGCTGGCTAGGGAGAAAAGGCCTTTTCGGGCCCCGGCGCACGAGTGCTCTGGCGCGCCTCAGGTGGTGGCAGCTCCCAAACTCTTCGGCTGAAGAGGCCTGGCGGAATGGCAAGTCACAAGGCACCACTCAGGAACAACCGGGTCCTCCTAAAACTGCTGCCTATCCTTCCTTCCAACCGCTAGTGACCCTTCCTCGCTCAAGCGCCAAAGAGCCGCAAGCGCTTCTTTTCAAAGCCGGTCTCCAGCCAGCGTCTGGATGCGGAGGAGGTGGCTCTGGACATGCTGGTGGTACCTGAGCTCGGCAAGGGATCCGAGGGCGCTTGCGGATCCATGGGGAAAGAGCACGAAAGAGCACTAAAACAGGGACCAACGGGGGGGAAGAGCGGGCAAAAATCACCGAAAGCGATTTGAAACCGGTTTCTAGAACAAACGGCTACCCCAAGCCGAGGCACATGGTTGACAACACCCCCCCCCACCCTTGTCAAACCTGGCCAGTCCTCTCCGGTCCTTTCCTGTGTGGACCCCTGTCCGGCCAATAGGACTGCTACAGGAAAGCAAAAGGAAACAGACACTTGATTTCCAGAGCTGGAGCGAGCCAGGATTCATCAGAGGGATTTTGTGTTAGTCGGGGATACCCTTTACGAGCTTGTCAAACCTTGCTCTTTGCCTAACACAAATTGTAATAGGGAGTTTGCTGCTGTCGGCTAGACGTATTTTTTGAATTCTGGAATGGCAACCCTTGAGACTATGAAAGGGTATTTGTCATGGCTTTGGTGATGAAAACATTCCATCCCGTTGGTTGAGTATTTGTTGGATTTTGCGTCGGGAGGTGCTTCAACAATATTCAGAGAAACCTTTTGTGTAGTATTGTCTGGCAGTCGGCTGGGAAAAACCCCGTGCGTCTTTAATCAGAAGGGGTTATTAGCGTGCCGACATTGCTGACACTGTGAATAAACCACTTGGCTTCTCATGGCCAGCTGCTGATGCCATGTGGATTGAAACGGATCATCACTTGTCCCAAGCACCTCGAAACAAAAGGTTAACCTTTTGGAACCTCCACTAAAAACGAGACCAACAAGGAAACACCAACAGGATCCAACAGGTCAGTGCAGCCCGATTCGCTTTGAACAACTGAGGGTCTTAAGGCCTCAGCCACCAGCTCGGGGCTCTTCGGCTTTAACCAACGGAGGATCCCCCATTTTTTCCAGCTGGCCCTTGAGGCCCAGCTGGCCAATTTTAGCGGAGGCGCCGGTCGTCGCCGTTCAGCTGTCGCAAGATCTCTGCGGCTCTTTGGAGCAGCGCCAGGGCGCCGCTCTGCCGCGCCTCTGCCCAGCACTCCTGGCGAAGGCGGAAGCTTTCCACGTCCCGAGAGAAAAACAGCACCAGATCCCGACCAGAAGGGGGAGGTGCGGGGAAACGTCCCCCAAGTCCATGTAGCTAGTTGGCCCCATAAACAAGGAAAGTGGAACCATACATGATGGAATTTCAGGTCCCCCTCCCCAAAATCCATTTTTGAGAGGGTGGGATATCACCAGACCAGAGGAGCTCACAAAATGAACCGAAGGTGTTGTTTGAGGTCACCCCCAAAACCGACAAATGAATTTATCAGGAGTTCTGCTTGATCATGTGCATATTTTTGGGAATGTCAAGCAATTCTGGGAGTAGGCCACCTGGTTTACGCCTTCTTCGGGGAACCCCCCGCTTTCCACGTCCTCGGCCGGGTCTTCTTTCAGAATCCCAGTGAGGCTAAAGGTCCACATGGCCAAGCTCCTCGGGCGTCCGCTTATCCGGAAGGCACTCCGGAGGACAAATGGAACCAGAGGGATCTCCGTTTGGAAGGACCCCTCTGATTTGTTTTTCCGTGTTGATTCGCCCAGAGGGCAGTTCAAGACTGCTTTGGAAGTAATGACATGCTTTGTGTTTGCCTGAATTGGACACAACATCTCCCAAAATGATTGGTTACCCTGGTTCGTCAGGCAGCTGCTCATCATTTGCTTCAAAGCTGTTACTTTGCCGCGGTTCGCGACGGGGAATACTTCCGAGCGTCCCAAAGGGGAGGGCCATGCCGTGCGAAGCACCACGGGTTGCAAATTGCAATTGGGGACCAAGGCTGTCCGAAACCGCCTACACCTGAACATTTGATTGCTCTGGGTGAAGATGGTCGAATGAGCCACAGCCACGAACGACTGTCAAATTTTGGGCCGTGAGAACATGCAAAACACAGACACACATGCCCGCTAGATGGTTCAAGCATGGGCAACTCAGCAACCCAGTGCCGTGAGAACACGCAAAACACGGACACACATGCAAGCTAGATGGTTCAAGCATGGGCAACTCAGCAGTGCCAACCCGAGTCTTCTGCGGCTGCTTGAACACATCAACTGAAATGAACACACAGGGCCACGACTTGAAACAACTATTCACGTGTTTATCCCTCGCCTGGGTGTGTAGTGGAAAACGCCTCTGTAACTTGTTTTCCCCGACCTCAAGAGGGGTGTGGGAACCAGGGGACGCTCGGAGTTCAGAAGGCCCAAAGGGGCCAAGCTGGTTGCGACTGGCAACCAGAATGCGCACAGACTTCACAGGAGACCCTCTAAAAAGAGCGGCCGCCTCTACCTCGTTATCCTATTTCGGCCTTGGGCGACATGATGGGAAGCCTTCGGGCATCAAGGAAACAAAAACGTCGGAAGTCTGCGAAAGGCCGAGAAGCTGCATCACCCAAGCTGTGTGCGAGTTGCACACGGCCCCGTCATAGGCCTCCTGAAAACTGGGCTCTCTTCATAGGCATGGCATGGCTGAAGCCAAAAAGGGCCGGATGGTGCATTTGAATCTCTGCTCTACCTGTAGCTATACGCCAAAGATAGGAGACTCAATCGAAACTGCACCGTTACGAACTATCAAGGATTATGATTCTTGTCTTGCTGCCTCAGTTCCACGCGGGCCTTCACTCTCACCACTCTGGTCTTGCGATGTCCCGTGCCGGGCGTCGTAGGCCGTACCGACCCTTCAACAGCAAGCATTCAAGGTGACTCCAGAAACACAAATCGCCAACTCTTCCCAGCAACTCCTGCAAGAACTGCAGCCGCTTCTCTTCGCACTGCTTTGCTTCCAGCTTGGTACTGCAACCTGCCATGAGCTGAATGCCCGCCCCGCGTGCCCCGCCCCTCTCCCGCAGGCCTTTGGCCAGCCACTTCCACAAGCATTCGGTGGCCCAGTGCCTGGGGCGAGGTCCTTGCCTGTTGCTTTGCCTCTAGGCTTTTAGCTCAGAAAACGCACTGCATAAAGGCATGGTTCCAAGTTTCAAGGCCATGCTGGTGTGGTATGGACCTGTGGTGCACGCACGGCCATTCAAGTTTGAGCTAGCCTGCTTCAAGGCACGGTGGACTGAAGGACATGAGCTTGCTCATCTTCGTGATGTTTTAGGAAGGCATGGTTTTGGCCTGCAACACTCCCGGACTACGCCCAGCAACTCGGCCTGGTAGCCTCCATGTCTGCTCAAAACCAGGCGCAGCGCTCCGGCAAACGCAAAGCGCATGTTTTTGACGCGATGCAAACTAGAAACAACCATGTTTTCACGAACACCCGGCAGCTTCTAACTGGTCGGCGAGAAGTGGCCACAGCCCTGGGAGTCCCAAATTGATGGACGGAAGAGGGCCAGCAACGCAAAATAGACATGTCCCGTTGCAAGAGTTGCAGGGTTGGAGTTGCTCGTGCGGTCGAAGGCCCTTCCTAGGAACAATATTGTACACATGTATATTGTGTCTGCTGGCCGTTGGATGTTTGTCCCCCCCGCGGTCTGCACCTGTACTAGTGCCTTCTCAAGATTTTGTCGGCTTTCTGCAAAGCCCCTGCAATCAGGGAACCCGCCGTCCATAGGCCACGAGGCACTAAACATACACACTTTTTGGCTGATTGATCCTGAAAAGCCGACCCCACAAAACAAGCGCACCCTTGCACATAAAGAAAACCAAAAAAGCCGAAGGACAGACAAACTAAACACAGCGGTCCAAAGCTTGGTTGCTGTTGACCCCCCTGCAAAAAGTTTAACTTGTTGGGGGTTTAGTGGAAATCCCCTTGATTTCCCAAAAAGTTAAAGTCTAAAGATCCAACCCAGTAGCAGTCAAGAAAGCGCCTATTTTCACCCACGCCAAGCCGGCCTTGGCAGCAGCTGCTCTGCCGGCCCTGCGAAGCGTTGCGCGGCAGCAGCCTGCGCGGCAGCGTCCTCGCTGGTCCTGCCAGCTGCCACGCTCGAGTGCCCAAACGTCGCCCATAGCTTCGGGGGGTCATGACCCAAACACCTGGCAAGCCAAAACCCAACCGTATCTCATGTATGAAACCTTAAACAAAGTTGAATAAAAGCCGTGGGGGAAATAAAGGATGTATCAACCCATATCATAAAAGTGGCCAGCCTAACCATGTAAGGAGTAAAAAAACCAAAAAAAAAAAAAAAACGGCTTCCAATGTTTGGTTGGGATAGTCCTCTGCTAAGCTTCAATCAGGTCTCATTTTGGCTCATGAGCCTGGCATTACATGTATTCAACCTGCCACACATGCTGGGCACTTCCAACAGAACCGGACAAATGCAGTCCTTTGAAAGGAGCAGTCCTGAAGCAACCAACAAAAGCCCAAGTTCCCTGACGTTTCCCCAAAGATCTCAAGCCAGCGTCGCCAAGTGGTGTTCGCGCCTACACAGCCGCACCAGCAGATCCTCCCTTTGGAGAATGTCGCTTCCGGGCGTCCATTGGCAGCCGCTGGTTTCGCAGGCAGAGGCCTCGCCTCCTGGCAAATTCGAATTGGCTCTGACGTCCTGCCAAAGTCTGACTAAGGCAAACCCCCAAACCAACAGCCCACCCCCCAAAGCCCCCATTGGCAAGAGGCAAAAGGGCCATTCTCCTTTCGTACTTGGCCTTAACGTCGAAAATTCCAAAGTTCCTCTAACAAAAACACAGCCAACGAATGAACCACTGGACTGCAGGTCAGACCGCCCCATCGCCCAACCGCCCAATCCGCCTCCATCAGATGCCAAGTACCGCAGCGCGCCGCAGGCGCAGCGCATGCCGCGGCTCTGGTCCCAGCGAAGCTCGCAGCGCTGGCAGCGGCACTCAAAGGCCTCGCGTGAGTCGACTCCGTTGGTCTCAAGCTCTTGGTATCTCTTGGTGGTCCGGGGTCCATGTTGAGTGGAAGTGGAAGCCACCACAAAGGAACTCATAGCCCAACTTGCCCAGTTGGGGAAATGTGGAGTGGCACCCAAAAGCCAGAAGGGCCAGCTGGAAAAAAGCTGCAACGAGCCATGGTCAAGCCTTCAGATCTGAAGTGGTGGCTTCCTGAATCTGTTGCCTGCAGCGGCATGATTATCCTCAGGTAACCCAAGAGCGAACCGGTGTTTCAACAATTCCTACTTGCCGCTCCACATAGGCAATAAAGCCCGAGGCACGGATAAGGATTGCCTTAGAACTTTCAGCGGCTAAGAAACTCAAGGCCACCCCTCTCAGCACGGGTACTCAGCTTGAGCACGTTTGTGACATTTTGTGACTGAACCGCCTTCAACATAAAGGAACCCCCTCTGTCAAGACAACGAGGTCTATTGATGCCACATTTACGCCATCGAAATCCAATGTGTCCGCCTTGGATAGCCTCAGCCGCATTCGTCGCTCCTTGGTGGACTCGAACAGCTCCTGCGATTTTCTCACCTCTACTCTGCTGCCGGGAGTCCCCGAACGGATTCTCCGTCAAGAATGAGAGTTTTGGGGCCCCCGTCAGCCCGCAAAAGAGCAAGAGGGGTTCCTCTAGAACAAGCTGATATGATACACATAAATCCCTAACTAGGCATACAAACCAGGTAAATGCCCCACGCTGCCTTGGCTTTTGAAAAACAAACGTCGAAAACCTCTTGAACCAGACTCAATTCCCAGCACTCGGTCGACCCTCCCTGACATTGCAAAGGGAGCACAAATAGGGCCGATAGCCTTAAGAAAAGCCATGGGCACGGCTATGCCCGCAATTGTCTTCCAACCTTCAGTTGGCTGAGGTGTCTGTCAGCAGCCCCGCAGTAATCAGCGCGTTCATACAACCCCTCCCCATTTGTGTTGAGATAATTGACCGACTCAAAGGATGCGGATTAAGCAAAGTTTAACCTCCCAATTCCTAATCAACCTCAACAAACATACCCAACAAGATCAGGAAGCAACGGATTCATCAGCCGCAGCAACTCCTCGTCTGACAAATAGCTGATGGTCACCTCCTCCCCAGCCTCAGTGCACTTGTCGGCCACTGCTATCCAAATCCCCACCACTGTGGGGGCATCCTGAGCTAAGGGAAATCAGAAACCACTGGAGTATACAAATATCGAAGACATGATGGGGAGCAAGCCACTGGCTTCACAACAGGACGGGAAGGCAAGCAGCCAGAGCGGGCCGACCGGCCCATGCACAGCCGCCAAAGGTAAAGCCCTTGTAACGCCAGCCAACGACTACAACTCGCACCCGTGATTCCCATGCTCCTACGGAGAACCGCTACAAGCAACAAAATGGAATCATCAAACACGCAACCATCGTCTCCAATCAAGCTTCGGCGTCGGCCATTGCACAGGTAGCTCCCTTGAACTATGCGAACCGGGCGGCCGAGACGGGGCGACGGGCGCGCAAGACCAGCTTGCCATCAGAGACCCAGTTCGCATTGGGATCGCAGTCCTTAAGCGATGCTCCCAGCGAGCCCGGCGAGGCTCCATGAAACCAAATCAAATCCGTATGCAAGTCCGTGTGCACTTGGAGCATTCCAAACTTTGTGCGTCTGGGGCCAAATGGGACACGCGTGATGCCAATCAAATTCCCCTTTTGATGGGGAAAGCACTTCATTCTGAGCTTGTGCGACTGCCCGGGCAGAACGCAGCCCTGCAAGCAGCAACTAAGCCAGCGTCAAACAAACGCAAACAGTCACCCCGGCTTTCACATTGCCAATGCTCAAGGCACAGCCGTATTTCTGTTTAGGCCACGGCTGGCAGTCCAGGGAATTCATGGCGTTGACTTAGTGAAGCCAAAGCTGGCAAGTAAGCCTTGAAACATAAGCCATAAAAAGACCTTTCGGACACATCAAAAAACAACAAGGCTTTCATACAGCAGTGCTTGAGAGCATTCTGACTTGAAGGCAACACTTAGGAAATGCTAATTAAATGCCATCAGGGCAAAGAGGGCACACAGCCTACACGAGATCCAACGCAACTACTCTTTTCGACAGAACAGCAACTTCCCTGTTCAAGCAGAAGCTCTTGAAGCAGGTCTCGTACCTCAGAAGTTGCAACTTTCGAATTGGGGCTGCGATAGTGCATTTTGCGCACCACCTTTCGTACTTCGCCCTTGCGACTTGGCAGTTTCTTTCCCGAAAACGAAACCCTCGGAGTTGGGTCTGTCAAAGTCGTTCGGTCCGGAGACTCTGGGCTAGTGGAAGCCTCGAAAAGTTCGGCGCGTCAGCATCCAAGCCCCATGACTCATAAACCTTGTTCTAGACAACCCCCGGGTTCATCCCCGCATTTCCCTATCGCACCAGCAAGCAAAAAGTCTAAAACAACGGGTGGGTTTCTCTCAGACTTTCGCCTCGCCCAGTCCCTGCAAAAATGGCCATCCCGAGCTCTGCCTTCGGCCCCCTGCACAAAGAAGCTAGGATGATTCAAGCCTACACAAGTTCTCTACGTTGCTCGAGCAGGTTAACTATGCCAGGCCTCTATGCAAGTTCTCTGTGCAAGATTATGTCTGCATGTTGCCTGACTATGCAGCCCAAGTTCTGCTCGCAACCTTTTTTAATCAATATCTTTGCGAGTTTCTCTATGCATGGTATCTCTGCAAAGTTTTCTCCATGCAGTTCTCGTTCCAAATCCTCTACACAGAGTTCCTCTACGCAACCTGCAAGAATCCCTGCACGGAATGCCAGTGCAAGTGATCCATGGAATTCCGCTACGTAGCTCTCAATGCAAATTGTTGACGCACATTTCGCTGTGCAAGCTCTCCATGCCAAACTTTTCCGCGCAAGAACTCCATGCAACGTATCTATTCTGCAATATGTGCTGTGCCTGTTCGGTACACATGTTAGCGCAACAATTCAGCGGAAGCACCCTTGGCGATGCCTTCGTGGGCGAGACTTGGCGCCGCCGAAGCAAAACCACAAAGCCTTTCTGCGTCAAGCCGGCGAATACCACTATACAGGTATCCAAGCCTTGGATACCTAGTGGTATTCTTTGCTCCGATAAAGTGACACTTCAGGGCGCGAGACCCTGCGACAGGGGCTGCAGACCCATGAAGCTGCTACCCTTCCGGGGCAACATGACAAGCCCTCGGGCCCTTCTCTGCACCTGGGCTTGCGGATCGCCTCGCTCCCTCCTTATACCCTTCGCCAAGGGTCGTGTGAGTGGAAGGAGGCCTGAAGGTACAGCGCAGAGCTGGGCGGGTCATCACTGAACTCGAAGCTGTTGTACCTCCAGACCTCCAGCCAGCCACTCGTTCTGTTTCGCTTGCGCTCTCTCAGGGCAGCCTGTGGCCTGCTTAATTGGCTCCATTTAGGTCCTTCTGTAAACACCATCCAGAGGCAGGTGCCCTCCTCTCTGCAAACTGGAACCCTCTAAACATCACAGCATTCGGGAGGTTCTACGTTTACTTGTGTTCAACACCGTTCCCCCCTTCCCCCCTTCCCCCCTTCCCCTGGCCGCTTCGGGCGATGCACGATCGACTCGGCCCACCTGCAGCAAGCGCCAGAACTTCTCAGCCACCGGCTCTAGGCCCAGCTGTGCCAGCAACGGCTCCAAGGCTTCGAGGGCGCGAGGCGTGAGCCTCTGACGAAAAAAGTTTGCTTCGCTCGCCTTTCTCATCAGAGGGAAGCGGATCAGCTTCGGACTCGGATCAACTCAACGAAAATGTGCGCGTGGTTCAGCGCGACCAGGCAAGGCCTTCAACCAAATGGAAAAATGGTTCTATGGGCTACGGGGGCAACTGGGATGCACTGGTCAGACTCGCATGCTAGGCGAAAGCATCCCAGGGCGATGCAAACTGAAAGCTATGAGTGCTGTCCTTTAACACCCATTTGTCGAGTACATTGGGTTCATGCGCGTGGGTGTCTCAAAATCGCAAAATGGAGGACATGTCCGCCGCACATGAGCATCAACGCACCCCATTCTTAGCGGGGCCCTTCATTCAACGGCATACCCGTATAGTTGATTATAGTTGCATGGGTACGGGTCAAACTAAACCCACCCAAACACCGCAGGCTTGGGGTTCTCCTATTTTTGACCTAAACCCATGTCGAAACAGGGGAGCCCCCAAGGCTTCGGTTTTTCCGTTCGCTTCCCAAGCCAAAGAGCTCTTCGGGCGTGCAAAGCCAAAGCAGGCGCTCTTGTAGTCCTCGGCCCGGAAAGCTGGGGGTACCCCAACTGGGGACTGGAACTCCATGTTTTCCTGTAAAAGGTGGGGGGAGTTGTTGTATTTTGCGTAACTTGACAAAATAACATAAAATCAACACAATTCAAACCCACCATGATTTGTATAACTTTCAAGGGAATTGTACAAGAAGGGGTTGCAAGTTGCCAACCCGCACAGGGATTGTTTCTTCACTGCTCAGGTCGCAAAGACGTCTTGAGGCTATACTATATTTAGGCCACATGGAATGATCCACCAGCAGGGGAGCCAAAGAACTCCATCATGGGTGAGCTTGCGCTAGCACCACGTGAGCTGGCTGATATCAAATACAAGCTAGCTTCGTGAGCAATCATGTGTGCAGATACACGCAGCCACTGCTAGTTACTGAACTGCTGGCTGGTCGCAAAACAATCCGTGCTGTTGTTGCATCTGCAAGTAGCTTTTTCCACATGCAAACCATGGAGCAAGCCAGCGATGTCAGCATGCGCACGCTCATCACTGGGCACAAACTGCGCAAAACACTGGGCACAACCACCTCAATACAGATCCTAATCTTTTCTGGTTGAGCTGCACATGTGCCAGCAAGTGAAGAGCCACTCAGCCAAGCACAAAAGACGCTTTGTACTCGTCATATACCCGTCCTTCTGAGATCAGAAAGCAGCCCGGAGCCAGCGGTTGCACCCAATCCGAGGCAGTGAGGGAGTTCAGCGCACACCAATACCTTGCGGGAGGAGGCTGCTGGAGAACCGCAAGGCAGCTTGAAATGAGAAGTTCACCCGCAACGCAGCTGAAGTTCATTTATGCTTTCTCCTGCTAACAAAACCCATTTGATCAAGGCACATTTTATGGGAATTTGATCTATGAAAGGTTCCTTCGCACTTCGTCATTGAACGCCAGCTTTCCTTGAAACAGCGACCACACACCACTAAACTGCAAAAAATATCAGCCTACGTGCCCAGCGGCCTGCAGTAGGAACCAGGGGCTGGTGAGCCTGTGAACAACTAAAATTGCGTGCGCCATCTTGTGGCAGGGGTCAAATGTTCAGCTTTGGACAGGGGCCGAATTCTGCTTCATTAAGGCGATGAACAAATACAGTGAACACTCCAACTTGCAAGGTGGGAGCAGTGGTCCCGCTTTGACCATCTTTCTAGCAGTTTTTCGTGGCTGGCCTTTGCATACCTTCTGCTAGGACGCCGCATGTTACCCTTGAATGTCATCCCGACTTGCGTGCAAATGCTCCCAGCTTGCAGTGAACAAGGGCTGCACATGCGCTGTTTGGGATCTGGGCAGCGGGCGCTCAACGCCAAGCATCACCGGTGGCGGTTCCGAGCGAGCTGGGCGACGCGACAGTCTGGCCGGGCCGCCAGCGCCCGGCGTAGCCCAGGCCGTGGCTTGCGGAACACGCCTCCAGGAGCTGAAAGACCTGGTTGTCCTCGTCCTCCTGTGAGCCCGGAGCGCAAAACATGCCAACATATGCCAACACTGGCAAACACCTGGCAATTCTCAAACAACACATTCCGTACTTGCAACAAGTAGAGCATGACCATGGACGAAGGTTGTCTGCCCCGTTCTTATTTTTCTTCCCTGACGGCTTGAGGTTGTTGGCAGGCTTTGCACCACAGGCTAACGTTCCCTGACTCATGACGATTTCCCGAAGGCCGTTCTTTACGGATGCAGTGAAGGCATGGGCAAGTTCCTATCTGCTTTGCAATGGGTGCTGCTGCTGCTGCTGCTGCTGGTGGTGGTGGTGGTGGTGGTGGTGGTGGTGGTGGTGCGGCGGCGGCGTGGTGCGGCGGTGGCGGTGGTGGCGGTGGTGGCGGCGGTGGCGGCCCGCATGCAGCATTCAATGCGCAGCAGGGTGGCCGATACAGTATGCATTTTGCTTGCCAAGTCGCGGTTTCCGGTGTGCAACGAGCGACGAGAATAGAACATGAATCATCTAGCAAGAACAAAAGGGCAAGCACTGTGGAAATCGAAATCCCTGGCTACAAGCTCCCGGTGGAATTCTGCAAGGCAAGGCTGCATTGAATAGCGCACAACACCCACGTACGTACTGCGCAAGCCTTGTTCTTGTAAAGCGCAGTGCCAGACGCCGTTGTGCCTTCTCTTACATGCCGGTTTAAACCGGGTAAACATTGCGTACATGGAATGTTTTAGACCGAACGCGAAAATGCCAGATTGAAGTTCTGGCATTGAGCCGGCCGGCAAACGTCCAAAGGAAACTACTCGGAGGCATGAACCTCAAACATGTGTGAAGTGCAAACATATGCAAAAACACCAAATTTAAGAGGTCTTCAAACAAATGCAGACCCAATGTCTTCGGGACTCGCTAGTTCAGTGATTTCGGACCTATGCAAACAGGCCTCCAAGGCTTCTCTCCCCCTCTCTCTCTCCAGCATCTCGGATCTGCTAGTTTATTCCGAGGTCGTCAATTCAAGAGGCTCCAAGCGGTCAAAAACATCCAGGCAGGGGTGGTCTCTGAGCTTCGCTCTGCCAACTCTTGCAAGTTGCTGGTGGGCTTCCGTGAAAAGAAAGGAAAGTAAAAACTGGGTTTTGATTTTCGAATTCGTCCAACAACAGAACAATATGGGGTCACGTTAAGGGCAATCCCTGCCAACAAAAGGACCCCGAAAGGACTTGGCGAGGGATGTGTCGCCAGGATCCCATTTCAAGTGTATGTGTGTGGTAGCGTGCCAAATCTGAAACCAAGAAAAAATGCTGGAAGTTGGAAGGGATTTCGCGCAAGCGAACCTGGTAAACGCGGATCAATTCCCGGGACAAAGGAATGAACTACCA
This sequence comes from Effrenium voratum, assembly GCA_963377175.1. Taxonomy (NCBI): domain Eukaryota; class Dinophyceae; order Suessiales; family Symbiodiniaceae; genus Effrenium; species Effrenium voratum. Next base: position 488,908 of record CAUJNA010003261.1, on the reverse strand, counting down.
GGCAAACCAGTAACCTGGCTCCGTCACTATGCATCCACGCAGCTTAAGACCCTCCACCTGACCCACTCTCCAGCCGGCCACCTCAATCACGTGAAGTGGCGGCTCGGTGTAGATCACCTCCTGGGCGCGACGTAGGCTTGCATGCACCCAACCAAAGGCATTGCTTCGCCGTGCAAAAGGACGATGAACAGGCTCCATCTGAAAATGGAGATATACACACATATGTATATATATATATATCTATATTTGTATGTCTATGTATTCGGCCGTTCAGCGGACAAATTGAGCTGATAACTTTGCTTCAATTCGCGAGGGCTTCACTCGCTCAACGCTAGCACGAATGAGCTCAAGTTCAAAGTGCGAGAACTGTGGTAGATGAAAACGTCGGGTGTCTGAAAAGCGAGCTGGATGTTGCTAGTTTATGGGTAGTGGATTGACAAAAGCAAATGCGATAATGCAGAACATTCAGCCTTGAACAGGTGCACCAGGCAAAAGAAGCAATGCCAACAACAAACATGAAGGTCACACCAAAGGCAAACACGATGATGCGTTCTAAAAATGTAAGATGATACAATGTTCAGACCTTGGCTTGTTGTTCAACTGTGTCGAGATGGAAGGCATGAATTCATACCAGATAGTAGCAACCATAATGTAAGATGTTCTGTGCTTTAAAGCCAAGTTGTGTTTTTGGCAATTGAACATCTTACCAATTGCGCTCCCTCTGCACCTGCGTGATGGCGCTCCTCATAGATGTCTGAACGTGCAAAAACATCGGAAATCATACTTCCCCAGTGCCGAAAGCGGACACCTATTTTTAGCTGATTTGGAAAAGGGCGTGAAGAGGAGCGAAACCCAACTAATGAAGGCAAGGTCCAAGGCGGGGAGGGGAACCCGTCGGACCATCAAAAACTAAAAGGGGACCAATTCGCCCCTCCACCCCAAACCCAAAAAAAAAACACGGGGAAAGCTGAACCTCACTGGCTTGGGGGTGTAAAAAGACCGCTCGCTTCGACGCCGATTCGGCGCCGCCGCGTGGCGCCCGGAGCATAGGCGCGGCTCGCGAAGAGGACTCGGCCCTTGGATCCTGACACCTCACAGCGCACGGAGCCGCGCTGCAGGTAGTCGTTGATGGCCTGACGTTTCGATGTTCTTTTGCTTGCGCTCGCGAGTTTGAAGCGTTGGGGGTGGCAGCTTTAGGATCTGGACCCTCTTGGTTGGCCTTCCAGGCCGCAAAATAGGGGAACCCAAAAAACAAAAATGGCGTCGATTTGTGTGACTGGCGCCCCTTCAAGCCTGAAAGCTAAGGTCAAAAGCGTACTCTCCAAAAAACAAACGTCCAAATGGTCGATGTTTTTGTGTTCTCGTTTCTGGTTGCTCCCGCTTGGATTTTATCCGTTGGCATTGTGTGGCCGGTTCTCGCTTTTGATTTTTGGTGTGGAATTTGCTTTTTGTTGGTATCTATTCTTTTTTATGTCCTCCTAATGGCGGCCAGGGAGAACGAAAGCGACAAGTGCTGCATGAAGCACTTCGCAGGAATCCCTGACTTTCAGGATCGGGTTGCCAACAGCTTGCTAACTTGGCCGAACACGCTTCATGTTACTGCGGCATCGAATTCGGAATGAGTGGGGTTGCTGTGCAGGGAAATGGCTGAAAAGCGGCATGCAATCATTCATCTAGAGCCTACCCGAAATACGGCACCAAGCCCGCGTGCTGAGGAACTGCAAGTTGTATTGACATATGGGCTCCCGCTCGAGTGGGAACTGGTCAGCCCTGGGAAATTCCCGGCCACATTCAGGCATGAGTTAGACATGAAACACTGACCGGGCGAGTGTACTCAATTAAGTGATGGACTTCGAAAGCGGCCATGAGAAACGAACGCTTTTCGCAAATCTGTTCCATCCTGATGGCCGGCGACTTCAGTATCAGATTTCAGTGGCTACGGTAGCCTTCTGAATCTTTCAAAACGTCCCTTGGTTTCATCGCCTCCACGAGAAAAACTTAAAATGAGCAAGGAAAGTCAATCAGGATAACCCTCACCCGCAGCGACTTGAAAAACAAAGGATCCCAAGGGTGAATGCCCAGGCCTGCTTAGGATTGATAGACCAAGTTGGGTGGGTCTATGGCACGGCCCACAACTTGCTCACAGGCAGACCTCGGACACCCTGGCTGCATTCTGCCCCGGGGAGCCTCGATATGAGCAGCCATCGGATTGCCATAGCATAAGGAATGGCAGCGCTGCACTTCAGTACTGAAGCAACCCAACTGCAAGTGTGTGACTAATGCCACTCCTGGCCAGCATTGCGGTTGGTCTTTTCCCGCGTGTATTCGTGAGAGATGTGCGTGTTGTTTGGCACCAGTAAGCCAATCAACTTGTGCCAAACATACCGGTATGTCTGTTCATGCAACGTTGCCAGTTTCGAATAAACATTGGAGACTGCAGCCGAGGCCCTGCAGCAAATCGCAACCCCTCGAGAGAGTTTCTTTTCTGTTGTTCTCTCGCAGTCCCTCTCTCTCGCCGCACATCAACATATGAGGAAATGGTATACATATATATATATATATATGTTATTCATATAAGGATATATATATATATAATATTTTTATGTGCAATTCCGACTACATTTATTGTCTTACATGCCTCCCCCTTCGAACAGCACTCCACAAGACCACTTACAGTAGACTGTGAACCCCGAATCAGATTCAGGATTCCATCGGAAGGTGCGGAATCTGGAGGCCAGGAGATTGCCCCGGTCACTGGATGTCCTTTTCAAAAGCTGATATCAATTTACTAGTGGTTCCCCCCCTCCCACCTTTGGAAGTTCCAAAAAGGGAAATGGAGGAAACTCTAAAACTGGTTTTCATTCGGTAGATCAAAGCATCTAATGGCACGAAGGCCGTGGCCATTTGTGGCCAAGCTTGTTGCATAGGCTCGAGCCCTGAGATCTTTCCCTTAGTGGGGGGGCTTGGACCATGCGCCTCTTGCGAACGCGTAGGGCACGCCACACGCCTTTTGCAAGTTGGTGGCACACTGAGGCCATGTCCATTCCCAGCAGAATTTCAAAAACTCCTCCAGAGTGTTCCAAGATGTAGATCTGTCCGCCGTGCTGGTGCGCTGGTGTCACACGTTTAGTTTCACTTCCGGACCTCTGGCAGGGTAGCTGGGTGACACTGACAAGTGCATACTAGAGACTCGAGGCGTGTGCAACAGGCAGGGAACCCCGACCTGCCCCATCGGCCATAGCCTTGATCGCAGGCCGGTGTCCACGTTTGTCAAAATGGAACGGACTTCGTGTTTCCCTGCAATCTTGCAGCCATGGCCATGGCGCCTTCGCAAAAAACGCCAATCTCAGCTTGGCAGCGTCAAGCAAAAAGCCCCGAACGGGTTTTCCGGGCCGGGCTCTTGAGATCTTTGCGCGGGGCCTGTGTGTAAAGGGCGCAATGGTGACAATCTGCGGTGGAGATCCAGTGCTTCTCTGCCGGCATGCCGAAACCATTGGGTTCCCGGCGAACACACAGGTCCGCATGCATGCCATGAATGCGGAGCCTGTAGGGGGTCTTTCGGGTGACTCAGGCGGGCAGTTGCTGGGCCTGACGCTATGAACATCATTGGGGGATTGTGGCCATCTGCTTTCTTCATGCACTGGGCACCCTTTCGAAAGGAGCGGTTCTGCCCGGCAGCGGATGAACCAAGCGATGGATCTCCAGTCCGAATTCGTCATTCGGGGCTGCCCAGCCCCAAGAATTCATCGTCTCCATGATTTCGGACCTCAGTTACGGCTCCCTTCGCAGTAATTGGGCTCCTTCTCCGTACAGGATGTGTATTCGTGGCTTTTGTGGATCCACAGGGTATTCAGACATTGAACGTGTACTACAACAAGAATGAAAAAGGCAACTTCAGGGAAAATAACATCCAAAGAAGAAACAACAACAAATCTGAATTCGGGTTCATGTTGATACGGTCGTCCGCAAACGTTGCCGCTGACAGTGACGAAGCTGCTAGCCGTGCTTCTAGTTACGCCTGCTTCCTGCTGCTGCCGCTGCTGATCAAAACTTTCAGACTTGGCTTGAGCGTTCATCCTTCCCCCCGTTTATCAAGGTCCCCCTAAATGCGTCTTCCCAAAACAAAACCCTTAAGTCACGAATGTTTCACTAGAATCAGGCCAATTCCAAACGCATACTAAGCCGCCGAATTTCCTGCCAGCCCCAACTCCAGCTGTAGAAGGTACACTTTCAGATCCTTTGAGCATTTTCCCCTGTGCCAAGCGTGCTGAAAGTTATGCCAACCTGTGTCTGAATTGTGCGACTTTTTTACTGGAGGCTGGCCTCCTGAAGCAGTTCTTTGCTTTCGGTAGTCCAACCTACACGGAAATGGACACCAAGACGAACCCCATCAGGTATCCCTAACAATAAACGTGTGTTGTCAAACCCCGAGGGGACTCATATCGCTCATATTAAATTAGAATAGTCCGAATTGAAACCAATACCAATCTAGCGATTTCTCCCACCAGCCCCTTCCAGTCTTAGTACGGGACCCTCAGTCAGCAAGCACTACATTTTTGGAAAGAAGAACATTCGCGTATGCTTAAAAACATAATTGTGGAACACTTTTTGGCTGCTCATGACCGGACCCTGTTGCAAGCGAACAAAAACACAAGAACCCCAAACCTGCAACGAGGGAACCCTCATACACTTTTGTCTAGGGAGACGTGTTGTATGCTTTTCTTTCGAATTCGGGGGAAGGGACACATCTTCCTGGCCCAACTCATCCTTCAGTATGGGGGCCTGCTGAGTGCCACCTTGGGGCTGCTAGACACCGGGCGAACCTCCCGAAGCTGCAGAATGCCGAGAGATCCGAGAGGTCCGAGACATTGTGGACCTCACTGCGGAACCAGGAAGCGTTGCAACAGCTCATGAGGCTCGTCAATCACATCTTAGCCTCATTTCCCCCGTTTTCTTCTGGCGCAATAGAATGTTTGCTCAATAAAAATGCGGTGGTTGCATGCGGTGTTGCCTGTTGTCTGCCCCACGTTGCGCCAAATGGTGTATCGGACTGGGTGCCGGGCTGCAAGGTGACGGTTATAAAGTTGTAAAATTGGGCAGTCCTGGCCTGCAAACATTTTACGTTCATATCTCCATATGTATGAGGGTATTCTACCGCGCAGGTATAGCAAAAACAGATGCTTCTATGACTGTCCGCTTCCCAACGGAACGGTGCCAAGATTTTCTGAGCCAGTGCTGTGATCCATCCCTGGATGTTTAGAGCCCGACTGGGTCAACGCCCCAAATCACGCACTACTCTCAAGCACCAAACGGTTAGTTGGACCCCCCCCAAGCCATTGGCAAGGGTAATTGGAAAGAAATCCATAAGTTGCTTTCAAGCAACCCCAGGTTGAATTGATACTTCGGCCTTATGCGCCAGTCGGTTCCTAGGAAAAAAGGAACCGGTCAACACGAGAACAGGCTCGTGTTGCCGTCATCTGTTTGCACGACGACATCTATAGAGCATTCACTTGGAGCTCCACGAGGATATCTTACCAACCGGAATCTTCAAGCCGCAATTGAAGCACAGCCTCTAGCCTAAAATGACAACGCTCATTAGCGGGTGTTGTTCAAAGGTTGAACCCGCAATCGAGAGTACACCTTATGGAGCAAAATCACGATCTCCGTCAGGGAAACTGCAATAGAAAGCGCGCCAAATGGCCCAAAATGATTACTTTCATCATTCAACCTATGACCCAAAACGATGAGGTCCATCGTTCGAGGAAACACACAACTAGGGTGGAAACTCAGTTGTTCCAATTGCCAACTCATACAGAAACATCATGTCGCGCTCGTAACCTGGTTAATTCGCCTGATGGTTGAGCCCCCACACAGAAGGTTTGACATTTCCGGTCTACTTATTGTGCTGAGGGTTTTAGCTAGGGTTTGGGTTCTAGATGGGCCGCTCCGCTTCTTGCCGCAAGCCATCCCAAATTGAGCATCCGTGATTGCTGTAAAGAACAATCCCACCTTTTCTCAAAATCCCTCACCCTGGACACTTCTATGCTACTGAACAAGTTGACACTTCCCTGAAAAACGCACACCAAAACAAATACAGCATGCAGGCCCATGGCTAACACGGAAGCTCTAAAATCACCTACAAACGCTACTCGCTTCCTTTACAGCAGCAAGCGAAACAAACACGTATCGCCAACATGGAAGTTGTCAAAACGATGGACCCTGAAAGAGACAACCTCAACACGGGCTCTGTTTTCGGCCGCATTCTTACTCATTTGCCTTGGCGCCTGAAACAAGCCAAACACCAACCTGAAAGAAATCCATACACCAAACACGCAAACCGTGGCGCCGAGAAATAAAACGGAACAAAGTCAAGCGGCAAGACTCATGGAAACCTGGTCATTGCAACCCAAAACCTCAATACCCCCATGGAACTGAAACAAAATTTCTAGGGGCGAAGGCAGAGATGGCTGTATTTTCTGCAGGCTCCCTTTTTGCGCTTTAAACCAAAGGGAAGCCAAGGCTCTTTCTGGAGGCTGCCCATGCGACAATATGGGCGTGGCTTTCTTTGGGCGAAAGGATGAACAGGAAGCAACCAAAATGGGGGGAAGGGTCAAAATTAAACCACCAGGAATCGGACAGCAGGTTTTCGTCCATGTTTCCACTGGCCAGGGTTCAACTTTGGGATTACCCTATTTTTGACCCACAGCCAGTTGAGAACCCGAAAGATCCCTTTCGCCCAGCCGCCGCACGGAGCTGCGGCCTCGCTTTATGTTGACGCCGCCCCGGAGGTCCTCAAGCAAGGGACCGAGGAATTTGGCTGCAGCCGCTAGGGGAAAACCAGCGACTCAAATATCTGCTTTTGGGTCAGCAAGTTGAGAGGCTTTTGGGCTTCTGGGCTGGATGGAAGTAAAAGGCTGAAACAGCCATGCGTGGAGGGTCCGCAATCTTAGAAACTCGGGAATCACGAGCTTGACGCGATGGCCCAGACTGAGGCTCCCCTTGGGTCGTGCGCGCAGTCACCACATTGGATGGTGGATCAATACTCTCGCGCAAACAAGGCACTTGAATGGTCCAGGCCAAGTGGAGCGGACGACGCCTTTGGTTTCCGGAGCGTGGCGAATTGCAGGATAACCCCTAGATCGGACCCTTTGGAACTCTGAGGACAATCACGACAGCAAGCCTGACAAGAAGGACCACCTGCAGGCCCGCCCCCAGTTTGCCTCAATTGCTTGTCGGTGTTCAATGAGTGGCAACCAACACTTATGTCGATCCCATGCACCAAATGTATGGCTTTCCTGCAGCACCCCTAGTGGTCTGCCGGAGAAAGGTTCCTCTGCCTCGGAGAACAAAGTGCCTGGACCTGAGTTTGCAGGACACCCCCCGAAGCCAAAGCAGCACTCCACCTTCCCTTCCTTCATGGACACTGACTGAATCTCTTTGAAGTGGCGCAGGCTTCGTTACGAACGAAGGGCTGGGATAAGAAGCGCCCCTCCTTGTTTCCAGTGGTGTCATGAATGAACTCGGGACTAAGGCTCCACCCAAACCTCCATCTGGGAGAACGCGGGGCGCAGACTCCCCTCCCGTCATTACTTCCCTTGTACCCACGGAACGTTTAGGGAAGGCTCCTGTATTGGCGGTACTTCCATACATTACTTAATAAGGGCGGGAATCTAAACGTCCAAGTACGTGACTTGGCCGAAGATGTTGCTTTTCTCACTCGCTCCCCGGCTCTTTCCTCAATCTTCAGCTCCAGCTTGCGGATGCCGGTGATTACTTGGGCTACGTCCAAGCTCCTTGCCATGCCCCGCAAGCGTGTGGCACCATCGATGAACCTCAAGCTCAGGGGAGGCATTTAGGATGCGGTGATCGTGGTTTACTCAGAGCAATTGTCCCAAGCAGCCTGTAGGTCAGAACATTTTGCGACTGAATGCTCAATCTCGCATTACAAGTTAGGCTTCACTCAAACATTGCGCAGCATGAAAGAAACAAACATGGGTCTGGGTTGGACGATCCCGGTCTGAAGTATCTATTTGGTGCCTTCCTTTTGGTCAAGCCGTGCAAGACGTTGTTGCATGGCGTGCAAGGCCTATTCTGTGTTATGCGTCTGCCTAAACTTCGCAGAACCCACTGGCAAACTGCGTGGACTCAACCTGAGCTGGACTGCTTGCTGCCAGAAGGCTCTTCAACGGAAATTTCCCCGTCACCATCATCGATCATTTGAAACCTCGGCACGGTGAGTCTGCTACCACTTGGCCTGGCAGAAAAAAATGGCGCCCTTGGCTTCGGAGAAAAAAATCCACAATGCCCCGAAGCTCAGTGAAGAATCTTCGTGGCAACCATACTGCCGCTCAATGCGTGCAGCTCGCTCAATAATTATTCCAGTCTGCTTCGCAATGTGACCCCCCTCTGCCGAACAACTCGCACACGCACACACACACACATGCACGCACACAGGCCAACGCACAAACACAAACCAACAAACAAGAAAGCACGCAAGCATGCACACGCCCCGACACACACACACACAAACGCACAAACACAATCACACACACAAACACACAAACCACAAACACAAACACACACACACACACACAAACGCACAAACACAAACACAAACACAAACACAAACACACCCACAACCACACCCACACCCGCACCCACACCCACACGCGCACACACACACACACACACACACACGCGCGCGCACGCGCACGCACACCCGCACACCCGCACACCCGCACACCCGCACACCCGCACACCCGCACACCCGCACGCAGACCCACACGCACACACACACACACAAGCACACACACACAAACACAAACTCACACACAAACACACATAAACACACACACAAACACACGCACACACAAACACACACACACACACACACAGGAACGCACGCACGCACGCACCAACGCCCGCACACACACGCACACCCCCATACCCGCACACCCGCACACTCGCACGCACACGCAGACCCACACGCGCAAACACACATAAACACACACACACACACACAACCACACCCACACCCGCACCCACACCCACACGCGCACACACACACACACACACACACACGCGCGCGCGCACGCGCACGCACACCCGCACACCCGCACACCCGCACACCCGCACACCCGCACACCCGCACACCCGCACGCAGACCCACACGCACACACACACACACAAGCACACACACACAAACACAAACTCACACACAAACACACACACACACACACACACACACACACACACACACACACACACACACACACACACCCACCCACGCACGCACGCACGCACGCACGCACGCACGCACGCACGCACGCACGCACGCACGCACGCACGCAAACACAAACACAAACACAAACACAAACACAAACACAAAAACACACGCACCCACACACACACAAATACAAACGAAACAAGGCAAGCACGCACGCAAACACACACACACACACACGACAAGACAAAACACGCAAAGCAAAGCCAAGCAAATCAAAACAAAACAAAACAAACAAACAAACAAGTCAATGCAAAATCAAGCAAACAACAACACAAACACAACTACGGCAACACCCACACAGACACAGACGCAAACACACGCGCGCACACACACACACACACACATCTTGCTAAGTTGATGGAGGAACACAGCGAAGCTGAAGCCAACATCAGTTTGGAACATGGGGATGGGGATTTTGAGAGGCAGCGTCTGCCCCAAGCTTTTCGTCTGAGGGGCAACTGCACCAAGTCGTGGGCTTCCAGGTCTAGAGTCGCCATCCAAATCTGCAGCTGAGGATCCTGCGTTGCGCTTCCCGGCGGAAAGGATGCTGGAAAACACGCGAAAGTAAGGCACGGCCCCCGGAATGAATACCTTGGCGCCTGGACAATTAGATGTCAACTCCGTCCTTGAAGAAAGAGACATGGGTCTGTTTTCCCTACAGGTTTCACCGAAAATGGGTGGCAAACGGAGAAAAAAAAAGGTAACCCACACATGGTGTTGCCGTTCACGACTCCGTGGCAAACATTTCCAGGATCCATGTGGAGCGAGGAGTCATGGATCTCGGCCATCCTTTCTCTGGGCCAAGTTACATCTTGCGGGAGCCACGACTTGAAAGAAAGCACGGTTGTTTCGTTTTGTCAGTCAATCTTCCGGCTCACAAAGCAAGTCCCCAGCCGCTTGCTTACGCATGGGACAGCAAGCCGGCGGGTCTCAGCCTTGAATGAACACTTGCCAAGCGACCTGTGCCAAATGAGCCACAAATGGCAAATGGCTAACAGGCCTTGGTTCGCCAAATGCCCTTTCATTGCTACCAATGGCAGCCGACCTTGAAAATAGTAATGATTGAGCCTTGACATCCCACGCATATTGAGTTCCAGGCTGACGGGCTCTCGCGCACGGGTTCCAGTGGGCATTGGCAAGAAAGCCTTTTGCGAAGAAAACAAATGACCAGCCCTTGCGCGAAAAGGTCATCATGGGCAAAAGGAACATGCTGGTGGATGGGAAATCGATCTACACCTGCCCGGCCCCCAGCACGGGTCCCGCAAAAGGACGCTAAACTCTTCCCAGCTGACCAGGCCGTCGCCTGAACGAGCTAGGAGCCCCCGTCGGAAGGTCCCCCATGATAGAAAACCACCCATGACATGCTGGCAACAGCATGGTCTGAATGGGAAAAAAAGGCAGCTCAAAGTGATCGGGTGCATGTATGGAAGGTCGTTTGCCAAGTGGCCGTGCACACGCGCACGACAAAGACATGGCCCATCCATACCTTTCGCTTCCAATGTGCCATCTGGGTGCTTCTCGGGCCCGCCCCGCTAAGACTCGCTTTGCAGGCGCCCGCGGAAGTTGCCCGCTGGTTTGTGGCTGATATAGGCCTGCTTAGCTTGCAAGGCGCCGACAAAGCGGAGGTCATTGGTTATTGGGACATAATGGGACAAACGCGGTGCCTGCTATGTGCCGTGTTCCTCCACCCCAACTTCCCAGTTTCAACCAGAAAGCAAAATTGCTTGTTCATACGGCGCATTTGCAGGAGCAAATTCTATTGCAAACATTTTCGGCTCGTTCCTTTTTGCTTGCAGTCCTTTCGGCTGCCAAGCGCTGGCCTTTGCCAGTGCAGGAAGCTTTTCAATGCCATTCTGAAGCTTCGACCGCGCCCCCCGCCCTTCAACAACAAAAAGACTCTCCTGTTCTCCTTGTGGTTGTTCCAAATGTCCTCAATTTATCTTAGACAACTCCAAAAAAGCACAACGAGATCCTACAACCGCCGTGTTTTTGTGTTGTCTACATTTTGCTGCGCAGCAGCGGACAAAAACAACCACTTCTCAATTCAGCCATCTGACCTCGCCACTCCGCCGAAGAGTCAACTTGAACAACTTGTCAGACCAGTGTTTAATTCCCAAAATACCGCCCCTTCACGAAAACAAATCATGGAAGAGGGTACTTACTGTGCCCTCTTCGCAAAGTAGTGCCCTTTTCGAAAAGAGAAAGCGGTGCTTGCTCATCTTTCTGGGTGGAAGGGCAATTACCTGCTTCAGCGATTTGCCACGCCTGAGGAATCCAGGGTCTGGAAGAAACGCTTCAGCTTCTGTGCGTAGAGCTCAGCCTGCTTTTGCTTCAAGTTCATCATGTACCTTGGGATTGCGCCACGTGTCGTTTTCTTGCTGGTGCTCAATAGGGAATGAGGAATGAATCCAGGGTTCTTCCCAAAGGCAGCCACAAGAGATGCTTTGTAGGGGTCATTCCCACATTCCCTACTGAGCACCAGCAAGTTTTTTGGCGTGCCTCCCTAGCCGACTGCCTGGTTTGCCAATAACAAGTGCTGCTGATTTTGGGCTGTGCGGAAGGTGAGTGCAGGTCCGCGTTGGTTTCATGACCATCTACAAACCACGTGGCGAAGCAGTGTCCATTTCAGGATGCGCCTGAGCCGAAAGTTTGGAACTAACACTGAACGAATTCAATCCGGCAAGTCAATCAAAGGGCTGCAGAACAACACAAATAACACAACAGTAGGCCAATGGCCAAGTTGCACGACACATGGTTTGCATGTCCAATATGCCTGGATGGCCTACATTGCTTAACGAATAGCCCTAGCAGGTGCTGGATTGACACATGTCTGCTAGCAGCAAAATTGACTGTACACCCCGGCCGCCTTGCTAGGCCTCTTCGGGCAACATTGGGCATGCCCGTAAGTATTGCAGCATTGAGTGGGGTTGTAAGACTTTGTCGGAGCCATCATCATTGACTCGCGTGGATCCATGCTGCCTGTCTGCCAGCATGCATGCATGTGTAAAAACGTCATATACACAAATATACATGTATGTATTGATGTGTGTGTGCGCATGTAGGCACGCACGAAGGTGCTAGCGTAAATGCACAAACACACACATATAATCATATATATATATATACATGATCCATAAATGCATACATGTATTTGTAAACCTATCTATACATATGTGCATGTAGGTGTGCGTGTCCATGCGTCCATGCGTGCGCGTGTGCGTGCTAAAACCTGCTGGCCTGCAATTGGCTCGCGCGGTGTGTGTGTGTGTGTGTGTGTGCGTGTCTGTGCGCCTGAGTGCGCCTCTGTGCTTGTGAGTGTGTGTGTGTGCGCGTGTCTGCGTCTCTGTGTGTGTGTGTGTCTGTGTCTGATTCTGTGTCCCTGTGCATGTCTGTGCATGTGTGAGTATGTCTGCGTCCATGTCTGTCTGTGTGTGTGTCTGCGTCTGTGTCTGTGTATGTGTGTATCCTTCTACGTTTGGTGCTTGAAATCATTCCTGTGTGTGTACATGCGCGTCCTTGGTGCGTGTTGGCTTGCTTGTGGTTGTGTGTTTTGCGTCTGTGTGTGTGTGCTGGTGTGTGTGTGTGCGTGCGTGTGCGTGTGTGGTGTGCGAGTGTGTGTCTGTGTCTGTGTCTGTGTCTGTGTCTCTGTGTGTGTATGTCGGTGCGTGCGTGTGTGTGTGTGTGTGTATCTGTGTGTCTGCGTGTGTGTGTGTGTGTGTGTGGGTGTGTGCGTGTGTGTGCGTGTGTGTGTGTGTGTGGTGTGTGTGTGTGTGTGTGCGTGTCTGTGCGCCTGAGTGCGCCTCTGTGCTTGTGAGTGTGTGTGTGTGTGCGCGTGTCTGCGTCTCTGTGTGTGTGTCTGTGTCTGATTCTGTGTCCCTGTGCATGTCTGTGCATGTGTGAGTATGTCTGCGTCCATGTCTGTCTGTGTGTGTGTGTGTCTGCGTCTGTGTCTGTGTATGTGTGTATCCTTCTACGTTTGGTGCTTGAAATCATTTCTGTGTGTGTGTGCATGCGCGTCCTTGGTGCGTGTTGGCTTGCTTTTGGTTGTGTGTTTTGCGTCTGTGTGTGTGTGCTGGTGTGTGTGTGTGTGTGCGTGCGTGTGCGTGTGTGGTGTGCGAGTGTGTGTCTGTGTCTGTGTCTGTGTCTGTGTCTGTGTCTGTGTCTGTGTCTGTGTCTGTGTCTGTGCCTCTGTGTGTGTATGTCGGTGCGTGCGTGTGTGTGTGTGTGTGTGTATCTGTGTGTCTGCGTGTGTGTGTGTGTGGGTGTGTGCGTGTGTGTGTGCGTGTGTGTGTGTGTGGGTGTGTGCGTGTGTGTGCGTGTGTGTGTGTGTGGTGTGTGTGTGTGTGTCTGTGTGTGTGTGTGTCTGTGTGTGGGTGTGTCTGCGTGTGCGTGTGTCTGCGTGTGTGTATGTGTGTGTGTGTGTCTGTGTGTGTGTGTGTCTGTGCATGCGTGCGTGCGTGCGTAGGTGGGTGGGTGGGTGGGTGGGTGGGGGTGCGTGCGTGCGTGCGTGCGTGCGTGCGTGCGTGCGTGCGTGCGTGCGTGCGTGCGTGGGTGTGTGTCTGTGTGTCTGTGTGTCTGTGTTGTGTCTGTGTGTCTGTGTGTCTGTGTGTCTGTGTGTTTGTGTGTTTGTGTGTTTGTGTGTTTGTGTGTTTGTGTGTTTGTGTGTTTGTGTTTGTGTGTTTGTGTTTGTGTGTGTGTGTGTGTCTGTGTCTGTGTCTGTGTGTCTGTGTGTGTGTGTCTGTGTGTTTGTGTGTTTGTGTGTTTGTGTGTTTGTGTGTTTGTGTTTGTGTGTTTGTGTTTGTGTGTGTGTCTCTGTGTCTGTGTCTGTGTGTCTGTGTGTGTGTGTGCGTGTGTCTGTCTGTGCTTTTGTGTTTGTTCGCGCGTGTGCGTGCGCGCGTGGGTGCGTGGGTGCGTGGGTGCGTGGGTGCGTGGGTGCGTGGGTGCGTGGGTGCGTGCGTGCGTGCGTGCGTGCGTGCGTGCGTGGGTGGGTGGGTGGGTGTGTGTGTGTGGCTGTAGGTGTGTCTGTCTGTGTTGTGTTTTGTGTTTGTGTTTGTGTTTGTGTCTGTGTTTGTGTTTGTCTTTGTGTTTGTGTGTGTGTGTGTTTGTGTCTGTCTGTGATCTCTGTGTGTGTGTGTCTGTCTGTCTGTCTGTCTGTCTGTCTGTCTGTCTGTCTGTCTGTCTGTCTGTCTGTCTGTCTGTCTGTCTGTCTGTCTGTCTGTCTGTCTGTCTGTCTGTCTGTCTGTCTGTCTGTCTGTCTGTCTGTCTGTCTGTCTGTCTGTCTGTCTGTCTGTCTGTCTGTCTGTCTGTCTGTCTGTCTGTCTGTCTGTCTGTCTGTCTGTCTGTCTGTCTGTCTGTCTGTCTGTCTGTCTGTCTGTCTGTCTGTCTGTCTGTCTGTCTGTCTGTCTGTCTGTCTGTCTGTCTGTCTGTCTGTCTGTCTGTCTGTCTGTCTGTCTGTCTGTCTGTCTGTCTGTCTGTCTGTCTGTCTGTCTGTCTGTCTGTCTGTGTCTGTCTGTGTCTGTCTGTGTCTGTCTGTGTCTGTCTGTGTCTGTCTGTGTCTGTCTGTGTCTGTCTGTCTGTCTGTCTGTCTGTCTGTCTGTCTGCTGTGTGTCTGCTGTGTGTATGTGTGTGTGTGGTGTGCGGGTGGATGTTGGTGTGTGTCTGTGTGTTTTTGCTTGTGTTGTTGGGCCATGTTGTGATTTCGCTTTGATTGCTTTGTCTTGTGCATGCGTGCCTGGACCACAGGCCCTTCCACCGCGGCATTGAACATCCTACTTGCGAACATGATCAATCACTGACTCACCTCTGGGATCTCAAATATGGGGCCAGCAAAATATGTTGATGCACATTGCGCTGCTGCATTGCTTGCCAAAGTCCGACCAGGGCTGAGCATCCCAGGAGGAATGTCCAACAGCTCTCACCTGGACCCACAGTTAAAGCCAGGGCGCTCTTGGTCTTGCTGGGCCACCTTCATCGTCTGCTGAACGAACACTGCGCTAACCTGGAGAGCCCGTGTGTAGACGTTGACAACGTGTAACAGCCCTCAAGCGAACTGCACACGGAAAGTGGGCCAGCCGAAGCTGACCCACCCAAACAAGGGCACTCAAGCCTCAAGCATTGAGATTGCCCACCCACCAAACAAGGGGCGAAGAAACAACCACCACCCCGAAAGTCACCAAATACCACACGACTGGAGAGGCCAGTCGCAGCATGCAGCCAGGCAGAATCGAAGGTCAAGGTGGCCGCGCAGCCGGCCCATCCACTCTCCCCGTCCATTGAAGGGACGTGCCTGTCTTAACGTCCCATGGGGCGGACAGCCACTGGTTGTCGAACTCGGGCGTCAAACAGCTTGTACCAAAAGGCTGATCATGCAATTTTGCCTCTACCCCAGATTGGACGCTGTGTCATGCACTAGGTGGACTCGTTGCTGATCGCTGCTTTCGTTCTTGGCAACGAGAACAGTCGATAACCGTTGAATGAATCTGAACAGGCAAAGGCAATTTCAAGACGCACATGTTGCCAGCAAACGCTAGTCACATGAACGGGCGTCCAATTCGCAATACAAAGATGCACTGAGGGGTTCGCAAGACCATCTGTCCTGGATAGCAGGGAAAAAGCCATGCAAGGACCTTTCGCATATCGTTGCAACACCTGATCTGAGGCATCCAAAAAAGCAAAGCATGTCCGGATGCTTGCCAAGCAGCCACATTGAGGACCGCGAAACCAACCAAACATCGGTAAAAAATGAAGATGTAGATGAACCATTCGCCGACCTTGGCATTAGGTCAGTGGAGGCTCGAATCAGCTAGCCTGGCAACACGGAGCAACAGTTTGTGCCTGAGTGCGAACAAAAGGAACAGCTTTCACATGTGCTTTGAAGCTTCAGCGCAAGTGTTGCCAACATAGAGATGCCAGTCAAGATATTTTTTCCGAAATAGTCAAAGCTACTAGCTCAAACTACCCGTCATGCGCATATATGCAGGCTTTCTTTTGGCACCCTTCCCACTCACAATGCGGCAATCGTCGGCGCTTTGACCGAGCCACGTTCTCCACGCAAGTGCGTGCGGGAATTGCCCAGTTGGCGAACAACACCTGCGCGAGCGCATACAGAAATATATTATTGAAATTGGCTTGGCCCGCATGGCTACTTGCTCACGTCGCCAGACCATTCAACCTTGTCACATCTGCAAAACGCGAACTAGGTCCATGTGCAAGGAGCCGTGAAGCGCAAGCAAACACCAACATTTTAATGCAACCTAACAAGCATCTGTCCTTTACGTAGTTGCAATTTCCAAACAACCACTGGAACAAATTGCTATGCAATAATACTAGCAAATGATGTGCGAAAACAGCGTATTCTGCGAGGGGCAGTCCCCAATTCAACCATAGACTGCCCATCATTGCGCCAGTTGCTCACATATGTTTCGTGCACACACCTGCAGGCGGACAATGCGCCGGGGCATAGCAGTTTAGATGCAAGAAACCAGGTGGATTGTAATCCAATGCTCGCGGCTGCCCATAGTCTCACGATCAACTGATTTATCAGGGCTTTGCTCGCACAAGTCAATGCATGCCCGAAGTGCTAGTATCAAAAGCTTTGCAAAAAACGAAGGGCGTGCCAAACACATAGCTCACTCAGGCAATCTGCCTCAAACTTTCTTCTAGGCTTCCTTTGAAGATTCCCCTGACAATCGACATGGACGCATGTTGGGCGACGCTGGACAGTGCCACAAAAAAAACCACAGAAAACGACTTATTTCGAGTCACGATCATTTCCCTTGTCGCAGAACCCAGAAGTGAACCCCCTAAAAAACAAATGGAAGGCACCTTCGACCATAGCCCTTGCATTGAGCGGTAACGTTTGTCCGACCGAGCCAAAACCCTCAAACATAAGGATTCACCGATTCTCCACTTTGTGTTGGGTGAGTGTCAAACTACAGGACCCAACAAACGGTGGGTTGTAGTGGGTGCCGTTGGTTCCACTTAAAAGGGCACACCTTAAACACACACACACACAGGTCAGTAGTTCCCGCCAAAGCCGACAAAGTTGGTTTGGAGCAGAGCCATCGTAGCGCCACTTCCTGCCACGTTGCACAATACACAAGCTTGGAACAAGGAAACGCGCGATGTTACAAAAATACATGCCCCGGGATGCAGGACCCAGCTACGAATTTAACGTGGCCATCAAAATGCCTTTAGGCCCCGCCTTCCCCCCGCGACTGACCTGCCTCAAACATGGTCAGCAAGGTTCGATTGAAGGTGCCAAAGTATTTATAGATCTGCTGGCGCTCTGCCACCTTGCCGGTTCAAATTTCAAGTCTCGGAACATCGCGGGAATCTTGTGGCCCCCCCCACCAAAACAAAAAAGTGTACGTCTAACCTGAAAAAGATCAACAGCTGCTTGGTTGAAAGGCTCGCTACGCTGTCCAATGGTTGGTTCACTGATTCAATTGGGCCTGCGCGTTGAAGTAATATTAGAATGCGTAGGTAGACTAGGGACCTCAGATTCTTTGTTGACTCGCCTTAATCTTACCGGGCCTTCGAACAGGTTTAGGCCGGGAAGCGGATTTTACAGAACCAAAGGCATCCTCGCCAGGCTGAGAAGAGTCATGACAGCGACAAATTGAACACTTCAACTCTGGCTCTTTCTTTTTGTGCAAACGCCGCTTGTCAGAGGCGGTGCATCGCGAATTTACTGAACACTATCAAGCCGCAAGAGCTTCTGGACAAGTGATCCAACCAAACAAAAAAAAATCTCCATCAACCACCAACGAGACGTTAATTACTCCCAGACATATTTTTCCGAGCCGGCAGAAGGTTTGTTGATGGACAGTGCAAATATCAAGCGCGTGCATCAAAGCATCTAGACACACCTCAAGTTGCAAGCTGGACATGTACCAGCAAGAACCAAAACTTGGCTGAAGAGGGTGGGCTATGGTGGGCTGTTTCAAAATTAGAAATTAGTAGGAGGGGGCTATTGATTTTGGCAAGGCTCTTGCAACTCTGGCGAAGCTTTAAAAGTCCGCACCCATGCACCACAGCTCGCGACCAATCGTCCAAGCTGCGTCTACGTTCTCATCCCGCATGTAGGGCACCAACATTTGCCCGATTACCATGCCTGTCAGGGCAGCTTCCGCGGATTCCGCAGCAAGTTGTTTCACCAGAGCCATGCTTTGGCCCCTTGGCACGCCCGGAACCTTGTGGCAGAACGATTCAGAGCTTCTCTGCCAAAGAAGGCGTTCGGGTGTTATATCTTGGCCAATGCCTTGTGTTTAGGCGGGGGCAAGTAAAATACCCTTTCATTTGGGTCTTGTGAGGGTGGGGGAGTGCGAACCAGCATGTAGATGCAAGTCTTGTGTGTCCATAATTTTGCCAAGCAGTTTGACGCCCCCCGACCACCCGAGGGCCTCTCGTGGTGGAACATGGTTGACTTCTGCAGCTCTCTTGGTTGCATCCGGTACGGTAACCCTGATCAGCAATTCCAGTGTACTGAGTCAAGTACATGGCTAGGCCAGCCCAACTTGACAACTCCGTCAAACTTGACAGGATTATAATTTTGCAGAGTCATTGCCCTTCTTAGCTCAAATCACTTGAGAGCCTTTGTCTCCCCGATTTAGCGCCTGCGATGCATTGGATCACGCCCAGCAAGCCCAAGGACCAAAAGAGGACCTGCAAGCTAGACTGGACCTCAGCGGAAAATGCCGCCGCGAAAGGGGCCTATTCGATGAGCCTTTGCCCTCAAGGAACTGCCGTGTTCGGAAACTCTGGAATTGCCCATGAGCTTTGAGCGGCCTGTGAGCGAACTGCCCTCTGGGGCTTGACAGGCCCCATCATAGAAGGCAAGAGGATTGTAAGTAGAAAGGCATTTGCGTCTGCATTGCGTGGGTTCGAACATGATGTCTTTTATGGATTCGCGGTTTTCACGCACAGGTTTGCAAAACAGAACGCGAAGAGAAACCAAATCTATTCACAGCAGAGTGCTGGCTTGCCTGCTTGCTTGATCAGTCCTTGCGCTCTGCGGTGCTGACCATATGACCCAGGTGGCGGTGCTAGGCATACAATCATCCTGGAGTGTTCTGTGCCCGCTGGCAAGGGCTGAGCTGGCGCGTCGTATTCACGTGACAGCGACATCTGCTCAGGAGACATGTTGCGACCCCTGAGGCGGAAGATTCACAGGGCATCCCGTCACCCCTTTGATCCCGTGGGAACTGTTGAAGTATTGTGAGGGGCGTGCGGAGACAGCAATTTGCTCTTCCTTAGCGTTGGATACATGTGTGAAAACAGTCGGCGAACGATATGCACAGCGATCCTGGCACAGCACGGCAACACGCGCTTTATGAACTAAACCTTGCCCCCAAGAGGCAGCACACGCGGAGCTGCACTTGCATTCTCATGAAGCCACCCGCACGTTTCTCAGTGGCGTTCTACAAAAGAAAGGAGCTGTTTCTCTTGGTGGTCGGAAACACGCGATTTCAGACCTCACTCTGAAAACGGCCACTTGGATCCGCACACATCGCAGCAGGAGCGATAGCGACTCCAGCGCACGGCGCATACGGATCATACCTGGGCAAATCATTGTCCCGGTTGACCCGGGATGAACCAACCTAAAGGATTCATAATGATTGTTGCCCGACAAGTCAAGAGCCCATCGAACATGGAAGGGGTATCAATCATCCTGAGCTAATATTAGCCGCATTCCACAAAAGGATTCCTGGCTGTAGCAGCTGCCATTGCATCGAAGCCTGTAGACATGTTCAGAGGCAGCTGCGCAGAAAAGGCTGCCTGGGCCTTTTCACCTAACCAATGTACGGTGGCTGGGTAGCACTGGCCTTTCCAAGTGCGCCGAATCAGTCGGGGCTACGAGGGGCATTTCTTCTGAGGTCCCATAGCCAAGACTTGTCTCTACACTTCTGGGCCATACATCAGTGAAGCAAGGAAAACACAACTGGGTAAGGCTCAGTCGCCACCATGCCAAGTTTTGTGCTCTGTGCAAGCTGTGCCCAGTTTGAAATTGGACATGCCACCCCTCCACGTAGTTGTGTGACACGTCACCCTTAGCGTAACACCTTGAATCGGGTTTACTCCAAGATTCAGCCATTGGTTGCATCCTGGGCCGTCGCCCCTACAGTGCATGACAGGGATGTGCAGAAGTTGCTGAAAGGTCTTTGAAGCATGGCATGACTGCGCAGGACCCAAGCTACACCCAGCTCCAGCCATCCAGCACCAACCTGTGGGGCCAAACATTCGCATATGCCGCATAGCTCGAAGCACCGGTCGCCCATCGGATTTTTTGCTGAATCCAAGAAACGCAAGGCCCGGGCGACTTTGGCCAGGCGCAGCATACGGAGCACCCATACGTTGAAGCCGGAGTTCAGGCCCATGAGGATGGTACCCTCAGCGCTTTTTTGAGGCGGAACCGGACACCCATACCCCTAGTAGCCACTTGGGGCAAGCAACGCCCCCAAAAGGCCCACTAGTTCTTCGTTGCTGATTTCTTTTTGCGTCAGCGCTGTGTCATGTGCCTTGGCTCGTGTACGCACGAGTCTAGCCCAGACCGTCCAGAAACCCCGTGGCTCGTGGGCAAATCCCCGCCCAAAGCTGGGGTGAGTTTGGTTTCCCTTGCCGAAAAATGCAAAGGCACCCTCGAAACAAGCAAACCCATTTGCCGAGTCGAGTTGCGCCAATGGAGAGCAGAACCTGCACAGGCCAATGGCGTGCCCCCCAAAGAATCCTCCTCCCTTCCCCCCGCAATCGGCAAGGAGGTCCAATGGTGGACTTGGAGGGAGGTTTCAGCACATGCGCGCCATCTCTCCATGCAACAGAATCAACACAGCTGAATGGATTGGCAAAACACGATTCAATTTGCTGGGCCTCGTCTACCAAGCAAGCAGGCAGTAAGCCTGTATTTATTCCAGCAAAAGTATCATTGCCTTTTTCATCGCATGGGCAAACAGGCAAGAACCAACACTGGAAGCCCGATAAATTAAACCGAAGAGCGCAAACAGGCGGCCACAACCAAGTGGCTGCCCGGCAAAAACATGGCAAAAACAAGGCACACAATTTGCTATCACACACTTTCATAGGAGTTTCTGAGACCCCTCCTCCGGTGGAGTTCCACAGAAACGAGCCTTAAAAAAATGGCATTAGGGCCCTCCCCTGCTTGGGCTCGAGGAGGCATCGGTATTTAGGGGAAAAATGGGTCGGCTCAAGGGCGGGGAAACGATTTTTGTGAGAGCCCAGCTGCAACGGTCAAATCCACCCAGTTCACAAAGGTCTTGAAGAACCGCAGCCGCAGCACATAGATCTCGGAGCAGGGCTGGCGTTGCTGTGTGACGTCTTCCGGTTTTTGCACACAATCCGGGCAAACCCCAAAGTACCAGCCAATTAGAGGAATCCTAGTGACCTACGCAGGGCCTCAACCATTCAGCTTGGAGATTGACATGCCTGCGTGACCCTTCGTCCAACGTGTGCATCGCAGGTGAAAGGGGTGCTGCTTCCTGCGTCTTGTGAAAGGGGGTGCCAGGATTGGGAGATGCCCAGCTCGCATCCTCGCTGCCAAGATTACGCCGGCTACGATAGAGGCGGCGATTCCTGGCTCTTCAGAAGGTAGATGAGACCCTTGTTGAGTGAGCCAGGGTCGTTCCAACAAACTGGATGCCTAGAGCTTACAATGTCCATGTTTAGCTTCCTCAAGCTCAAGGAAGCATCATGAAGCATCCCAGCAGGTGTTTGTCAATCATCACTGCCCCAGTGACAAGTACCTCTTGGGCAAAATCCGGCCACCACAAGCTTTCCACCCTTTGAAAATCCATGCAAGCTATCCAGCGAGTTTGGCCAGGCTGGGTTGCATGCAAGCTGCTCGGATGCTCACCTCAATCAAGAAAATGACGTCGAACGCCAGGGTGATGATGGCAATCCAAACTGGTGTCGGTCGGGCGAGGTTCAATGTTGTTGCACCAGGCTTGCGGGGGCAGGTCTCCACATGTGTTGCAAAAGGTAGCCGATTTCCAGAAGAGACTCGGGCCATCTTGGTGCCCAAGCGAGAAAACCATTAAGGGTTCTGACGATAGGGGGATGCCACCAGCGCTGTGATTCCAAAACAGCGTCTATATAAAAAGTGGCGAATGGCGTCATACAACACTTGTTGGCCTCCCATCAAGCATGAATAATACCACGCAGCAGTCCTACACATGGAGACATGCTGGACATAACTTATGCATGCCACAGCAATGCTTGCAACATGTTACATAAAAGCCAGGCGTTTGCTCGAATTAATCGGACGTAAGCAAAGCATTTGCTGACCACTTCGGTGCCCAACTTAAATGGGCCTGGGCATGAATAAATAGGCAAATGCTAAACATATCATGGCAAAACACGCAGCTCATGAATATACTAAAAACCAAAACGACTTAGGTTGGGACAACGCTAGCCATCGGCCATTCACAAACGGGTTCTGCATGGAGGAACATGTGCAGCATCATGTGTATGTGTACTCCATGTAGGGTTCCTTGGTGTGCCTCCCCGTTTTCTTGGCATGGCACTTGGCTGCTTCGTTTTTGCCAGCTTCATTTCAACATGGCACGGATTTTAATGAAACATGGACCGTAGGTGGGCATCAAACATACATGGTGATGCACGCCTACCAGCCCCCATTCAAGTTCATAACCATGTATTCGTGGTTTGGAAGGCCCCCTTCAGGAAGGAGTGCGCTTTTTGATCTACTACGCACGAGCCAAAAAGGGGTCGGCTAGCCTTGTGTTCTGTGGTCTGCCAGTCTGCAAACCTGCATTGCACACCTACAGCATCTGACATCTTGGTCGCATGTGAGGCAAAGAAAGACATCCGATACCCGGAAGCGCTTCAAGTTCGGAGCCAGCGCGTAGGAATAAACCAGGTGGCGTGAGGGTAGGTACTTCTGGAATCGCCCTGGTAAATATGGTTGGCTAAATATCCTTCAAGCACTTTTGCATTTGGGCCCCAAGGGGGCCTGTCCAAGGGATGCCTTCAATAGGGGTGCTTCCTAAATTGGACTTCCTTTACGGAAATCCTGCAAAATATTTATGGCAGCACAATGCTACCCAGGAATGCTAGGAGGGTCGTGGATGGTAGACATGTGATAGGTTTACACTAGAAACATGGCAGTGATGTGCAACTAAACTTAGGGCATATGTTGGACACATGCCTAAGATGTGCTAGACCGATGTTGAACACATCTAAGGCACCTACTGGAACCCAAGCTGGAAAACGCTGCACATGTATGATCGATACATTCAAAAACATGAGCTAGGTTGTGCTAAGACATGCTTGGACACTTAAAGCAAACACACACACACACACAAGGCACACATGCAGCAGGTCAACTTTGTCCCAAAGGCCAAGTGTTTTACGTAGCACGCCCACAATTTGCAGGCAGTAGAAATGCTTCAGAAGCTGTTTTGAAATTTCAGATCTTCCAAACCACAGCTATTGTCTTTTGCAGTCGGGACCTGTATAGCCATACAGAGCACTGCACAGAAAGGAGACTCGGCACACGTTCATACCAGAAACCATGCCCCGTGGATTGGTTGCAAGCCTACAGCAAGGATAGAAGTGGCCCCAAAGCTGAGGATCTGGCGATTTCTCAGCGGGAAAAAAAAGGGAATTGACCCACTCGGACACAAGCAGATACACACACACACACACACGCACACACACAAACGCCCAAAAACAAGAAAGAACAAATCAAGTCCAGGTGAGAACTAAATAAACCTTCGAGACATGCACAAACACACAGCAACTATGTGCCACGGAAAATGATAGGGCAACTTCAAACCAATTTGATGGTGTTGTTGCTTGTTCGGTTTGTGCAGGTTGTTGTTTGCTTTTAGCTGCATCATTTGATTTCTCGATTCGTGTTTGTGTGCATCATCTCCGTGTAAAGCATGAAGGAAGGTCCATCGAGATGCGTTGCATCTCTGTCTGGAATTTAGCAAGGTTACTTCTCTTTGATTTCCGTTGGCCTCTTCTCTTTGATTTCTGTTTCCGTCAACAAGCCCGCTCCATGCAACACGCGGCTGGTTCGACTCAAGGCTTTGACACTGCCTCTCGGCATCTGCCCCCGTAGCAAGTTTGCCAGGGCTAACCGACGACCGATCCAAGCAAACTCAGCAGGGTTGGGCCAATTACCTGTTCAAACATTGTCAAATCATACTTGAATCTTGGTTGTTGACACATGCTGTCAGTTTGTGTTTCAAAGCATGGTTGACGTTGGAAGGGGAGCAACAACCTATTTTTTAGCAGTTACGTTAGGATTTCCCACTAAACCACAATAAGCAAACATGTAAAATGCTTCCCAACAACAACCATGAAAGGGGTGCATTGCCCGACTTGAAACCAACTTCCCCCATCCTCTTCCAGTCTACCACCTCCCTGCCTGGAGCCTCCTCTCCCGGCGGCAGCGTAGCCATGTCCTTGAAGCCGATCTCCTGGCCGATGACGAAGCCTCAGCGCGCACGGCTCGACGCGTTCGACGCGTTCGACTCTGGGCATGGGTCAAGTTCTAGGCTGCAAGGTTAGCGGGACTCAAAAGAGGCTCCCTTCAGGGGGTGTTGTTTGTTTCCCTAGTCGAAGGGAAGTCAAGGCAAACCCTGGGCTACAAGAGCACACTCCGAGTAGAGGGAACATGCTGGTACTTACCGGGAAACCGTTCTCCAAAGAGCGCTTTTCCATGTTCCTTGCTTCTGCCTTGGTGCCCTCTGGTAGGTTTCATCCATTAGACGTCCAAGGCTTGCCCGCCTTTTGGCACATTAATGTAGGGCTGCGTGCTTCCAACTCCCAACTTCTGGATTAGTTGGTTTCAAAGACACGCTGAAGCCAATAGTCAGTGTCCAATTTGGGCATGTGTCAAAACAATGCTCCCTGACAATGGTAGGTATCCTGAAAATGGTAGATATCCTTTTGTTTTCCGTTAAAAACCCATGCGAAAAGAGTACCCTCAAGACACGCACGCCCACTCAGGATCACCACCCAAAAAAGCGCCGCAAGCCAAGCGGCCTGTGAACTGAAAGTCTACGGCCATCACACCCACGCTGAGCAGGACGACAACGCCCAGAAGGAGCTCGTATCCTGAAACCAAAACCGTAGCGATAAGCCACCCCTGATAACGTGGGGTCCCTCAAACACAAGACACGCTCAAATACCCAACATGCATGTGAGCGCTCCTTGAATTTCATGAGGGATGTGCATGTGTTCATACATTTTACTGCACATAAAATTGAACAACAAACAAACCAAGAAACAGCAAAGCACAGAAGACAAATACACGAGCAACTAATTGAACGGATCCATACACAACATAGCATACGTCCGCTTACAACCATACACAAACAGACAAACACACACATCACTACATATATATATATATATGCGTATATGTGTACATACTATACGTATCACTAGAATCATACATGTGCGTATGCCGATGCAAACGCACAACTATTCAAATGTCAACTAAGTTCGATTGGGAAAGCAAGCCACTCACATGTGATACCGGGCTAGCCGGCTCTCGCTGGCTGGCATGCCCAGAGTTCAGTCAGCATGCGCACGAAGGCTGGGTGTAAACCGGCGGTCGCTGAGACAGGGGGCACTGGATTACGGATTGCCCCTGAAACGTTGCAATTTGCTCGTAAGGGTCATGGAGACTGCCACTTTTGGGGGTCCATAAAAATGGAAATGGGGGGAGCCCTGCGATACGCAGTGTGAACAAACCTGTTCTATGACTTAATTAACATGCTCGAGCGCGGTCAAGTCGTCGTGCAACACGAGAGAAGTTCAAGCCGGAGGATCTACCCTGGAAGGAAGAGTTTTGGCAAGGAAACAGCCAGTCCGAGTCATTTCATTCCCTGTCCAAGCGTCGATCACTCTCCAAGTAGCGAAAGCACTTGGTGGCGTCCGCGGGCATGGTGCTGTCGAAGGAGAGTATGTCCATGTTATCCTTCTTGCAGGGCGGTGGCATGGACATGCAGAAGCCAGGGTGCCCTTGCTGTGACCAAACAAGAAAGGATGCCAATGGCCACGCGCACCACACTGCAATTTCCAGCTGTGCAACTGGCGATGATTCAAGCCTGCCTTCTTCACCGGGAACTTCTCCGTCTCTTTCCTTGCGAGCGACATTCAAGCTTAGGCCATGGTGAGTTGCTTCGGCTTTTTTCGGGTCTGGCAGCGCATCTCTCCATTGCGCAGTTCCGGGGCAAGGGACGTTGAGAATGGCACTGTCAAGCTCAATGCCCAGATCGCCTGACTTAAGCCGGTTTTAGGGGCAGGCCGTTTTCTTCTCAAAGCGTGCCATCGCACTTCCAAATGCAGAGGCGCAGCTTTTCCATTTTTCAGATCATGACAACATGGCTGGGTTCCATGAAGTTGCGGTGCCAGTTCGCGAAAATGTGTCCGGATCTTGTGAAAACGTGTTTGCAGGTTGGTTGCTGTGAAACCTTCGTTGGGTCGCGTGAAAATGTGGTTGCAAACATCCGAACACGTGCTTGGATCCCGTGGAAATCTTGCATTGTGCTTTCGTCCTGCGAAAACATGGTTGGACCTCGTGGGAATGCTTGGATTTTGTGAACATGTGGTCCTGTGAACATTATGCGTCCCTGACGTGCTCCGCGTGGAAAAAAAGTGCCTGGATCCAACCAACACCGCATGAGCCCAGCGAACGAGCCTCGCCTCAAGGACTGAGATGGCCATGAGTCAAAATCGAAAGCCAGATCGGTTAGCCCCCCGTGAGCATCAACC
>CAUJNA010003261.1:384356-456856 GCA_963377175.1 Effrenium voratum | reverse complement strand
CATGGCAGGTACCTCCCCACAAACGAAAAGCCCCTGGATCGCCACTATGCCACTCCCCGACTCGGGCACCTTCAGCAGGAAGTGAAACTGGGATAGCTCCGCCTTGCCACGGTTGCGCAGCTAAAGTTGCAGAAAACCGTACAACAAAAATGGATCAGTCTTTTCTTGAGAGTACCTCTGAAATTTGTGTTTTCAAGGGACCTGAAGACACACACACACACAGACAAACATATGCATGAACCCTGCGCTTTTTTCTTCTTTTTTCGGGGTTCCACCCTTTACCCGTGAAACGTTTAGTGGGAGGAGTTTGAAGAAAGGTCGTGTAATTCAATCACTTGTTAAATGTCTGCTATGTTGCCCCGGTTTTTTGCACACCACCACACGACGCGGCCTTTAGTGCAACACAATGTTGGCAGACGGCTGTATGAAGATGTTCTTGTCGCATCGTTGACATCTATGCTGTTGACGTTGGCAGGGCCCCGCCTTTGCCATGGGCGTGAGAAGCTCTGACCCATGACGTGTTGCTTGGGCCAAAAGGCGACGAACGGAAGCTTTCGACAGCACCAGCAACTGCAGGCTCCAAGTGTGGACTAAATCAAAGTGATCAGCAGTAAAGCCGACAGAATGCATTTCAACATGCTCAGGAACTTCGGGGAACTCTCCTCACTGCAGAGCCCTGAGGGCAAGGTTTAGGGCCCAACCAAAAGCAGCCAAGCACAGGGTGTTGCTGCAACCGTTGCATCATCCACCGACCCAAGAAGCCGCAATTCTAGCTTCGCGCAATCCTAGCTTCCCCTATCAATTCCTGGCTGCCGCACTTGCCGAGTGATAAAACAATTGCAAAAAGTCCGTATGACTGGGGAGGACCCTTGACTGAGCGGACATCAGGAGTGCGCGCCCTGGAGAAACTTCAGTCAACTGCCTCAATACCTAGGCCTTCACATCGAGTGTATGCTTCTTGTCGTTGCGCTGGCATCCTGTGCTTCTCTTGAAGCTTGAAGTGTCATGGCAGGCTTCAAACGAAGCTACATTTCAATCCATCTCAAGCAACGTTTAAGACCTGCCCGTGGGCAGGTTCACCCGACTACAGTCACGTGAAGCTTCGAGAATTGAACCTGGCCCAGTAAAAAGCGCCGTTGCACGAAAGCCAAGATCCCTACAGGACAACTTCCTTCGACCAGGCTGGGAAATAGCAGCAGAGGCACGCTGCAGCAAATCGAAGGGGTGGGCGTGCAAATGGGCGGCAGGATTCGGGATCCCTTCAGAACTGCCGCGCCGCTCGCTTGCGCGCGCGCGCCTTCCACGCCCTCCTCCTCCTGCAGCTGGCCCCCCAAGATCTTCACACGGCCGGTGGAGTCCTGACACACAGACTTGCCAAGCCGAGCGGAAGGAACGCCAAAAGTTGGAATCCCGGAAAACCAGACTCCCCTCGCGAGTTCATGTCAACTTGATTTAACTTGCAGGAGGAGCTTCCGTTGGTCTTGGCTATTTGTGCTGAACTGTAGGGTGCTCCTTGACATGACTTTTGGCATCCAGGCGACTTTATGTGAGACATGTTTGGGCCCAACCCCCGTAGGCATTCGGCTGCTCATCTCACGCGCTTAGCTCACCTGCAGCCAAACAAACGCGCCTGAAGTTTGACAGTTTGGCGACCCCCATTGTGGTAGCAACGCAACGCCTCGTCTGGAGAGGGTTGGTCAAGCTGATTTCTCGCAGGATGAAATCACAATTTGCTGAACAAGGTTTGGCGACTGGCATGGAACCAGAACAAATGCTCATTCACAGAAACAACCTGTGAAGACCATTATTCAGTTTCCATGCTGGCCTTCTGTGGCGTATAGCTGGCCACTTTCGTAAGGCAGGCTGCACACTGGTATTGAACAGGTCACACACACCCAGCAATGTCCGGTCCAGCACTCCTCCCCCCCTCCTGAATCAAACTGTCAACGGTCTTCAGGGAGGCGCATACAGATTCTCAGCCTGAATGCTCTTAGGCCTTCCTAGTTGTGGCATGTTGCGTGGGTGTTGAAACACGAAGTTGGAGCACTATTTGCTGGGAAGCTTGTGACACAGAACTAAAGGCATGGAACCAGCACAGAAGGGACGTCCATTTCCTTGGCTCACTTCAGCCAATATCCTTCGTAGAAATGGTGCCCCATGCCGGACGCCGGACGCCGGACTTCGGGGCCCCTGCGGCCACAGCTCCCATCGCGAAGCGGGGTGTCCAGGGAGCGCGGGACTGGGCAAGGCGGAGAGGTCCAGAAAGGCACAGGGAAGTTGCCGGCCACATCGGACCACACATCACCAACTGTGCCCGAAGTTACAGACGAGGCCTGCTTCATTGTGTTTTGCTGGGGCTCAAGGTCAAAGTCTTCTGCAAGTTGACCATGCTTCCTGAGTTGTGTTTTCAAAATAAGGAATTGGCCGCCTTGACTTTGAGGATGCTTCTCCTTGATGCCAACGTGTTGGTGGTCTTCATGCCGTTAGACGAATGCGCCAACGGGGGGATCCCCTCCAGCCTTGCAGCCAAGGGTTAGTCCCTTCTGGCAAATTGGGGGACTCGGCCAAGGGCGATGTAAGCAGTACCCGACTCATTCGGAGAGGACATCCCAAAAGGCAAGGGATTCACCGGGTTGCCCATCTCTGGTTACCATTATTCGGCAAGGCCTACAAGGGCCTCCTTCCACATGCCCCAACCTGTGGACGGCCGAAATCCATTTCGCGCCACCTACACATCCCTTGAATTTTGAGTCCCCTGTAAATACCAGCAAACAATGTTTTCCCCATGGGGACGGATTTCGCAACCCACGGTAGCCGGACCTCGAAGACGTCGTAGCTGCCCTCGCGGCGGTGGGTAAAGCGCATCAGCGACCAACCTGAGAAGGTGGCGTCCGTCAGCGGCGTGTTGTGGATGGATGCGGCTTTGCTTGAGCAAACCAGCATATGGGCAGGTGCCGAAAAGGGGCACACCCAAAATGCTCCTGTCTTACAGAAACCAGCCCGAAATGGCAGTCTCCCCTGTTGCGGTCCATTTGAAGTCCTATGCCCCACCAGGACACCGACAGATCCTAAAGTGAGATGGGCTGCACAAGGCCTGGAAAACTCTTTTGGCGAAAAAGGGAGCTTGGGATTCCTGCCACTGGAAGCATTCGCGTGACAGTTTTGCAGCGGTCACCTGCCGTAGGGGTGGGGGGGATTGGTTGTGGAAGCACAATGTTGCCTGCTTCACTTGTCAGGTTTGGACTTTCAAATGATGGATGCGCCTCTCGGAAGCTATGCGAAGTATGCTTGCTGTCCAGACACACACGGATCATACAACGGAAAGGCCGAAGCTTGGTGGCTACTGACTTGTAGACTCAAGTAAGGCAACAAGACCCAATTCTTCATCACAAGCAAGCCCACGTTCCCCCCTCTGATACGTTAGCCGTACCAACCTTACGGCCTTTGTCTCCCACTGCACATGCAAATACCTTTCAGTTGTTCACCTTGAAGTAAACCTGACCCGCAAACCGAGCACCCGCAGCGCTTGCAACATTTGGAACTTCCTTGCCACCAAAGCCACCGTCGCTGTCTTCCAGCCACACGTCGTGGTGAGCCTTCGACAACTGAGTCCCAACCCATCGCCGTCTTTCTATGCCCGGGTTTATCACACATAGGACGCCGCCAAGCATGAGGGCCTCTAGGGGGATAGTCTTGCGGGCTAAGAGAGGGCATACAATACACACAAGTGCAGGGGTGCTAATTTACGAGGCTATGACTCCGAGACCCGAGTCCATGCTGTGGCTGTGAATGCGATAGAAGGCACTGGAGGCACACATCTTGCAATATGTCCCACTACAACATTAATCTGACCAGAAATGGTGGGCGAACCATGTCCACAGGACCAAATGGAAGGGTTGCATCCGGGGTCATGGCCAGTGGATCACAAGAAACTCCAGGTCACAACCTCCGTCTTGGATTCCGTGCCTTAAGGCAAGTGGCTGTTGTATTTCTGGGCATTCCAGAAGTCCTATGTTCGGATCTATATGTCTGACACCACAAGGGAGCCCGCCGACATTTCCCGTGTAGCGGGCCCGGGGCTTCCCTGACATGCCGACGCATCAGTCCGATGGAATGGAAGCTACCAGCCTCATACAGTCGCCGAATTGAAGCGTTGCACGGGAATGCCCAACAGGGAAAAGCGTTGCTGAGCACTGGGGCTCACACAAAGCCGTCATAGCCGCCAAGAAGATAAAGACCTTGCCCGAAGAGTCTGCGAGACCGCGCACTTGAAAGCAGCTCATAACACCCGTCACGGGCACTACAACAAATAACGAGTTCTTTGAAGACTGTAATCCATGCTTTCCTCTTGCCGAATTGAACAACATCGAGGCTCAAACTGCCACAGAGTCATGTCCTGACCATGGCCAAGCAAAGCTTCCGAGTTTCCCGGCCAGAAAAACGTGGACTTGCTGCTAGTTGAAAGGGAAAACGAGGAAAAACCAAAAGGCAAGTTGACAAAAGGAAAGCCAAGTCTGACACAATGGTTTGCTTGTCCCAGCATCCGACAGGAATGACCAGCGTGCGGCTGGGATGTAGGCTGCTACGTTCAATTCAACAGATTTGAAGACTGCCGCACTGGCCAGGCAAACGCTACATGATAAGTTGGGGCATTGCCGTCCATCGGAAAGAGAAGCGGACAATGACACTTCCCAGGGCATGTCTTTCTTGCACATGGTCCATCCAGAAACAATGGTTGACTGAAATGACCCCGAAGCAAACCAATGTTACAAGCCAAATCAAACAGATGGCAACAGCTTTGGTCTTGACGCCCTGCGGCAGCCAAGCCCCACGGAAAATCAAGTTAGACGGGCTAAGATTACCAGCAACTATGGAATGACTTCAGCAACTTGAAGGCAAACTCGAGCTTGAATGGTTCCTTTGGGTTCCGGCTGCCATTTTGCAAGCCGCCAGGCCTCGGTTGCAATGGGCAGGCTGCAGGCGCCGCATGCTATGGTGTCCGAAATGGACCGTTTTGCAGCAACCAAACTTACTAGAAGGCGTTTCAACTTGGCAAATGCCAAGCAACAAAATCTGTGGGATCCAAGCCTCGGTTGGCCACAGAGCTTCAATTCGACATGCGTTTCGACAGCTTGGAGCTTAGAGCTTGTGGGGTCTAGGCACCTCTCCCAGGTGTGCAATCTTTGGGGCGTAGCGGGCCACAACAGTTGCACGGATTTGCAAGATCACGTGGCATCCTTATAATATACTATACCGTTGGTTACCAAGAAGGGCGCTGCCAACACCGGCACATCAACACAACCAATCAACATCGTTCATGTGTTCCAAGCACATGGCTTAACTCCAGCATGACGCGCTCCCAACATTTACTTGCCCACCGATGCGCACAGGTTTCGTGTCAGCACGTGCCGGCCTGCGAGGCAGTTGTTGCACGCCACGGGGTGGGCAACAGGTGCTCGCATGCCCACGTACTGAGGCCTGGCAATTAAAAAGGTCTAAGCATACCGTGCAAAATGACCAAAGGCACGCTTGGAAACTATCAGTGTACTTGAAGCTCTGCTGGAATTTTCGGTCATCCGATGGACACGCCCGTGCAAACCCAATCAGTGGCAAAATGAGGGGGGTGCCCCAAAATGGGCATTCATCAATGGTTGCACTCTTCCGTCGCCCAAAAAGGAGCAACACTTCGACCAATTTTCTTCGAACACACACACAAAGAAATGCGTCTTCTCTTTTGAAGGCTTCCCTAAAATTCCTCTTTCTCCAGAATCCGGGGCGGCAAATTCCTTATTTCCCCAGTTCTGAGCGACCGGCACACGGACAAGTCCAAAGGAGTGCCGACCCTGGGCACAGGCGTCCAAGAGATGGGTCTAGGCACTCTGTCTTAGCTTCCCTGCAAAAGGTTGCGGAAAACGGAAAATGATTGTTTTTCCGGCAGGAGCTCCGTTGATTGACTCGGGCGTCGATGGGCACCCGACGTTCCAGGGTGCTGCCAGGACCACCGCCTGCCAGGTCTTGCCGAGGTCCTCGAGGCGTTCGGAGGGGCTCAAGACG
Source organism: Effrenium voratum (assembly GCA_963377175.1). NCBI lineage: Eukaryota > Dinophyceae > Suessiales > Symbiodiniaceae > Effrenium > Effrenium voratum. The sequence goes on along the minus strand of CAUJNA010003261.1, from coordinate 450,802 downwards.
ATGAAGATGTAAGATGATGCAAGAACCCTCGGAGTGGTAGGTTCAAGGGACACCGCTGACTTTGATCAGGCCCAGAAACAGTTAAAAAGGAACCCTTTCAGTAGCCGGAAGCCCTGGCTTCAAGTTTAGAAACGTGGCCGACGATCGCAGAAACCCAGTTGGCCATTGGCAAACGAGCTTCACATTTTGTCTGTTGTTCATGTTTGGTGAATGTGTTCCAGTCTGCCTACGAGCCTGCGGTGTAAAGGTTATGGTTTGGCCCTTGATACGGATTGGCGAATGATAAAATACGGTGCCCGCAGGTCAATCAGCAGCGAGTTAGTCAGCATAGTAAGGCAGAGAGAAAATCGTCAGTGAGTGAGTGAGTGAGTGAGCGAGCGAGCGAGCGAGCCAGTGAGAGGACCAAGCTGTCCGAACCCACCCAGCCATTGCCGCCACCCGCCCCCCAACAATATGCATGGGTTGTTTCTGGTCCATACATGCACCTATGCATGGATGACAAACCTAAAGATGACAACAAAAAGCTAAGAGACGGAGGTCCCAATCCCAACGGAACACCAAGGCTTCGAAGCAGCCTGTGAGGCCCAGAGGTCGTTGAAGCCCCCGCTGCCATGGCCCCCCAGACCGCCCGTAATGTAGAGACCTAAGCTCGGGTGGCCAAACCTCTCCACCAGGACCAGGCCTACGGCTCCAAGCGTTTTTGGTCGAAGTGAATCCTTGCAAACCGATCTAGGTGAATTATAATATTTCACCAAGCTGAAACTTGCGGTGGTTGGGGGGCTAATTATTCCCCACATCAACCACCATTTGGGGTGAATTCGGACGTGCGAGGTCGAAAACAATCACCCAGACTGATCCAAACCAACTCTGGAAACCCAGCGCCGGGGGCATCGAGGCTTCTCAAGCCCTGCACTGAAGCAATCTTGGGTGCTGTAGATCCTAAAGTTCCAACCCAATAGCAGTGGAGCAATACATGGATCCGTCAGTTTGGAGGTCGACCAAACTTCTCAGCGTTTCATGGGCACCTTCAGGCCGTGTGACAAACGCAAGCAGTCAAAGTGAGCAGCCTAAGCAGGATGGACAGATGCGGCTCTCCCAGAACCTTGCTCACCCGTCATGCACATGCCATGGTCCCAAAGGACATGGAGATAAAAAGGGCGCCAGCAGAGGAGGGCATTGCCGGGCAACATCAGCCTACAGTATGTGAAAGCCCGGATGATGCCACTCCCCAAGACAGTAGGGTGCAAGAAACATATTCCCACGTCGCCAGCTCTCCATCACTTGCGAAGGTTGGATTGCACAGTCGGGAGTCTAGCTAGAACTACTTGTTGCCACATTTTTCTGCTGGCACACCAAGTCACAAAATGGGCATTTGTCAAAATAGGGCGTCCCAACATATTGAGAGTTTTCTTTTAATTTCCCATTCAAACCCCCAAAAAGAGCACCCTCACAATAATCCAAATCTGGCATGGCAATCATTCTTGGTTTGGGTTCTTCCGGCCACCGAGGGCGCGACGGTCTGCTGAGTCGATCACTGCCTCAGACGAGGCTTGAGCTGCCCAGCATGAAACCCGGACATCAACAAGGCCACATACTGTGGATGGACGAAATCCTGCACCACCTAAGAAACCCTGGAATGATGAGCCCCCTGAAAATACCAACAAACAAGGGTTTCAAATGGTTTGCAAATGGTGCAGGACTTCGTCCATCAACATATTGTACTACATGTGAGAGAGCCAAATCCCAATGGTCAAAGTTCACAAACAATTGGAGTTAGACAAGCGAGGTTCGCAACTCTTGTGAAACGATGTGTCAAAAACGATATATTGTGGGGTTCTCAAGCAAGAGGCTTTTCAAACTGGCTTGCCCTAGAATTTTAAGCCATGATGGGGTCGTTTACACAGCTTTCCTTTGAAATGACCCCTGACCGAACGCAAACACGTTCTAGAAAGCTGTTTGATGCAAGGAAGCTGCGCTTTAGTCGAAGGGAAAAGCGTCGCAAGTGAGAAAAAAAGTGGCAACAAGGAACTGAGATCGATAGTCTAAACTCTCATTTCAATTCTTGGTTCCAAGCACAGAGCTCCCCATTCGGGGAACTTTGCGGATAACTCTACAGGCAGCAGTCGCAAAATCAGCTTCGATCTGAGCTCCATCCGCACACCATGTACAAATCCCTTCGCATGAAATAGGCCCTTTTGCAGGACAGCAAAAGCTCACAAGGTCGGCCACGATCTGCAGGGCATCCCCACATTGACCCACTCAAGGGAAACTCCACCTTCCCCTGGACTCGCTTTCCTCCCCCCTGGCTCTCTCTCTCGCTCTCTCGCTCTCTCTCTCTCTCTCTCTCTAACGGCTTGCCCGTGCTTTAGAGATCTGCACGAGCTTAACCTTAACACCGGAATTGTCAACATGGTGGATTCTCAGGGGGGCTCCCCCCAGGAGTGAAAGATCCCCACATTGCAACTCATCCACGGAGTTATTCATCTAAGTTCCCGTTGGGTATGAGAAAGGCTGGACAATTGCGTCCGGGTGATGGCGAAACTGGGCCACATCTTCCACAAGGACCCCGATCTTCTTCCAAGCCACGCCGAACAGCTTCCGCGGCGTCCAGGGGGGACTGCCAGTCTGCAATACCTAGCCGATGGATTGCCAACCGCCAGCCGCAAGGAACTTGAAGCTTCTGGCGGGGGGGCGACTGAATGCCGAGCAGAGTTGAGTTTGGGAGCTAAAGCTTGCGCTGGTGAAGCGGCCAGGTGGGTGATCTGCTCTCAGCTGAGGCAGCCCAACACGGCACAACCTTGATGGCTCAAACTTATCTACCCCAATGGCCCAGGGCCTCGGAAGCTTCATGCGCCAACCCCCCCCTCCAAACGAAATGAGAAGAATTGCAAACTTCGTGGGATGCAATTGGTGGTTCGTGTGTCATGGCATATCTAACCACATTTGGGAGTTTTTTGAGGGTACTCCTTTTTGGGGGTTTTGAAGGGAAACCAAAGGAAACCCGAAGCCATTTTGGGAGGGTTCCTTATCTACCACTGGCCTTTGAATGGGACCCGATGCCAATGGTTGGCTTCATGTTTCCACCAACAAGGGCGGCCCCCGAGCTTTCAGACATCTTCCCAGGCACGATCCTTGGAAGAATGAACAGGTTAGAGAGAGCGATTCGTGAAACTCATCCAGTCGCAACAACAACTCAGAGGAGGTGGACGTACACCACGAAACGGCGGGTTTGTCTCACAAAAAACAAACAAACTCTCAAGCCCGGCCCGCTAGCAGATCATGACCGGGGCAAGTGGAAACCCACATTTGGATGCTAGTTGAGTCATGAGCCTTGCCCACGAGTCAAAAGCGCCTACTCCCCGATGCCTGCCCTGTCGAAAGCTGAACGCTGGGCTCCGGGCCCAGGTTTGGCCATCCACGCTGTGCCACACATCGTCTCAGGGCGGCCAGTTGATTCTCTGTGTATCTCGTTGTTTGCGTTTCGGCAAGCGCCAGTTTTTTCTGGTTTGTTTTATGGCAGCCCAGTGAAAACAAAACAAAATGGTGGTTGTCCTTTTGGTTTCTGGCTGTCATGCTGGTTTCTCTTAAAAACCACAAGAACGAGTCCTCTCAAAAAAGGGATCATGACTGCTTCTTCTCTAGTTGCTTCTGATGGTTGGCTCGAATCTTGGCTATTCTTTGCCTGGGGCAAAACCTTGGCAACCAATCAAGCAACCACTTGAAGGCTCCTTGGTTTTCGGACTCACCTCTGCGGACTGCCATTGTTCCTAACATGCCACCAAGCTTCCAAAAGCGCCCCACTTCTTGCGCATTTCTAGTGGAACATGAAAGAATCATCCCATACGCAATCCCATGGGTATACCCATACATGTAGATGTATGTGTATATTATAAACAACTAGCTATATGAATATATAAGCAATTAACTAAACATAGTACATACCTATAAATACTACATCTATAGATATATATATATACATATGTGTGTATAAAAACATATTATATGTAGACATCAGTTTGTATTATCCCTAGGTACACCCAATGACCCCCTCCAATTCTCCGGGGCCCCGGCTCTTCGGCACGGACTGGACGCCGGGGAGCCCGCCCTGGTCGCCACCCAGCAGCAGCAGGTCACCGCTCCTCACGATCTTGGCGCCCCATAAGCACCACAGGTGCCGGGGCACGGGGCCAACATCCTGCTACCTTCCAATTCCATTCTTTCCAGGGATCCGGATCTTTCTAGAAAACCTCCGGAAACCAGGGAAACGGCGGGTTTTTGAAAAGAACCATGGTTGAAAAGAATGGGGAATCAACCTGTAGAAACATAGATGGCACTGACAAATGGACGGAAAACTAATCTAACGTGGACTGCCATCTATGTCTAACCAAACTAAAACCAACAAGGATACCTATGAAGAAAAGTCCTCCCCCAGTTTGCTTTCATCTACGGCTGGGTGACAAATGCCAATGTTCTCATGGTTTCCCCGAAACTTTCTCAGGGAATTGCACCGTCTGCTTTCACCACTGGTGTGCCTGAATGTTTTCTGTCATAATATGGCCATTGCATTTGCCACACCAGCGGAGGTTCCAAGCCTCCACATCTGGGTCAACGGTTTTTCTTCTAGATGCTGCCCACGACAGGTGGCTCGAATCATTGAGCAACCTAAGAAGTCGTTTGGAGCGGGACGATGTTCGGAGCGGCAACAGCAAAGGTTAGGCCGGGTGACTCTACATGGATTCCAAAAATGGTGGGTAGGATGGAACCCGTTTGTTAGAACTCGTTTTAAGCTCCCCGGTCCAGTTGCCACATGCCGGGAATGTTTGGCGTCACTCGGAAGCCCTGGCGGAGGCTGGTGTCCAACCGCTAACTCCGAAGGCACCCAGAATAAACACATGTAGCAAAATGACTCAAAACATCTACAGAACTTATATGGGAATCGAACAGATGTGGTTCGAGTGGATAACGACGTCCCCTCAGAGTAGCCTGCTGAATGCAACAAGCTGCGCAGTGGTCGGCAGCGCCTGGATTCTTTTTGTTGCCCAGTGCATGAGCAAACGGGCAGCGCCACATGGTCCAAACGAGGCAGCCAGCAGCCACGGCCTGTTTTGGTTGAAAGGGAGTGCAACCTTGTCATGACTACTCGGGGCGCCAGGATGTTTGAATTGCGGGTCTGGCATGCCCATTGTAGTTGACACGGCCGTCAGGCCGGAAGCTTCGCGTTTCTTGACTGGCTCGGCCGGCTGGCTTATCACAAGCAGAACGCATGGGCAACCAAAAGGGCATGCAACAGCCAAGCAAAGGGGTTTTACAGCCGAACGCCGCAAAACATGACCCGCTTGTGACATTCGTGCTAATGGCAGAAACTCAGCTTGATGCCAGCAGCCTGCCGAGCCCGCGGCTCAAGACAAGAGCTCAGTCTCTTGTAGATCAACGACCTTGAACTTCTGCACACTTTTGCTGATCAGTGGCTTCTTGTCCTCAGTTTGGACCAAGCAAAAACATCAAACCTACGGTGGATGCTTTACATACCAACCACCAAAACCATTGTAAAATCACGGTGATTAAGTGAGAGGAGTTTCTGGCTCCCTGGCTTGCAATACTTCGGGCATCCACCAAACAAATGGGCTCGAGCCGATGATTGGATCACAACAGAAAAAAGTACCCCTCTCCATACATTCTTAGGGGTGGGTATGAGATTCTAAGTGATTCGAGACCTTATTTCGGATCATGGATGTTTTTACGGGGAACTGCCTCAACATGGTTGGTGGACCTAAACCCCCAGGGAAGGACGTTCTGCAAAAAGTCCAAATCCAAAATTGCACCTGCCATATGTTCCCTTCTTCGCCTCTAGAAGTTGTTGATCCACCAACCTCCGGTGTCAAACGGGCCAAAGCTCTCAACATGTTGGGACCATTGTTTTAAACATGTTTTTTGGACACCAACCAGAAAACAAAGAAACAACACATCAAAACCACAGCCGGAAAGGGTCAGACTTCTCTGTTCCTCACACCAATGGCTTGCGTTTCTCTCCGGAATTTCTGGACACCGAAAAACAGAAGAAGAAAAAACACAAAAAACAAAAAACAAAAGGAGAAAAAAAAGAGGAAGAAACCACCAGGTCAGGCGGAAAGGTCGTGATGCCAATGATGCCAAGGGTCTCCATACTGAAAGGCCCCCCAGGCTTTGGTGTAGGCCTTGTCCTTGTGCACCTCCAGGGCCTCGTTGGACTCGAAGACCTGTGGAACCACCGGGAGGTGTTGACTTTTTGCTCACCCGAGAAAATGCACAGGGAGGGACTAAACCGAGAGTCAACGGGAAAACCCACACTTCAAGAAAGGAAAACTAGCGAGTGAAACATATATCTGGAGCTCCCTCTTTAAAACATACATGAAGCCACCCAGTCAATCATATATTCAAACCTTTGACGACAGAACATGCGTCGGAGCGCTTGGCAAAGCAAATGCCTCCTCGATAGCGGAAAAGGTGGTTCCTTTTTAAGAAACACCAGCAACCGCCACAAACCTTTGAAGGCGTGCCTTGAAAATTGCTGGAACCCACCCTTGGGTCACATCTGGGATCCACACCGCCAGCTCACTTGAACAAGGTGGCATCGCCACATGTCGCCAAAGGTAGTGAGACCCACATGTACGGGAACTTCCTGCTTTCGTGAAATTGCCCATGCAAGTGATCCCCAATTACCTTGGGCTCTAAGGACTTCTTTCCTTCGCGGGAGGCACCCCCCACCTGCAAGCCTCCACTGTAAGCTCCTATGAGACGAGAGGCTTACGAATGGCTTTCTCATGTGTTCTCGTCTCGGAAAATCACGCAACGAGCCGAACGCAGAAGCCCTTTACACGCCCAGTTGATTTGCACAAGAGAACTAGGGATTCCCACAGCAAAGGGATGTCAAGTCACAGGGCTCGACCGTCCTTGGGTTCAGCCGACAAAGGATTACAGAGGAGCCTTGGAAGCTGCAGAAACGGGGTCAGTTTCAGCATAACTTTGCCCTCCGGCCAATATTCTGATTTGCTCAGTTGCCCAACACATGTTGATTTTGTGGAACCTTTGGTATTCCCTTGTTTCCCGGTCAGCTATGGTGAAAGGTTCCAGCCAACCAGGCAATGAAGTCAATGTACACCTCCTAAGCAAAGCCAGCAGAACCAAGCGGAAGCTACCAAAAGCCTGGCAAAGTTGCCCTGAGCCATGAGCCTCCCCCCTCCCAATTGCCCAGAATGAAGGCGCCTCATAAGTCATAAACTTGTTCCCCGCGCGGAGGAGGTCAAAGCGAATGCAGCCTTCTTCCCCGCGGGACCCACGACAGTTTCCGCCCATGACCTGCGTCCAAAGCATTTTCGGCATCTTTCGGCCACTTGATGCCTTAAAAACAGTACTGTACTGCATGGAGACCTGGTTCCATACTCAAAGCGGCCAGGGCAGCATGCATCCACTCGACGAAGATATTTCAATTCAGCTTTTCACACAGTCAACACTAAGAATCTACATCAAGGTTTGCCGAAGGAGTTTGATATGCTACGTGGATGCATAGCTACCATGCAATGCATTCGTAGGCACATATCACATGAGCCTATGGGTTCGAAGTCCGTTGGTTTTCGGAGGGCCTTGCCCTTGGGATGACAAATGCCAGTCGATAGGTTGCCACGGCAAATGCTCTGGATGTCAGAAGTCGGCACGTGCAGTATTTGGGTCACCGCAATCCCAGACAAGATTATACAAGTGTGCTTTGCACTGCTATGCACGGCTCAGTGTGAGTGATTGCCATCTGCATGGCAAGGTATCCATGTTATAGTCAGACGGTGTTGTTTGATTTCGCAACTGTCCACCGACCATCACCGACCTCTGGCCGGTTGCCGAGGCGCTTCCAGAAACTCCGGAATGCATTCCTCCTTCACGTCCCCGGTGAAAAGGATCACCATGGGACTGTCCTGCGCGTACCAGCGCTGAATGCCTGCTGCCAACAATTGCAGCGGATAGCGTGTGGAGTGAATATTGATTCTTCAAAGCAGCTTGGCCGAGCAAGGGCTAAGGAGCATGCATAGAGTAAAAGACACCGCAAACACAACCGCTAAATGCCGGTCCACGCCCCTGGCTGAATGACCATTTGCCAAAGGCATTGGCCAACTAGTGCGCTACACAAGCTTCTTACAAAACGAGTGCCAAGACAACATATTGTGGCAGCCAGCTCTGCTCCTACACTGTTCACACCCTTTGTCAAATGGAACCGGGTAGAAGCCTCTGCCTGTTGCAATGGGTAACCTTAACAAGTACGACTACCTCATGATCCCCCTCACTTGAGGGATGGACGTAACCCTCTCGATGGTAGACGAAAACTCGCATATGAACTTGCATCTGAGAACTTGCAGAGGGCCAGCCACGGTTTTGGCACTTCAAAGTCATTGGACCCTCAGCTCACGGCTCACGGCTCAATTCCATGCTCGGCTCCTTGGGCGCAGGGCACTGGCTCTGAAAGTTGAGCGCCTCCGTCTGCAGAACGTTGTTGCTGACCTGAGGCACCAGCCCAGTGAACCAGGGGGCCTGGAAATATTCGAAACAAAACCCATCCCCATATTGGCGTCCTTGGAAGAATTCAAAGTATTGACGATTTAGCATCCAAATATGTTTCCTTATGCGCACCGCCTCTAGCAAAACCTCTCCAAATACATTCGGCACGACAACCTGTGGCTGACACAATGAGGCCATCGGCACCATCAGTACTCCTTCATCAAGCGGCAGCCTTGTCTTGGTACAACATTCGAAATTCGGAACAACACTGAGACAAAATTTGGGAAATATGGGGGAACAACACTCAGAACCACTGGGAAAACCTCGGGACAAATCCTGTGGGCTGGGGGGGGTCCAGCACAGAAAGGCCGGCCGCGCCCTTTTGCTGCCCAGCGGCGAAGGGCTGGGAACTCTGGAAGGCCTCCATCGCCTGGGCCTGGGCACGGGATCGATTCGGATCGATGGATTGGAGCCGAGCTGTGATCCGCTGGAATTTATTAAGATCCCTAAAATGTGTCTATGAACGCTTGGCTGGACGTTTTGTTGTTTGGTGGCGCGCGGGGGGGGAGGGGGTGATAACATGAAAGCAAGCATTTATCTGCAAATCGAACGTGAGCTATATAGGGTACAGCGTTGCCAGCCCCCCCCCCTCCCCCCCAATGGTCATGGGTCAGACAAATACCCCCCCCCCTGTGGTTGTGGGCCTGTGGTTGGGTTTAGGGTTGGTTTAGAATTGGTTTAGGGTATATTTAGGGTGTATTCGCCGACATTGCTTGGCGTGTCGGACACCTAAGAGAGGATAGAGGATAACCCCCCCCCCTAACCCCCCCCCCACCCGACGTCTGATACGTGGGGGGGGGCCCCCCCTCCCCCCCCCAAAAACCGCGCGGCAATTTGATGACGTTCCACTAAACGTAGTCTTCGGGGAGCCGGTGTCGCAAAACAGGGGTCCCAGGCTCGATTCCCCCTGCCGGCTTTTTTGCTGGCTTGGGCTTCCTGCATCCTTTTGCCGAAAATCTGGCAAAACTCTGTGTTTTTGGACATCCTCTTTGCGAAAACGCTGGAAAACCGTGTTGTTTGCGGGAAATACTGGGGAGCAAAGGGGAAGTGCAAGGATACATACATACATACATACATACATACATACAGACAGACAGACATACAGAACACAACATTACATTATATTACTTTATATTAGTGTATATTACATTACAGTACAGTACATTACATTACATTACATTACATTACATACATTTCATACATACATTACATTACATTACATTACATTACATTACATTACATTACATTACATTACATTACATTACATTACATACATACATTACATTACATTAGGTTACATTACATTGCATTGCATTGCATTACATTACATTACATTACATCACATCACATCACAATCACATGCATACATACATACATACATACATACATACATACATACATACATACATACATACATACATACATACATACATTACATACATACATACATACATACATACATACATACATACATACATACATACATACATACATACATACATACATACATACATACATACATAACATACATTACATACATACATACATACATACATACATACATACATACATACATACATACATACATACATACATACATACATACATACATACATAAAAACATACATACATACATACATACATACATACATACATACATACATACATATCATACATATCATACATATCATACATACATACATACATACATACATACATACATTACATTACATTATATTACATTACATTACATTACATTACATTACATTACATTACATTACATTACATTACATTTACATTACATTTACATTACATTTACATTACATTACATTACATTACATTACATTACATTACATTACATTACATTACATTACATTACATTACATTACATTACATTACATTACATTACATACATACATACATACATACATTACATACATACATACATACATACATACATACATACATACATACATACATACATTAATTACATTACATACATACATACATACATACATACATTACATACATACATACATACATACATACATACATACATACATACATACATACATACATACATACATACATACATACATACATACATACATACACACATACACACATACATTACATACATTACATACATAACATACATAACATACATAACATACATACATACATACATACATACATACATACATACATACATACATTACATACATACATTACATACATAGATACATAGATACATAGATACATAGATACATAGATACATAGATACATAGATACATAGATACATAGATACATAAATACATACAACATACATACATACATACATACATTACATACATACATACATACATACATACATACATAACATTACATTACATTACATTACATTACATTACATTACATTACATTACATTACATTACATTACATTACATTACATTACATTACATTACATTACATTACATTACATTACATACATACATACATACATAAATACATTACATACATACATACATACATACATACATACATTACATTACATTACATTACATTACATTACATTACATTACATTACATTACATTACATTACATTACATTACATTACATTACATTACATTACATTACATTACATTACATTACATTACATTACATTACATTACATTACATTACATAACATTACATTACATTACATTACATTACATTACATAACATTACATTACATTACATTACATTACATTACATTACATTACATTACATTACATTACATTACATTACATTACATTACATTACATTACATACATACATACATACATACATACATACATACATACATACATCATTACATACATACATGCATGCATGCATACATACATACATACATACATACATACATACATACATACATACATACATACATACATACATACATACATACATACATACATACATACATACATACATACATACATACATACATACATACATACATACATACATACATACATACATACATACATATACATACATACATACATATATTACATACATACATACATACATACATACATACATACATACATACATACATACATACATACATACATACATACATACATACATACATACATACATACATACATACATACATACATACATACATACATACATACATACATACATACATACATTACATTACATTACATTACATTACATTACATTACATTACATTACATTACATACATTACATTACATACATACATACATACATACATACATACATACATTACATACATACATACATACATACATACATACATACATACATACATACATACATACATACATACATACATACATACATACATACGAGAGAGGGAGATTGGGGAGAGAGAGGCTTGGGGGGATGGGGAGGTTGGGGAGCAGAGGGAGGGAGAGAGGACGACAGAACACACCAGGGAGACAAGGGAGAGAGGAAGAAGGAGAAAAGGGAGAGGACAATGTCGGCGGACTGAGCCGGAGGCTCTAAAGTTTAGGGTTAGTTTAGGGGTTGGTTCAGGGTTGATTTAGGTTGCTTTATGTTGATTTAGGGTTGGTTTAGGGTTGGTTTAGGTTTAGAGGTGTACGGTTTAGGGTTTGGTTTAGGGTTTGGTTTAGGGTGTATTTAGGGTTGGTTTAGGGTTGGTTTAGGTTTAGGGTTTATTGTTTAGGGATTGGTTTAGGGTGTATTTGGGGTTAGTTTAGGGTTGGTTTAGGGTTAGTTTAGGGTTGGTTTATGGTGGGTCCTGGGGGTGGGGGTGCCGGGTCGGGGTGCGAGTTCAGGGGGTCGGGGTGGGGGTGGGACCGTTCTCGGGCCGGGGGGGGGGTCCTGGGGGACCATACCATATGCGGGGGGGGGGGGTAGCAACACGGAACACGGGACCATATATAACATAATGATGGAGCCCCCAGCCTTGAAGCCTTGCGAGGATACTTCAGCCACTTCATCCCAGAGTTTGCCTTTCGACATATGCCTTGGGAAACTAAGAGGTTTGTGTGCGTCTGCTTTTTCAGGCAACCCTTGAATTTCCCAAAAGGAAAGGTCTGCTGCAAACTTGGCATGGACCCCCACCCTAAATCGAATACATGCCCCAACATAGTGCTTCTACCATGTTGGGGCTTGCATTACTCTTGGAAAGGATAGCTCTACCTAGATGCCTGATGCCCTTTTGGGATAAAACAGATGCGGCTGGAAAATGATATGTTGTGTTCAACCTAGCTGACTTAAACAGGACGCCCATGTTCGGCTGCAGGGGTCTCAAGGCAAAAGTCAATAACGCTGTTATTTGTCACTCTCCGAGGGGGGATGGTCAATTCCCAGGGTCGCTACTGTGGCAGTTGTCCCAATTATCGCTTTAATAGCAAGTCCCCCCCCCCCCCCGGCGCTCCACAAAAAACGAACATCAAGAACCATGTGCTTCGTCGGGAGCATTAAGAACCCCAACCGTAGCTACAGTCCAGCCTCGTAAGCATTGGCGCTTTGCCCAAAGGTTCCCCATTAAGTAAACAACATTGTTGGGCAATGCGCCCATGCTTACCAGGCTGCACTGTAGCTACGGCTGGGGTTCTTAATGCTGACGAAGCACATGCTTCTTGATGTTCGTTGACATTACAAATCACAACGAAACGACGAAACGACACATGACCCCCTTGGAACGCCACGTCAACCCCCCTTGGCTCGGCACATGGGGAGACTGCTTCTGGCTCTCCAGGGTTGCGCTGGTGAAGACCTGGCGGTGCTTGTGCGAACGCAGGAATGTTCGTTGGCCGAGTATTGCCGAGGATGTTCCGACCACTGAGCAAACTAGAAGATTTGATGCCTGGAAAATTGGTGGTTTCCATTTGGTATGCCTTTGAAAACACTTAAGTAGACAGTTCTTGCCAAAAGACACACACATGTATATGTCCCTTCCGCCTGGTGTCATCAATGGTGCCGGCGAGCCTTCAATTGAAAACAAAAAAACACGTGGCAACCACCCGAAACGACTCACCCGAAGAGGAGTGGCAACCATTGGAACAACCGTGCGCCCAGCCAAATTACTACGACAGCAGGAGCCACCTGGTCACTTGGCAGCTGAGGTAATCCTCTCTTGGATGTGCGGCTCTAGCTCCCAAACCCTGGGCACTGTTGGATCGAACACTACCCCCTACGCAAATTGCCCGTCTTTTTCAGGGTATTTTTGGGAACACCGGGTATTCCATGGTAAATACCCCCTTCATAGCCTGAAAAACGAGGGTGTTTGGAGTAGGGGGTAGCCTGGCCACTTCGAGCGGCACACCAGCAAGCAAATAAAGATCGTCCACGCAAGCATTTAAATCTGTGACTCAAGAACGAATCTTCCTTCACTCACCTCAAAGCTTCTCCCCGACGCATGGGATCCCCAAAGAAGGTTCTCAGGACAAGTCCCTCTATGCCTTGTGCACCATCTTTGTTGTGCCACGGAAGCTTCGGCACATACCAACATGATGAGGCCTTGTACATCAAGAACTGGCAGCTGCTCTCCTGTGAGCCTTGGATGCAGAAGTTTGTGATCTGGCCATGGTTCAAAACCAATGGTACCATTTTGGGGTAGGTGCACCACCCATTTTCGTCTATTCTAGTAGGGATTGGGATGTTCACTGAGGGTACGGGGTTTTGACCCATGGCCATATGGATAGGGGAACTGCTTCCAAGCGTATTTCCCAAACCTGCTGCATGCCTGCTACGAATGGCGCTGGACAACCTAAACAGGCTAAGGAAATGGCCTGTTGACCCACCTTACGGCGTCTAAATGCCGAAGGCTCGAAGCACGTCGAAGCGCAAGCAGCCCGCGTCAGCCCGCGCACCTCAGCGGGGCATCTGTCAGACTGCCCCTTTGCTCCTTCAGATCCATTGTGGTTGGCGCTGGCGTTGGCCTTGTTGATGGGTTTGTTGGTTTGTGGCTTAGGCTGTTATGCTGGCATTGTGTATTTAGGGTGGTGTAACCCCAACCTGTTAGAAACATCCAATCCAAACATCTTCTGCAATTCCCCCTTCCCCACGGATCAAGGGCAACTCTGACTGACTAGTTACCTTACCGCGCAAGCAAGGAAGCACTGCCGTTCATTCCACCACATCCTTTTGAAAGATCGACGCGCATGAAGGGAAACAAGCTTGGGTTGTTGTGAACCACACGTGCGGAAGATGGGCATCAAGGCCCCAGGCCTTCCGCCAGCGCGGTAGCAACCTGAGCTGAGCCTATGCTGAATCTGTGGGGCGCTGACTTGAAAGAGCTGGCGATTTGGTAAACAAGCGCCCGTCAAATGCTTGGCTTCTGCCCGTCTTCTACCAGAAGAAGACTGCCTGGCCCCTCGTTGCGCCGCACTCATGTCCTTTCCGAGGGTCTGAGGGGGTGCCTTTACATCCCCCTAGTCCCTGCTAGGAAACATGTCCTGTTTGGGCACAAGGAACAAGAATTGCTTCGACTGAACAACAGGGTGGTTTTGGAGGCCTTCAGGAACTCCTCGACGCATTCCGGCTTGATCTCCACCTGGACAGCACGTTTCGAAGCCCCCGCACCGTGGTGGAGATCATGTTGGGTCTGCTAAATATATAATAGGCCACCAGTCACCGGGGTTTAGGGGGCAAGTGGGGAGTCTGGGTGGGACTTGCAAGTGTCAGTACTTACTTTATAGCATTGCCTTTTCCAAACTATTACCAGGACTTTCTCGCAGAATCAGGGCCTCTTGTGGACAACCCTTGCTTGTTGTAAATGAGGGATTTGTATAATCGATGGTTTGGGGACCGCCCTAAAAACCGGATTTCTAATTGTTGCCCGGATTTGTTTGCCCAGATGTTCTTTCTTCTCCAAAACACATGCAATCAAAGCGAACCACACGATTCTGTAGGAAACACATGCCATAATGGCGAACCTGGGTTTTTGGGGTTTACAGTTACAGGAGACTTGGCCACCCGCATACCCCGTACTTCAACCGCTTCAAGCGCCGACCAAGTGGCAAACAGACATTAGAAGCGGAACACTCGGCTTTGGGCGTGGCTCTGGTTTGCGTGTCCCGCGTCATCTTTGCGCACCGATGTGCATCCGAACCACAAATTCATACCTGTCATCGATATTGATTGAGCTAAATACTAAACCGACACGAGAAAGTGCCATATTCAAGTGCTGCGACTACCATGCCGCAATGCCGTCCGCGACCTGCTGTGCAGTCAGGCTCTCAATCAGTGCTGAACTGTTTGTTTTTCAAGCATGAGTCAGCATGAACGGCACAACACGCACACAAAAGCATAAATACAGTTCCAAGGCTTCGGCACGAAACTAGGTCAAATCATTCTACATGCAGAAAAGTCGAGGGGCCTGGGTCACAACCACAGGGGCATTTGCGTCCAAGCTTGAGATCATGGTCCAATGAGGTTGGATTCCTCACGCTTTTTGCTGCTTGGCCATGAAAAGGGAGGCTTGCTTCTTTCTGGGGCGACACCGAGCCTGCTGCAACACGGCAACAGGCGGGACTCGCAGCAAATGGATGGACAGCTGCGGGCACATGCTGGTCTGCAGCCTTGGCTTCTGCACCCATTTTGCGTAGCACATGGTAAATGACACCAACAAGATGTCATTGGCTCCCACTACCCTATCCCCAAAGACCATACCCATTACGAGGCGGACTGGTCAGCTTGTTAGCTTGTGCCCCTGCTCAGCTCACGGCTGGCTACACCAATGTCTGTAACCCCTGAGGCACGTGATTGCACACACACACACACCCACCCACCCACCCACCCACCCACCCACCCACCCACCCACCCACGCACCCACGCACGCACGCACGCACGCACGCACACACGCACGCACGCACACACGCACACACGCACGTTACGCGATGTGGATTCGCTGAAGCCACTATTGCCACCAGCAGTTGCAAGTGTTCGCCTCAACAGCTTGAGTTCGCAAAGGCCCCGTTGACTTTCTCAATTCAGACACTCAAACCCTGTCACGCGCGCCAAGGGTCGGCAGGTAGTCGGTGCGAATCGCAGCAATCTTGCCTTACGGCCGCAACCGAGAAAGGCCCTCCCTGAACGGCATGGAGGCTGCCGGTTTTTCCATTCTGAACGCCGGCTGTGTTTTTTGATAGGCCCTGTAAGCAGACGGGGAAATGCTTCGCTCGCTTCATGAAACAGATGCCCGAGGGATGCCCAAACTGCCCAGGGAGCCCCAGGGTGCACAATGGACATTACACAAAAACATATTTTCACAAAAATGGACACTTCTTTGCGCGAGGAGCTTGCCCCTCGACCCAGGTGGCAAAAGCACCACCGTTGGAGCGGATGCCATAAATCTATTTCAAAGGGAACCAGGAAACTTGTAATTTGCAGTGAATTCTCCTTGGCTTCGTGGTGCATTGTATTGCTTGCTCAATGTATTGGGCATCCACCCCAGCCCAATCATGTTTTCTATTTTTCCAAGAGCATCCCAGAAGGCTGGTTGAGTATGTCGTTTCTTTTTTTGAGGGTAGCACTGTCAAAGCCAAATGAAACGGAAACCAAAAGGAAAGCCAACCAGTCTTGGGGGTCCATGAAGGTCACCTCTCCCCCCCAGAAAAAATATATACAAGCATAGGCGCCCTTTTTAGGAAAATGGATGGCCCTGGTGGTTGATTGAATCAAGTAAACCAGGGCCCCCTACTTTTCATCCAAATCAACAAGGACAACAAGAGCTCCCACCTCCAGTTCCCCGGACCCATCCGAGGCATGGGCCCAGCTGGTCCCGCTCCATGCGCTCCGCCACGAAGATGGCGGACGAGATGGCGCCCCCCAAGGCCGACACCCGGAGCTCTGCCACGGGCTCCTGCGAAACACGCGAGGCCGGGCCTGGCTGCGATAGGTGGGGAATGACCCAAACCCGGGTGTTGGGAATGCACCGCTTTTTGGATTCCCATGATTCCCTGCTGAGAACAAGCAAGCTTCTGTGGATGGCTGCGAAATCCGGAAATCGCGCCGCGAAAGGAAACCATGGACGAAACAAGAACCTTCATTGGCATTTGCAGGGAAATCATCAGAAACCAGGGTTTAGGTGGTGCGTGCGATTTCTGGATTTCTTCCATCCACAGTGAGGGATGATGACCGAAAGGTTCTGAGAGACATTCTTGTGCACACGTGCGTCTGACCGGGTGACCGTGCAAGCATCTGACCGCTCGTGCAGGGCTGTGGCTGTGGGTGCGGGTGCGATTCTGGGTCTCGTTCTGGTGCTTGCGTTTGGGGTTGTGTTGATGTGTTTGTGTTTATGTGTTTTGGTCTTTGTGTGGATGTCTGTGCTTGTGTTTGTGTGTTGGTGTGTTTGCGTGTTTGTGTGTTTGTGCTTGAGTGGTTGTGTGTTTTGCGTCTTGGAGGATTTGGGTGTTTGTGTTTGTGTGTTTGTGTTGGTGTTGGTGTGTTTGTGTTGTCCGTTTGTGCGATTCTGTGTTTGTGTGTTTGTTCTTCTTGAGTGCTTGTGTTTTGTGTCTTTGCGTGCTTGTGTGTGTGTGTGTGTGTGTGTGTGTGTGTGTGTGTGTGTGTGTGTGTGTGTGTGTGTGTGTGTGTGTGTGTGTGTGTGTGTGTGTGTGTGTGTGTGTGTGTGTGTGTGTGTGTGTGTGTGTGTGTGTGTGTGTGTGTGTGTGTGTGTGTGTGTGTGTGTGTGTGTGTGTGTGTGTGTGTGTGTGTGTGTGTGTGTGTGTGTGTGTGTGTGTGTGTGTGTGTGTGTGTGTGTGTGTGTGTGTGTGTGTGTGTGTGTGTGTGTGTGTGTGTGTGTGTGTGTGTGTGTGTGTGTGTGTGTGTGTGTGTGTGTGTGTGTGTGTGTGTGTGTGTGTGTGTGTGTGTGTGTGTGTGTGTGTGTGTGTGTGTGTGTGTGTGTGTGTGTGTGTGTGTTGTGTGTGTGTGTTGTGGGTTTGAGTATGTGTATGTGTATGTGCGTTCGTGTTCGCGTTTGCGTGTGTTTGTGTTTGTGTTTGTGTTGGCGTGTTTGTGTTTGCGTATGCGTTTGGAAGGTTTGAGGGTTTGCAGGCGTATCTGCGCATCCTACGGGGAGGCCCGTTGAACAGTTCAACACTCGGGCAATTCTAAAGCCCCGTCACAGCCACACTGCCCTGGACCTGGCTCCCATAAGCATGGCATGAAGTACAATATTTCTCCAGCCTGACATAAGGAGGTTCGGGGGCTGTTCCCCACATATATAAACCACCATTTGGAGTGAGGTCGTGTGAGGTCGTTACAATTCACCCAGATTCTTGCCTTGGCGCGGCAGTCCTTGCTATGCGTGCCCCGCAGAAAGGTCGCCGCGGCACGTGCATAGAAGGAGGCCGGCTTCTTCCTTCAGTCCAGCATGATGAGCTCAACAACATGCCGCGCTGCCAGCACACCAAAGACAACACAGAATTGTCGCCGCTTGACCTGAAGTCTACGATCATAGCATCAGAGTAATGAGGGACCCCTTCAATGATCGGTTTCACACCGCCTCCCACAGCCCACACTTTAGTTGCCGACAGGTCCTTTGCTGAAGTGTGGTCTTGAGCGATAAAAGTAATCACTGCGAATGCCCCCGATTGTATAACAAAAACATTTGCCCCGACCCCAAGTCTCCCGACACTAAATGAGACTTAGCCAGCACTAAAACAATTCGCACGCGCTGGCCCCAGTTGCAGGTGTATTGGGGACGCTTTATCACCAATACATACCAATACTATGCAGAAGCGGTACGAAAAGACCAAATGATTCCTAACTCCAGCCCCCAGGTTGCCAAGCCCATGAAGCGGGAGCGAGTTTCCATGGGATGAACCGTGAGCGAGGCTTACCACGCAGTGTTGATTACTCATCACTTACAGCACGTGTGTCCTCATTGGTCGTGAGGGCTCTTTCCAAAGGATCTCGAATTTGTCTTGGAAACAGGCGGCCGGCCCCAAGACCCTAAGACAAGCAACGCTGTGACCTTGAGCTCCGTCATGATCTCGATTTCGCCCGGATCATCGGTCTGAACTTCCGCCATTGCTTCGTTGGCTGGTCTCGGTTCGTTTGCTGCCCTGCTTACCAAAAGGCAATTGACCTACAGGGTACCTCGTCTGCAAATAAAATAGGTTTGGGCCTACAAACCTGGGTCGACATGTTGCCCATCGAACAGGATCAAAAGCCCATGCTGTTGCTGCCGGCTGCTTGTCACAGTTGTATCCTTCACATCTGCACGAAACTCTGCATGGCAGTATGGATTCGCCAAGAGTATAGAGATTCTGCATGCCCGGCGCTCTTGCAGAATGAGCTAGGCTGTTCAAAGAGCAGCAGAAGAGATACGCGAAAGCTGCAGGGAAAAGGCTAAACCTGAAAACCCTCTCGCAGCAGGGGAAATGCCCGCAAAGAACCTTTGGCAAAATGAAGAACAGAAAATAATAGTCCGCAGCTCAGCTACATTCGGAGGGCACGATGCTGGCTTTGGAGTTGCCGGCCGTGAATCCGTGCGTACTCGCTGTGCCAACCGACATGCAACGCCCAACGTGAGATTCCTTGTCTGATCTGCCAAGGCTGCCTGTGTGCCATGGAAACTTGCAACAGAACGTGTTACAGCCGCCCAACGGACAGTCCAACTATATAGTCCACAGCCCTGAAAAACAATCCATGAACCATCAAGGCTTCCGGACGGCTAGTTCGCTTCAAAAAAAAGTCGTCCAAAGGTTCCCTGAGCCAGCTACCATGCCCCTGGTATGATTTCATTTGGTATTTAAACATTGGAGGGGTAACACTTGGGATAAAACGACCAAAAGAAACATCTGCAAGTGAGGCCCCTCGCTTCCTTGAAAGGCGCAAGCCAAACTCTAATTGCTGACAACAGGTCAACATGGCCATGAAACTTAATTGAAAACACCCACCAACATGGTTGGATGATATAAATCTCGATGTATCGCAGTTTTAACCAAACGGCCCAACGCTAAAATACATGCCCACATGAGGGCACCTGGTTGCGGCTTCAAGATCTACCTACCACCCTCCTAGAAGCGCATACAGAACCTGAAAGGGGCTCGTGGACGACTGATTTCCTGCAAGCAGGAGGCCTCTTCTTGGCTCCATGCTTGATTTATGACACTGTACAGTCTTTGAATCGTATTTGCCACTTGGGTCTTCAACATCGGGCCCCCTATGGGTCGCTTTCTCTCGCTGCAAAACGGGTCTGAACTTCGGTGCCCCGACTCTTGCATCTCCTGGCGCAGAGCACTGCGTGGCCATGGCGCGCTCCGAAGTCGGCCACCTCCAGGAGACGCTGCCACTGGCCTCCGGCGACCCCGCAAGTAGCGTGCCTGGGTGCATGCCTGCGTGTGTGGGTGCGTGAGCGTGGCTCTGTGTGTATGTTTGTGAGGGTCAGTTGATTTTCTAGTTGTGCCTGTTTGTGCTTGCGCTTGTGTTTGCACTTGTGCTTGTGCTTTTAAACTTTTGCTTGTGGTTGCGTTCATCTTGCTGCGATTGCATGTGTGTGTGTGTGTGAAAGTGTGTGTGTGTGTGGGCGCGTGGATTGCTGTGTTGGTGTGCCGGTGTGTTGGTGTGCTTATGTGCGTGCGTACCTGCGTGGGTGTGTTTACGTTGGTACGTGCGTGGGTGTGCGCGTGCGTGCGAGCCTGCGAACGTGCGTGTGCGTGCGTGCGTGTGCGCGTGTGCGTGTGCATGTGCGTGTGCGTGTGCGTGTCTGTGTCTCTGTCTGTGTCTGTGTCTCTGTCTCCGTCTGTCTGTCTGTCTGTCTGTCTGTCTGTCTGTCTGTCTGTCTGTCTGTCTGTCTGTCTGTCTGTCTGTCTGTCTGTCTGTCTGTCTGTCTGTCTGTCTGTCTGTCTGTCTGTCTGTCTGTCTGTCTGTCTGTCTGTCGTGGGTGTGTGTGTGTGTGCGTCTGTGCGTGTCTCTGTGTCTCTCTGTGCGTGTGTGTGTGTGTGTGTGTGTGTGTGTGTGTGTGTGTGTGTGTGTGTGTGTGTGTGTGTGTGTGTGTGTGTGTGTGTGTGTGTGTGTGCATGTGTGGGTGCGTTGGTGCCTGTGTGTCTCTGTCCCCGTGTCTGTGTATGTCTTTGTGTGTCTGTGTCCGTGTCGCTCTTAGTTAAATGGTTTTTGGTTGTTTGACATTGGTTGCTTGGCTGTTTGCCTGCTTCGTTGTTTGTTTGCGTGCTTATGTGTGCTTTTGCATATTTGCTTGGGTGTTTGCTTGCTTGCCTGCTAGCTTGCTTGCTATGCTTGACTCTATTGCATGATGTTACTTGTTCCTTTGTGATTGCTTTGTTGCGTGCGTGTGAGGTGTTGTTCTCTGTTGGTTGTAGTGTACTAGTTTGTTTTGTTTTGCTTTGCTTACTGTTGCTTTGGGTTGCGTTGTTTGTTTCCTTGTTGTATGTGTGTGTTTGCGCGTTTGCTTGTTTGTGTTTGCTTGTGTGATTAGTTTGTTGTTTGTTTGTTTGCTTGCTTGTCTGTCCGATCGCTCATTTGTTTGATTGGGTACCACTGTTTAGCTGTTTATGCCGTTCTTTGTTTGTGTTTAACTGCTTGTTTGCTTGTTTGGTTGTTAGCTTTGCGCTGTTGTTTGCTTGCGTGGCTTGCGTGTTTGTTTGCTTGCCTGCCTGCCTGCTTGCCGGCTTGCCAGCTTGCCTGTCTGCCTGCCCGCCTGCGTGCTTGCTTGCTTGTTTGCTTGCTTGTTTGCTTGCTTGTGTGTTTGCTTGATTGGTGGGCTTGCTTGTTTGTTTGTTTGTTTGTCTGTCTGTTGGTTCGTTTGCTTGTTTCTCGTTTGCTTGCTCGATCACTTGCTGGCTTGTGTGGTTGTGTAGTTGCTTGATTGTTTGTTTGAGTGTTTTGGCTTGCTTGCCTGCTTGCTTGCAGTTTTGCTTGTTTCGTTTGTTCTTTTTTTCCTCATGTTTCTTTCTTCGTTTGTGTGTTTGCTTGTTTGTTTGTCTGTCTGTTTTCTCTATGTACGGTTGTGTTTGATTTGGATCGGCTTGGTTTGTTCGCTTGAGTCATTGTTCTCATCCGTTGCTCCTTCGTTTCTTTGGCTGTGATGGCCTGCCCACTGCAAAATTCTGAGGTTCAGGGTTGGCAAGCAACCTCGGTTTCCAGCAGGTGCTGCAAAAACTGGACTCTGTCTCTCTGCGTCTCTCACGCCTTGACCCGTCAGCACACACACAAATTTGCCGATTGCTTGCTTTTGGGGGCTTCTCTGTTGGTTGTTCAGGATGTTGGATCTGCTTTCCACGGGTCAGCCCGAACTCCCACTCACCAACCAGAACTGCACGTATAACGCTCACCTAAGATGAAGGTTGATTGCAAGGTAAATTGAGCTGTTCAGTTGGTCAGCCATAATTCAAAATGGGTTTTGAGTTCCCAGCCATGATCCAAGCATAACTACATTGATGAGTACACACCAACCCCGCATCCCTGCAACCAAGACAACCATATCGCTGAAGAAGGTTCCGTCACCCCCGCTTGGCAAGAACCCTGAGTTTCCAGGTGGGTTCACCGGATTGCCCTTTCCGGGGTGGCGAGTTAGGGCATTGGCCGCATCGAAGGCACAGTGTGCAGCCCGTAGGCCCGTAGGTGGGCCCCCAACTTCAATTCGGCGATGGAGGTTGCCCCCTTCTCCAAGCTGCGCGCATAGTATGGGAACTGCTTGGCCGGGACACTCCGCTAGCATGGATGGCGAGCTGTCTTGCTGTTGTTTGGAGTGGGTGGTTGTGTGAGATTTTGCCTCCGTGCCTGCGTTTAAAAAGCTCAATGTCAGGAGGAAACTCACTTCGGCAAGCGTTAAGCCACTTGCATAGGGGCCGCGTGGCTTGGCAAGCAAGACTCCAGTCCCTGAAGCTGGTTGGCAAGCAACTGATCTTCCTGAAGCCACTGTCATCATGCAACGGCCCTTATCCCCCTGCGAACCTTCTTGGTCTCGAGACCAGACATCGCCAAAGTTTTGGGCTCCGTCACGGCCTGGCGCGCACCCCGCTGGCCTTCCAGCTCTCGCCACTTATGCTCTCGGCACGTAATGAACGCAACGCAGCTGCGCACAGTTTTTGCACCTAAAGGGGGGAAGCAAAGCCTTGCTCTTGCAATCAGTTCGTTTATTTGCCGTCGAAGCGCTCTCTTGAACCAAAAAAATAAATTGCCACTGGAGTTTTAGGATAGCCGTGCCCGATGCATTGTGGGAATGAGGGCTAAAACAGTACCAACAAATCCGGGGGACTTCCTAAGGAAACCACAAACCTGCGTTAGATCAACTTGTTTTGCCAGCTGTGTCCAATTTGTGCCTCCGAATGGCTCCTTTGATCCAGCGAGAAGAAAACTAAGAACACCGAAAGCAACCGAGGCTGCCCAAACAAGGAGATTATTGAACATGGTTACTGCATCTCGTCTTTCAACACCACACAATTGGCAGAATTTAAACACGAATCCACCAAACATACATTGAATCCATAAGTATGAACCAACAAGCAAGATATTGGGACCTCTGGCGGACGTTGCCCACGAATCGTGTTTACGGCTTTCGTGAGGCAATTTGTGAAACCAAAGCTTGTGTACAAAGCTACCTCCTATCTTCTATCTTGGAATTCCAGCTCAGCCAGGATTTCGCTGCAGTCTCCACGCTACGTGAGAAAAACACGATCCAGCGCCTCCGATGACAAAGATTGTCCCATCCTGACACGGGTGATGGAACAAAGAGCAGCCAGAGAGCCATGCGGGTAGCAACAACAAGCAGAAAGCAAGCCGTTCGATGAACCTCGCACTCCTCACTTTGAGCTGCTGAGTTGAGACCTTTCTATCGCCACAAATTCCCAGAATTGGCAGAAGCGACACACAGCAAATTTGCTGGCCAGCAGGGAATGACGGAATGACCCTTATCAACCATCCACCTGGTGGTTTCGTTTAAGGGGGTCCTTGGTGCCCCTGGGACCCCATCCCTTCGGATTCCTTTAAGGGGACCAACGCCTGGGTTCATTCCAACTCATTCCCTACCTATCGCACCCGCAAAACCTCGGCTCAACGCTGACCTTTTGCACGGCTCCAAACGACTGAGGTGCCGGCTGGACGCAAAGCTGCCCCCAGGTACGCCTAGGCGGAAAGGAAAATGCTTGGCTTGTGAAAAGCCCTGGGAACATTTGCTGGATTAATAATAATTAGTCCAGTTCATGGATCCTTGACTTTCCTTGGGCACATGCTTACTTGCCATTCTGGCAACGGTGGATTGCAAAGCACTGCTGTAGCCCTTTTTGGTTGGTTGGTTGGTTGAAAGTCGCCTGGGAGAGTGTGAGGAAAGAGGGTGGCTACTTCATCACAGGGCTGGCTGCGTTCCAACTCCATTTGTTCCAAACACATGCAAAACGGCCCCGGAGCAAAGAAACAAGTTTGTCATTGCTCTTGTAATAAGAAAGTTCCCTCCCAAGGACGAAGATCAAAGGGTGCCACCGGACGACGGAAGCTACCACGCGTTTCAACCGGACTGCGATGCATTTTCGCTGGACGCACCTTTTCCCCGCACGGACACGTGCCCTGCTAGGCCTCACGCGCAGCAAGGTCCAGCAATGCGGCTTCCAGTTGGCAAGACATCGCGTACTTTGCAAAAAACCTACCCTTCCTCCCACTAACATGGCACCTGTGGGGAGGCATCTGGAAGATCAATTTCCTCTTAAGGAACGCCCTGGCAGGTGCCATGTTGGTGAGAGGGAGTGTAGCTTCCTTCACTTTCAGCCTGCTGAAAAACAAGAAGAATCCTAGCTCGAGATGGGAGGAGTCATGGCCCATGCCGCTTTCAAGCCGCTTGGCAGCTGCGATTCCGCAGTGAAGCCTTCTGGCGTGCAGCCCACAAGTCGCCTCAAGGCGGCAAGTCACCTCAAAGCGGAAATGAAGTGGTAGAAGGCATGTGTGCAGCCTTGCCATGCCATGCTTGAAATTGATGGCCCGGGTTTCGGGTTGCTTCTAGTTCTTAGCAGTGCCATCCATTTTGCTGAAAGATGCTGAAAAGACACTTAGAGAACCATTGCCACAGAAACTGGAAGTTCTTCCAGACTTGTCGTATGAACCGGCCAAGCGAACCATCGAATTAGCTCCCTTAAACTATTCCAAATCCAGCCTCCAAAAGCAACGACCTCTCGCAACATGACCCCCCCCCCCCCCGCCCGGGCACCTTCTTCAACACCTGGTCTTGAGACTATATAAGATATCAACACGTACCCTACTCATAATATGCTATAAGCTTTATTTAAGATATCAGTGCATACCACTGTTGTGCGTCAGTGGTCCTTTCGGTCGGGGCAGGCCTTCCAAGGAAAGCCGGCTCTCAAAAGCACCTCACCGCAGTCTGGGGCTTGCCCGCCTTGGCTGGCTCGGCGCCGCCCACGAGCGTGGTGCTCGCACGCGCGCTCATTTCAGCGTTCGCCGGCTGCGCACCGCGTCACGGTCACGCACATCGCGATGCGAATCGCGCACCTTGGAAGCAAGACAGGTTGGCAAACGCAGGCCGGGTCAAACAACTGATAATGTGGGGTGCAAGCGGTTCCTTCTCCATCCTTCATGCGAGACGGGGTTTGTCGCACCAGTTCATTGATGATGTTCAGGCTAGCTCTGCTTCGGTTGCCATTACCACCGACAAATGACATGCATTGTATCCATTGCCAAGCAAGACTCTTTGGCGGTATCTCCAAAAATGGCTGTGGCTCAAAAACATATACTAAAATGGTACCTTGGCAATTGGAACCAAAGACCACACCTGCCTAACCCTACCTCTTTAATTTTGAGCCACACCCAAATGGCCCAGCCTCAAGTTTGCCAGCCCCTTTGACCGCCCAAGCAAGCCTACATGTAAGGTACACGAGAAGAACATGGGCACATCCATCCTAGTCCAAGCGACTCAAACTCACGAACTCAACTAAGAAACTTGCAAACTCCAAAGTCACAAGCCCCTGCTTGTCCCCTCCATAGGATGTGCAAACTTGCTTTCGCGTTCCCAAGTGGTTTTGGGACTGAACCTAGGGACCCCTAGCTAACCACATGCGATAGCATTTCTCATTCCCTACCGACGCCCAGCAAGCTTTTTGTTCACCTCTCTCTGGCGACAAATGGCTATATGTCAAAAACAATCGGGGCACAAGCACTGACTTTGGGTCTTTGCTCTTGGCTCTCTAGAAAAACCGAGCTACGCAACGGCTCCTCAAAAAAAAAGAGGCAAACCATGGACGGTCAGACCCAGCGGCATCTCGCTTCACCTTCTCTCCGCTGCGGCGGTGCGTCTCGGCGCCGTTCCGCACGTCCCGCACATCTCCTAAGAGCAGGGCCCCGTCTCAAGTAGGCCAACAGCTCCGATTTTATCGCACCTTTTGATGGAAGGCCAATCGGGTTTATACATGTGCTGTGCAACAACATCACCACAATAATCCGCAATGAGCTTTATCTCCCCATCCGACATCAGGAATATGCGGACTTCTGGCAAACGGCTTTAGGCAGGTCCCCTTTTGCAACTTGGGCGTGGAGTCCAAATTGTGCCTAACAGACGAAACATATCGCAGGTGAGTGGAAGCCGCCTATGCGATGGACATTGTTTGTGGCGTTGTGAATTGCATGGACCATGCGAAACTCGGCTGGACAAGAGAAAACGAAGGGCAACTGAAGTGCTTGCTTTCCTCCGCTTTTGCTCAGTGAGGTTGGTGCAAGTGGAGCCTTGGACAAAACCTGCGGTATGAAACAGGAGTCCCAAGTATGGGGATGTGGCATCAGGGCTGCCAGCTGGCCTGAGGGATGACATTGTGCCTAGGGACGATCACTTTGGATCAGCTGCGAATGACAAGAACTCATGCCTTGGCACCTGTCTGGAATTGAATTTCCTGTTCGTCGAAGAGGGAACTACAAAAGTCCTGGCGGATCACAGCCAAATGTTTCTTGCACGCATCCTAACAGCATAAGGCAATCATGTCATGCCCGCAGGCCTAGAAACGAGTTTGATTGGAACGGACGTGAAAGCGCATGCTTCACACAAATAAGTGCGTGCATGGAAGGGCGAAGCAATGAGGCATCCACACACGATCGAATCCAGAACAAATGGCCCAAAGAAGCCAAGAATTCTCATGGACAATCTTTGACTGTTGGATCTGACATGGTGCTTGCAAGCCTTTTATTATATTTGCTCAATTTGCTGGGGGGGGGCGGAGGGGATCTTTTGGGCCATTCGCTTTGGACGAGCGCCTTGGATGCTGAAGTGGATAGAATTCGTTCATCCAAGTGGCTCACATCCCGGTTGCTTCTGCTCAGGCGGTCAGCCTCAGAATCACCCTAGCTCCCACCAATTCAACAAGCCAAGCTTTGAGTATCTGCTTTTTCTGGTCTGCTCAGCTTTGTTTGAACCAATGGGCCAAGGCGTCTTGACAATCCAAAGGGTTGGCCTTTTTTGCTGCTTTTGTCGCTGCGCTCATGAGCACAACACTGATCATCCATTCTAAGAGTGGATCCTGCCCCACTGATGGCCAATGACTCAGGAAATGTGGCATCCTCCCACCCGCCATCGAGAGATACGGTGGTCACACACCACATGATACACACAAACCAGTTAACAAGGTGTCGTATTCCGCTGGTGGTTGGAAAGGAGGTGGTCGTTCACCACTCGCGGGGGCCCTACACTACATATGCTCGTCCCCAGCTTGCTTGCAAAAAAAGGCCCGCTTGTGAGCCTGAAGATGCGAAATCCCACGGGAACCTGTGCGAAAACAGCCGGCGTCCTGAGATTCCAAACGCCTCATGTTCAAGCACCCACTTTTGGCTGCACGAACATGCCCAAAGCCCAAGCCAAGTCGATTTCATGGCATGCTTTGACCGGTTTCCTGGAAGAGGCCTCTTAGCTGCCAAGTGGGGTTTTCACTCGTAATTTGTTGGACATTTGGAACATCACCTACACTGGGGGCTTGCTGTTCCCATCAAAAGTCATAGGCAAAAGGACGCCTTCCGCTGAGCCATGCGTCCCGAAGCTTCCGCGCTTCGTAGAGCTTCTGCTCATCCTCCTCCCTGGCAAGGGGAGAAGACCAGCACCCTCACCAGCACCCCCAGCTGCATCGGAAAAGGGGCACTGAACCCGAGCACTTCCAGCCGAAACAGCACCTTGAGCAGCACCAACCTGGCCCGAACTCGCAAACAGCCTGCCCCTGCCGAAGCAAGAACTCCTAATAGCTTTCAACTCTCTGGGGGGAAAAACACCCTGACCAGCACGCACGCAGCACCCTGACCAGCACCCACAACAAACAGCACCAGCACCAGCACCCCAAACTGCATGCCCCCTAACACCCAGCCGTCAATCTCGTAAAACCCTTTTCCATCTTTATTAGAAGTTTGAACCCCTATAGCTTTCAGCTTTGTGGGGAAAATCAATC
This sequence comes from Effrenium voratum, assembly GCA_963377175.1. Classification (NCBI taxonomy): domain Eukaryota; class Dinophyceae; order Suessiales; family Symbiodiniaceae; genus Effrenium; species Effrenium voratum. Next base: position 421,830 of record CAUJNA010003261.1, on the reverse strand, counting down.
TCAAATCCAGGGGGACACGTTTGCCCAAACGTTCACCCTTCCTGCTCGGCCTAGAATTTCGCCGTGGCTCCAGCGTGATTCGGCCTCCGCTCAATCAGGCGGGCAAGCCATGGGAGACTCAAAGGACCAAAGCTTTGCGGACCTGGGTGCACCATAGAGGTCTGGCAAAAATTGACCACCCCAGTTTGGTTTCTGCTCTATCGCGGCGGCTCGCTCTTAAGAACTTAAGAACCACAGGCATCAGCCAGGCTTGGGCCAAGGCCACATCGGCCCAAACCAACAAACGGGATCTACTTTCCAATTGTTCGCATGGTTTGGTGCACAAACCGAGCCAAATGATCAAGTCTGCAGCAGGCTTCAGCGCCCTGGTGGGAAGCAAAGTTTCGGTCCATTCGCAATGCTGCTCGGATTTGCCCCGGCACGCAGGATACAGTTGAAGGCAAACGTGCACACGCACCCACACAAACAGACAAACAGACAGACAGACAGACAGACAGACAGACAGACAGACAGACAGACAAACAGACAGACAGACAGACAGACAGACAGAAAGACAGATAGAAAGACAGATAGACAGACCGCCAGAAAGCCTACCAGCTAGCAAGGAAGCAAGCAACCAACCAACCACACACCCGCTACAAACGAACAAAAACAAACAAACAAACAAACAAACAAACAAACAAGCAAGCAAGCAAGCAAACAAACAAACAAAACTAGCAAACACACGCAGGGCCGGCCCTTCATTCCGTCTGAGACAAGCCACACGGGGGCGACTCTAGCCGCCGAGCTTTTCGCTCCTGCTCGGCAGCGACTATCGCAGCACAGAAAAATAGCGCTGATGGGGGCAACCCTGAAGACAGAAAGCCATCCCAACACATTTGACAAATGACAAGAATCTACGGTTCGCCCGTAGCGCATATGTGCATATTATAAAGAAGGAACGGCCTCCGACTGTCCAAACTGTTCAATGTGAGGCAATGCTGCCTGCTGCTCAAATGTCAGAGGGCAGCCAGCAAGGCTAAAGTCGGCGGCTAGCAGGCGGTTGCAGCAGGCTCAAACCCCCCCCCCCCCCTTTCAGCAACTTGGCAAAACCATCGATGACTAGCACAATTCTCTGTGGAGCACTGCTGGCCAAAACCAATGCAAATCACGTGCGAGGGGAACCGCCTTGCTGATCTGGCACCGCGAAGCCAAACGCACACCGAGTGACATTCTGTTAATAGGGTGGCGGCCCCCAAAAGTGATGAATACCTGAAAGGGGACACCCGCCAATCAACATCAGCCAGGGGTTTAATTATTGACACTACCCTTTTGCCACTGAAAAGACTCGTCATTTGAGCCAGCAACACGTGAGGCCAACATCGATGCTGTTCCAAAGGTGCGGACTTTCACACGCGCAATTTCCCTCGCAGGTCCTCCTCTGAGGAACCGCGGCTTGCCCGCCTTGCGACGCAAACGAGACAGCAATGCAGGGCTGTCTCCACACTTTCATATCGTTTGGGACTGCTCTGTCCGTGCGCAGGGCGGCAGGGCATTGTGCAGATGTGGGTTTCATTGGGAACGTCTCACGTCTCTGTTTTGTGCAGGGGTTCCAGTTTGAGGAAAACTAGCTCAGGCCAAAGTGCCATTGCGAAAGCGTGAGCACTCGAGTCGCCGAACGCACTAACAACAGCACACCCATGTCCTATACCCTGCTGCTGATAGAACCTGCAGAATTACGGCCAGACTATTTCACGGTGCCCGCAGGCCGTTCATGGTGTTGTCCTTGCGTTGTGCTCGGTGAGGTGCCCACTATGCGGCGACGCGCTAGGTGCCAACGCGCCCACCGCCACATTGTGCACCAATTAGCCTCCCTTTGGCTTACTCCTTTCTTGCGCCAGGCCAACTTGAACATGCAAGGTGGCTGCGGTGATGCTTTTGCCGCTATGGCCTTGGCCTGAAAGCAGGGCGGCAGCAATCACAGCAAATGTGTTTTTCTGCAATTCAACAAACTGCATCAAGGAATCTTGGCAAAGGCCAGTCAACCAAGCCGGCAAAACACGGGGGTCACTGGATTCCCTTAACATTGCAGCTGCTGATAGCTCATGATAGTGAAGCTGCCACCTTTTGGAGGCATTTGGAGGTCCAAGAACAACAAATTTGAATCAATCCTGCCAGCCGCCCAACGAACTCACACCTTCCCGGCGCCCGAAGTTCCGGTGCCTTCGCCGGGACCGATCGCCTGGCGGAAAGGCAGCTCCGACGAAGCCGCGCCCGGGAAAGCAAACCCCCGGACCCGCCGGGAACGAGCTACGAACCGACTCACAATGGACCCCATCTCGTGAAGTTGAGGGAGATGCACCGAGTTGCACCGAAGTGAACCAGAAACCAAAACGGGAAACCACCGTGCAAACTGATGGTTGCGAGTAACATGGTCCTGCACGCCTACATTCTGGCCGGGGGAATCGCAGAAAAGACATCTTGGAAGTGGAATGTCTCTCAGTGAGCCACATCCGAAACGAAAGGATCTTCATGCTTGACTTGCAATATCTTTCGCACCCACGTAACGTCCTCCCGCAAGCTTGTAAGACCAAAGTTGGCCTTGCGCTGCAATGCACGTGAACAGGTGTCAAAAAACACCACGGACAAATCGCAAAGCCAAACATCCGGCTTGCAAGATCAGCAGAAATTGGAGCTTGCTTGTCTCAATCTGTGCGTTCTTTGCGAAACACTCCCTTCAGACTGACAACGCAGGCCAACACCGCACAGCACCACGAGCAAGACAGCACCGCCACATATGGCAGCAATCCCCCGGCCCAACAAGGAAAAAGCAGGGCGCTTGATAAAAGCAAAGGCAGCTCCATCTCACAACAGTTCGGGTTAAGACTGACTTCTGTCACCACCAACATTGGGACCCCCCAAAGTTACCAAAGAGCTGCTATCCAGAACAAATACATATATATATATATATATGTACATATGCGGCCCCAAAACCCGCGCCTGCTGCTTCCGTAAGGCAAATCAGGCCATTTTAGATGGGTGTTACTGAAAACTCGTTTGTTGGCAGACCTTCGCAAATGATTCATTAAGACTCTGCCACCCATGTAAATAGTAGTCGCTTCTGCTTTTGCAAAACGTGTGTAACATTTCTCCTATTCATCCTTGTTCAACCATTTCATACATCGGTTGATCATAAACTAAATGTATTTCAACACAAGTGATTTTGAACAGAGCATCAGAAACAAGGCTATGTACGTGGAAAAAAAAAAAGAAGCTAGGTAAAGTGTCACAATACACAGGGTTCAAGCCATGATGTTCCATACATACATCTCTGAAGTGTTCAAAGGTGTCAGCCAATGATAGAACATATGTTTTCCTATAAAAACCGTGACGTTCCCTCATGTTTTGCTGTTAATGTGTGGCCCTTTCAATGTTGTTTCTCATTCATCACTAATGCTATCCTCGTTCAATTGACTGTAAACATCTCTGCGGGAGTACCGTCGCAAGGGTATGAACAATGAAGCAAGCAATGCCTCTTCTGCTTCGCCTGTCATCTTAAAATCTGTGCCAAACCCATCTCTCATCCCAACTCATCTGCAGTCAGCTCCTAAACCTGGGCCGATACCCAAACATCTGCTCACATCATATATTGCTTGATCAATGCCACGCTGTCTGATAAAATGTCTAATTTCCCTGAACGAAATACGTTCTGCACAACACTTGCCAAGAGGCATGCAAAACACTGGTATTTATCGTGTGTTTTCCATATCCACGGGTTAGCTTGGATTTGAAAAAGATGCTCTAACAAGTTAATTGTCCAATGTCCATATGCTGAACTGTCAACTGTATACACCGCACACAAGTCCAATATAACACTAAGGTGCACAACCAAACCGCAATGACGGAAAGCAGACGGTTTAAAGCGCTGTCGGATCTAAGATTGAAGATTTAAGATTCCCAAACTTTTAGATCTGGAATCTTGAATCCAGTATGGGCCCCCATCGCTTTAGAGCACTTTTGGATCTAAGATTCAAGATTCAAGATACCCAGGACTCTAGATCAAAGCGCTTTAAAGCGCTTTCGTCCAGGTACCTCATGAATTCAAGATTCAAGATCTAGAGTCCTCGGAATCTTGAATCTTGAATCTTAGCTCCAAAGTGCCTTAAAGCGCTTTAAAGCGTTTTGGGGGCTCCATATTGGATTCAAGATTCCAGATCCAGAGTCCTGAAAATATTGAACCTTAAATCTTAGATCCAAAAGTGCTTTGAAGCGCTTTAAAGCGTTTTAGGTAAATAGAGTTGCAGTCAAATGCGCAGATGCAGGCATAGTTAGATAGTCAAAATTGAGGTGCCTAAAGGGGGAAATGACCCAAAAGTAGCGTAAATTCCGTCAAATTCTCTTGGGGCGTGGGTTTTTGGAGAATGTACCATATAAAAAAATACATGAATAAATAAGTAAACACATATACATATATATATGTGTGTGTATGTATGTATGTATGTATGTATGTATGTATGTATGTATGTATGTATGTATGTATGTATGATTATGTATGTATGTATGTATGTATGTATGTATGTATGTATGTATGTATGTATGTATGTATGTATGTATGTATGTATGTATGTATGTATGTATGTATGTATGTATGTATGTATGTATGTATGTATGTATGTATGTATGTATGTATGTATGTATGTATGTATGTATGTATGTATGTATGTATGTATGTATGTATGTATGTATGTATGTATCGTACGTATGTATGTATGTATGCATGTGTCTGCTGGGCCCACACCAGCTGCCAGCACCAAATGCTCTTCGCACCTCGTCGCTGTCAACGCCATAGTCACGACTGCCCCAAGTCACGACAGAGCAGCCTGCCGCACCAAGGTCCACCAGGTGACAGCCAAGCACCAACCTCAAAAACTGCTGCAGGGGCCGCGGTGCCTGCTACTTCAGCTGAAGTAGCAGTCGCCTCTGGCGATAGCATTAAGGACACAGCAGCTGCCGAGTCCACTCGGCTGCAAAAATGCAATCGCAGAGTGCTGGGCCACACTCATGGCTTCCAAAACGTGACGACTTGGACAGTGCGACAAGCCAAAGCCAGCAAGAACTGGGCCACGCTTCCAGTTCTTCTGGCGATTTGGGGCTGCTTGGGGTTTGAATTCTTCGAACTTACCGAGTAAGCCGATCCGCCGACCAAGCCAGCCAGTCCGGCCTCGCGTCTTTTCCTCCTCTGGGGTGGCTCCCAACCTGCGTGGAATCTCATTTCGACCGAAGCTGCGGGCGGAAGCCCGTAGTCTCTGCAAAACAATGATTCACGAACATCCACCCCACAGTCCGACCTGCCACTATGCAGGGGCCCGGGTGCCAAACACGATATATCAGCTGAAACTTCATGCAGGCTCAACCTGAAGCACACCCCCAGGATCCGAACCCTTCGCCGCCGGATCCTGCAACCCATGCACCCAACGACAACTTCCCGGCGCACCTTCTTGCCTGGCCAAGGCGGCGATGCCATGAAAAATGCTGTTCTCCCCCCCCCCCCGGTGTATTTTGGGCCACCCGTACCTTTCAAGAGAAACTCGATTAAGGATTGGTGGCTCCTCTCTCGCAAGCTTAGAAGTGCGGAGTGCCAGGCTGAGCGTGCAGGAACCACCCTTTTGCCCCAGGCCTAAACATATGCAGCTTCACTTGGGAGTTGGATGGTGTCTTCGGCTCACTTCCAGATGTTCGACCGCACTGGATTCCAGTTCGTGGTGCCGAAAGGCCCGGTCCAGCCTCCACAGGCTCCTGGCCAGGTCGTGGTCGAGCAACGGGGGCCGGCCCGGGTACCAAAGGAGGGTGGGGCTCCAAAAAAGTCCTGGAGGAGTCAGATGGATGCCAAGTGTTTGTCACAAGTAATTTAACCACAGCACCCCCCCCACGCCCAACGCCAAGGCTTCCCTGAAGGCTCCTGGACATTGGAACAACTGAGATTGAACAACCTATCAAGGGGGCCATTCTGAACTGAGCTGGTGAATCAGTGTCATGAACCATGAGGCAGAGTGAGTCCAGGTGAGGTATGAGGTGATGGCGCCCCACCCCGCATTGCACAAGGACTTCGCATAACCATTGGTTGTGGGTATGCGGTTTGGCGTACCCCGAGTTTGACCTGGCTACGTCGGAATTCAGGTTTCCTGGCTGGATTTGTGTGAGCTATTGCGTGTTGGTGCTTCCCCTGCCCGTGCGACGTGTTCTAAACAAAGAACTTGCATTGATATTGCACAGCTTGAAAAGTGTTTGAGAAATGCGAAGAGTAATCGTCACCTTTCAATACTCCAAGCTTGCCAGGTGCTGGCGCTGTGTATTTTAGCTGTTCCCATCGCAAAGTCACCGTATTTATTGTGGATGAGCAAACTTACTTCGTGAGGAGCTGAGATGAGGCCGAATGTTGCGCAAATACGTTCCCCATCATCGCAACTGTGTCCCCCACACTCCGAATGGCCAGCAACAATGAGCAAACTGCCATCCCCTCGCCCACCCCCCCCCCCCGCACGCCGCGCGCAGCGCGTTGATTTCTTTGCACGGGGCCGGCCCAGACCAAGGCGCCCCCCACAAAGTCCGCCCGTTTTAGGCAGAGCTTTGCCGCCCGCTGCAGGTCCGCCAGGCGCGGCGCCGGCTTCGGCGCCGAGCCGTAGCCGGCGGTGAGGGCGAGGTGCGCCAATGGAAGGCTGGGGAAAACGGTGTGATGGAGATGGACCTGACAGGTAGGGCGGGAGATGTTGCGCTTGGGTGGGTGGGGTTAAACAAGAGTGGCTCGAAACTGAATTGACATGCTTCAGGCTGGCTTGGGATAGAGGGCCTGGTATGTGGGACAGGTGGTTGAACAACAAAACATCCTAACTGAGCTTTCATTCCGATATTGCACCCCTCCTGCCCACAATTCAGGGACCCACACCCCTCGTCACCCCACTCCACCCACCCACCTACCCACCCCGACCCACCTACCCACCAACCAAACCCAACCCCACGCACCAACACCCAACCCAACCCGCCCGCCCAACCCGCCCGCCCCACCTGGGCGCGCAGGGAATGCGCCAGCCAGGCCCCCAGGCAGTGCTCCAAGGAGTTGGCGGACCCGCCGAAGGACTCCAACGCCGCCTCCGCGGGGAAGGTGACGAGGCTCAGCCGCTGCCTCGGGCTTGCCAGCGCGTCAGCGCGTCAGCTTTGGGGTAGGAGAGAGTTGGGGGTGCTTGGGGTGGGGCATCTTGGTTTTGGGTTGGGAGAGTGGTGGTTGAAAAATTGGCTTCAGGTGAAGTAAGAGTTGGCTTGTGTTGGTGTTTCAGGGTGTTGGTCGAGGCTTTGGCTCACATTTGGATTCAGGGGTGGCTAAAGAATGGTAGGGTTGGTTTACGGGTGCTTCGGAGTGGGTTTAGGGTAAGTTACTTGGTTGGTGCTTTGGTTTGTTCAGTCTGTTGCCCAAAAGACCTTGTCAAGGCTGAATTAGTTCGGCTTGGTTTTGGCTTACGCGTGTCGTCGCTATGTGCGCAGATTGCAGGTGGGAGGGGGTGGACCTGGCGGACACGATCAGTGTTTGGCTCGCATTAGCTGGTTGGGACCAAGGCCGCGCCACCAAGCAGCGAGACACTTCTGCAATCAAGTGAGGGTCCACTTTCAGCGCGTATGCACGCGATGCAGCCAATGCAGCTGGCGGCCCGATGTTTGTCTCTCAGCCTTGTTCCTGGCTAATCCCGGCTGCCATGTTCGCAGGTCAGAAAAAGCCGTCAGAGTCTGGCCTATTCCCACTTCCCCCAAGCAGCAACAAACACGACAGTGGGCTCAAATAGCAACAACTCAACATGATCCCTGGGCGCCGCTCACGCGATCAGCTTACCCATCTTTCCCATCCACAGGGCGCACAGCACCTGAATGCGCAGGAGGTCCGGACTGGTTTTGTCTACGCAGTCTTCTTGGCACGCCTTCGCTTCATTCCAAGAGCGATAAAGCTGCTTCAGAAGCACTCACAGAGAGCATCTGTGTGGTCGGTGGAAAGCCGGGGTTCAAGATAAGAGATCAGACATTGATATCAATCTGCAAAACCAAACCGCACATTCATAGTTCTAAGCGAAGAGGGCAACCACACGTTCTGGGTGAACATCATGCACAGCAAACCTGCAGAACAAAGCTGTGAGCCACCGTGTCTCACAACCAGTCGAGTTCTGATTGAATCTGGCTGCTTTCACCTCCCATCCTCGAATTGCCCCAAGTCACAACAGAGCCGTCCTCCAGGATGGCAGCAAAAGCAGCCCCAGTTGCTTGGATCAGCTGGACACGCACCAGCTGCTCTCGCACCTGGCTGCTGTCACCGCCACAATCGGGACTGCCCCAAGTGACTACAGAGCAGTCGTCCAGGATGGCAGCGAAAGCACCATCAGCTGTCGCTTGGATCTGCTTGACCTGCACCAACTGCTCTTGCACCTTTCTGCTGTCACCGCCGCCTCTAGGACTGCCCCAAGTCACCACAGACCCGTCTTCCAGGATAGCAGCAAAGGCGTAGCGAGTTGATTGGATCTGCTTGACCCGCACCAACTGCTCGCGCACCTGGCAGCTGTCACCACCGAACTTTGGACTGCCCCAAGTCACAACAGAGCCGTCCTCCAGGATGGCAGCAAAAGCAGCCACAGTTGCTTGGATCTGCTGGACATGCACCAGCTGCTCTCGCACCTGGCTGCTGTCACCGCCACAATCGGGACCGCCCCAAGTCACTACAGAGCCATCGTCCAGAATGGCAGCAAAAGCACCCCTGTCTGTTGCTTGGATCTTCTGAACCTTCACAAGCTGCTCCTGCACCTGGCTGCTGTCACCGCCGCAGTAAGGATCACCCCAAGTCACAACAAAGCCATTGTCCAGGATGGCCGCAAAAGCAGCCACAGTTGCTTGAATGTGCTGGACCCGCACCAACTGCTCCTGCACCTGGCTGCTGTCGCTGCCAGATTCAAGATCGCCCCAAGTCACTACGGAGCCAGTGTCTAGGATGGCTGCAAAGGCACCACCAGTTGCTTGAATTTGAAGAACACCCGCCAACTGGTCTTGCACCTCGCTGCTGTCACCACCAAAGCGTGGCTTGCCCCAAGTTACCACAAAGCCGCTTTTCAGAATAGCAGCGAACGCTCCATCAGCTGTTGCTTGGATCTGCTTGACCTGCACCAACTGCTCTCGCACCTCGCTGCCGTCGCCGCCACAGTGTGGGTCGCCCCAAGCCACCACACAACCGTCTGCCCGAATGGCTGCGAAGGAATAATCAGTTGCTTGGATCTGCTGAATACACACCAGCTGGTCTCGCTCAAAGCTGCTGTCACCTCCTTGGCATGCATCACCCCAAGTAAGCACAGAGCCTCCTGTGGCAAGGGCAAAGGCTCCGAATGTGGCAGCTAGCTTGGTCGGCTGCAGGATTGCCGCAACACTGCTCCCGTCGCGCACGCCGAGCTCGCCTAAAGTAGACGACGGCTCTAGCACCTGACCTCCAAAAGCGAGCTGCAGACACCGGCGCTTCAACTGCCGTTGCGCCGCAGCCTTCAGTTCGCGAACGCTTGACTCCGGGGCCAACATGACGGAGCAGCTTTTCCCACTCGGCAAACACACATCCACTTGCATGGCGCCCTCCCGGGTGTTGAGGCACCGTTCCTTTGACTTTTTGCAGGGACCCGCCGTACAATCACTTCTGCGCTCTGAGGGGTGTTCCTGAAAAAAAAAAAACTCAAAATGCCCCTTATGCAGGAGACCAACCGGCCTGACAGCCGTGTTCCTAAGACTCTTGCTTTCAAAACCATGGAGGGTACTATCCAAGCTGTTTTTTTGGAGGTCCCTACAAGCAACCATGCGTGGGCAAAAGCAAATCGACACCTGGCCATATATCTACTGAATAGTGGGAGTGTTCTTCATTACTACCCCCCCAACCGTTAGCAATCCGAGCCTGTGAGCTGCTTTTAGGTGCTCAAGGAGAAAAAAAAAGACAAAGAAGAAGAAAAACAAGTGTAGGCCTCAGAAAGCGAAAAACATGCCGATGATTGCGCACCAGCACCTCTAACAGCACCCCCGAAGCACACCCAAAGCACCGCACCATCACCAGAGCATCACCAGCACCTCAAACAGCACCAGAACCCAAACTGCATGCCCCAGCCCCCTGCCGTCAATCTCGCAAAAATGCACCCACACTGTCACCAGCACCTCAAACAACACAGCAAACAGCACCCTAAAGCAGGAACCTGCACTAGCACCCCAAGCTGCATGCCCGCAAGCACCCTGCCGTCAATCTTGCCAAGCTCCAAAACTGCATTCCCCCTAGCACCGTACCGTCAATGATGCCAAAACTGCGCCCGCACCGTCACTTGCATGCCCCGTAGCACCCGGCCGTCAATCTTGCAAAAAACATCACCCGTCACCCATCGGACCTGCCACATGATCCTGCTACCGGGAAACCAAATAGAGGGTTCTGGGAAACTGCCACCTTTGGATTGCCCCTCAATTGAGTTGGGCTATCTGGCAGCCTGATTCCCATGGCCAACTGAGCCCAACAAACTTACAGTGGGGTTTGAACATGTTCGATTCATTTTACATTTTTTTGTTGTGAAACAACTTCGGCTGTGCATTGAGGGAGCCATGCTGGCTGCTCCACCACCTTCGCACTCGCCTGACCCCACACATATATTGTCTGTGAGATACCTGAATGTAGCCGAAATCTGACTTTCCACCACTCCGCCTCCGCCGCCCAGTTTGCCCTTGAGGGGGGGATGCCTTCTTCCCCGATAAGCTGCAATTAGCCGCTCAGCCATGCTATGCACGACTCATACGAGCGGTTTGGCCGAACCCCTGAAAGCATATCAACGTCCAAGCTGCAGCGGCATGCTTTGATTCCAAGTCTGGTTGGCCCCCGTCGTCACCGACGCCAGCTGCCAACTGTCTCCTCCTGCAAGGCCCGGCCAAAGGGAGGACACCTCAGCACTGCTGCCACAGGATAGGACTTCTACATATTCATTCGTCCGCACGATTTAAGTGCCTTCGTTCGAGCCAATCCGTCCTTCCTCCACTCCGTTAGAATCTGTGTTTCACTAACTTCATTCATGTCACCAACCGTATGGCCTTCCCCGCCCTCAAGCACAAGACCCCATCCCATCCCACGGGTCCCTTCGCGTTTCGGCTTTGGCTGAAGGCACCCTTGCAACCAAAGCACCTTCCTCTCTCAGGAAATCACCAAGGGTTAGGGGAATGAACCGCGGGACCCCCTAAGAAACCACAATAGCTCACATTAAGGTCATTCCATTTCTCATTACCCATCCAACCAGCAAGTCACTTCCTATCTTCCCCTTTTAAACATCACCCCACCAAACCAACTCACTTTGAAAGGCCCCATTGGTGATGTTCTCAAAATTTCCCAAAACTCACTTCCTGAGTGGATTGGCAAAAAAGCCAACCCGTTTTTAATTACCACTAAAATGGTCCAAACGCAAAAGTCCAGAACGGAACGCAGGAAGTGAGACAAGGGTACAACATCAACATACCAAACCAAACCAACTCACTTTGAAGGGCCCCAGATGGTGATGTTTTCAAAATTTCACAAAACCCACTTCCAAAGTGGATTGGCAAAAAACAATCCGTTTTCAGATACCGATAAAATGGTCCAAACGCAAAAAAGTGCCCCAAAAGTCCAGAAACGGAACGCAGGAAGTGAGAAAAGGGTACAACGCTACAACATCCACACACCCCACCAAACCTACTCACTTTGAAAGGCCCAAAAAGGCTACTCACTTTTGAAAGGCCCATTTTTTCTGATGCTCAAAGGGTACAGCGTTAAGGCCCCGTCCAGCCCCACATTTCGGCCCACGCTGCTTCGTGCCGCGCCAGGGCCAGCAGCTGCTTGCGCTTCCCGGCGTCCACGCGCAGGTGCCGGCGCTCCAAGGGCCGCTGCAGCACCAGCTGCAGCTCCTCAGCGCCCCGAACAGCGAAACGCGAGAGCGCGCCCCGGGCAGAAGAAACAAACAGCTGAGGATGGACAAAAATCTTGGAAAGGATGGTTGAAACCAAAGCATTCATTGGTATTGGGGAATCATCATTCCGGGGTTTGTCAGGTGGTGCGAAATGGTCTTCGTCCATCGACAGTATGAAGGCTCGCATGGGGTTAAATCGGGTTGTTCATGGTTTCTAAAACCGCAAATATAAACTCCACGACGAGGGAAACCGCTACCAACTCGCTTAAGAGCTAAGGATTGACTTTGACAAACGGCTCCTACGCTGCAGTGGTCGAATGGGTCTCGGGACAAGCAGCAGCCAGGTGAAAAGGAACACCATTCGGTGCTTGTGCGCTGGAGCTTTGGCGTTTCCCTGGGGCTTTGTACATCTGTCGGCGCAGGAATCTCTTGGCTGCTTAGAGCCTTAGCCATGGCGTAATGGCTCCTTGAGTCATGCTCACGTAGGGTTAGCTCGGGCGTCCAGAGCGAGTTCAGGTTGCAAGGTGTTGCCCACAAGAGCTCTGGCAAATCCCAATGCAGGAAGCTGATCATGGACTGCCTTCCAGGCCAAAGCGGCCAGTTTTCACCTTTCCTTGATCACTAACTAGCCCATTAAAGTCCATTGGGGTCTGATCACATTCCGTAGTCTGCTTCTTCCCTGTTCTGGTCGGTATCATCCTAATCCTCCATCCGCGCCGCGAACATTCGAAACCTTTATGCTGGAGCATTGAAAACCCGTCCAAGCCACAATCATCCACAATCGGTGATAGTCCAATCCATACACCGGATTAGGTGCTTCTCAAGCTACACAAATATGCCAGCCGTTGCCAGCTTGGCGACAAACATGCCAACACAAACCTCCCAGCTGATCTCCCAGCTGCTTGAAAGGTAGGGATAAATCGAGTTGTGGGATCTAGCGCCCCGCGCCCCGCGCTCCTGGCTCCATGTCTCAGGGGCCGGCGTGGGGGTCTCCTTGCACTCCACGTCCGGCCCATCGCCTGGAGTGGCTTGGTGGCTGGTTTGGAGCTGGGCGGCCGCATCTTCTAGCTCCAAAGAAAAGGCGTATCTAAACCACCAATTAAGGGTTCCCGTAAACAACTCTATTGCACGAAGGCCCAGACAAACGATGGCCATGCAATGGGAGCAGAGAAAGGGTTCAGCACCAACGATCTGCACTGAACGTGCGATCTCCAGGCGTACAACGCCACATCCATTTGCCTTCATTCAGGACTGCTGATTCGGAGGATCTGCTCTTGAGAACTCGAGGCTGTGCCAAAATGACGAAGGCTTAAGCCCCCTACTTGCTTGGACAAGAGCTCATTTCCTTGGACCTCCAACCCACAACCCACCTGCCGGCCCCAACACGCAAATCTTTCCCCCGGACTCATTTCCCTGCAAGAGTGATAAATCCCCACTAAAACCAGGGACTCCCCCATATTCATCAACAAGCGGCTTACTGTGGATGGATGAACTCCTGCACCACCCAAGAAACCACTGGAGTGATGATTCCCCCAATAAACAATGGTTTCCCATGGCTTCCAAGCGGTGAAATGGATTCGCCCACCCAAGGTATCCATATCCGGGATCAGATTTCACCCAAAAAAGTGACTATTTAAAAGGTCCATGAACTCAGGAAGTGAGACCAGGGGGACAACATCAATCCCATTAGCTCGTCTTCCATTTGGCTAAGGCCCCAGGAAAACATGAAAACACATTCCAGTAACGATAAATTCCTTTCAAGACCAACAATGGATCAAAAAAAAGAAAAGGGGGAAGAAAAAACAACGGGGAAAACAAACAACAACTTAAGCAACTGGAGGGAGTGTTGCTCGTCCAGCGGCATGGGCACGCCCCCGCGTCCGGCTCGCAGAACTCCAAGTCCTCCGCCTCCTCGCGACACTCCGCCGCGAACTCCACGGCGGCGCGCCTCGGAGCTCGGCGTGAGCCCAAGCCGGACGGAAGACCCCTGGGCCCATCCGACCAGCAAAAAAAAAGGGGTCCTACCCCACAAAATGGGCCCTCCAAACTCATGAATTGGATTATCTTCCTACAAGAAAATGAGTTCTTGCCCTAAAAATGGGGCGGTTTCCCTGTTCCCCAAAATGGGGCAAATGTCCCTTTTAACGTGCGCAAAGGCCTTGGGGTACTTCCGATGACCCATCACACTTGCAGTCATCATGAGGTATACGTGCTTCATACTTCTGCTTGCGAACATCTAACACGCCCCTGCTGAATCAAAATCAAGGGGCTGCGCACATCTCAGGTGTGGCTCTGACTGGAAGCAAGCCCATCCACCGCCATTGCGCGACTGGGATGCATCTCAGCGGCCCCTCCGCGCGCCGATGCCGCCACCGATGGCCCACCCCACACATGGCCGAGCAGGAGGACCAGTCCTCAACAGCCAGCGAGCTACTGTGGATGGACAAAATCCTGCACCAAACAATTGTCCGTTGGTATTTACAGGGGAATCATCATTGAGGGTTTCTTAGGTGGTGCAGGATTTCGTCCATCCACAGTAGTTGGAAGGCACCCTCTCATCAATCAGCGGTTCAACCACCTTTTTCAGAACTGTGTCGCCGCTCCTCTCAAATTTCGCACATGCCTCCTCCAAGGGGCCGTCTGACTGCTTGAAACTAGCTTTGCCATGTCCTCCCCGTTTCGAAGCGCATGAATGGTGCTAGGATCCCAGTCAACCGCCAAGCCCCTTGGTCCCAGCAGGACATTGCCTTAGACCGAAACCTCCGACCACTTGAAGTTGAGCAATGTTCAATGCCTCTTTGAGATTCACACCCGTGCATTGCCTCTTTGGTCATTCTTGCTGATTCCTGGGCCTCCTGCATTCACTTGGGTGTGTGTTGCTTGAAACTCTCTCCAATAATTGCGGCACGAGTAGTTTGAAAAACACAGGCGCAACGAACCGACGGTTCCTTAAGATACTTAAACTTCCCCCTAAAAAAAACTTCCACGGGTATGACCCAAAAAGGAGACCTAGGAACCCCCGATGCCTCACACACACACACACACACGCTTTCCAGCATTTGTGTGTGCTTACCAAGCGAACATTTGCAATCCTGCGCTATCCAATCTTCATATATACACTCAAGGACCCTTGGAAGGCAAAGGTTGACGACACGGCGCAAAAACCACGTCGTGCCACAACTAACTACTGGCAACTGGATTAAGGTTCTTCAAGCAATATCCAGGGGCTTAAGTCGAAGCACCCACTTGGCTGTGGCTCAAAAAAAAAGGTACCACCTAAACGGCCCCCCAAAAAAATCGAAACGCACCCCGGGTGCCTCAATTTAACAAAGAAGCCTTTAACAAAGAAGCCCCCCCCCTCCCCAAACAGTTTTGGAGCCCAAGTGAGAAAACCGGGGGCATGGTTTTTTCTGACCTGTCCAAGGTCTTTTTTTGACTTGGTTGCCGCTGGCCTGAAAACCGGTCAAACACTTGGGGACCTCAAAGGGAGCCTGCAAAGCGTTGCCACGAACACGCGCCCAACAGGTCCTTCCAGGCACCAAAGCCGCAGTCCGCAGGGCAGGGCTGCGTGCGCTCGCAGGCTGTGGACTGCACCTGTCTGAATTTGAGGCTACCCGTTCCATCGGGGATGGTTGTAAAGAAACGCCAAAACACGGTTGCTTTCTGCTCCCCTCCCAAAAGTGGTTTAATGCAAAACGCACTAGCTGGCAAAAAGTTAAAGTCCTAACATCCAAGCAAGATGCACCAAAGAAGAGGAACACCTTCATTTCAGGGGGCGTCCCCTTAAAAAACAAATGACACACCCACAAAAAGCCAAAAGAAGACTTTCTTGAGGTTCGCATTCGCGTTTGATGTCCTAATCATTGCCAGCTAAAAGCTGCGAAAAGCCTAGAATTTCCGGGGGTTTGAGGCTGGTCAAGTTGCAAAACAATGGGGGCAGCACCCTAGGTCCATGCTTGAAGCGTGGTGACTTACCCATGGCCAAGTACATGTGAGCGCCTGGCATGAACAATGCTGATCGAAGCTGACGTTCCAGTTCCAAGCGCTACAAAATAAATGACCTTCTCAAGGAGAACAACATTTTTGCCAGCAAGCTTCTAATACGTGATTCAATATAGCTTGACAGAACACTACTAGCAGCAACAATGCAGCAGCAGCGCTGCAAAAAACAACTTAAGTACATTCCCCTGACTCAGCCAGAAAAGAGCCAATGTCAAGCACCTGTTGACCCGTATTTCGACGGAGGAATGGTGCAATTGGTGCACATGTTTGCACCTGATACCTCAACTGATTCAACTGGCTGTACTAACGGCCAACTGCAGCAATTCCACGATGAACACACTTCGGCACAGTCAAATATTTAGAAAGGCGGCTTTGTCAGGTGCCACCCTTTCACTTCAGTTGCTGCAGGGCTTTCTTCAGCGACAGTGGCCCAAACGTCAGGATATGAATTAAAATCATAGTTGGGGTAGACACCAAATGAAATCTGCCCAAACCATCCATGAAAACACAGTATCAAAATGTCGCACTGGCCTGAGCTTGGCAGGAAAACACAGGTGCGCGGAAAAAAGAGAGTGAGAGAACATCACGGAACCACGTCAACTGTCAGCGACTGAATAGGATTACAAGGGGCCTCGGTCCAAATCTACTTCGACGGTGCTGCAGGCTTTTAGCCACCCTACGAACAATGACTAGTCAACACACAGCTGAGTTGAAGATGTGCATGAGTTCTGGATAGACAATGCAAGCTTGAGGCTCCAAGATCCATGCGCAAGATGGCAAGGGCGCAACAGAGGGATCCAGTCGCGTCCAAAGCGTGGGTCAAAGGCTCTAACTGCGCAGCTCAGCAAACCCCAGGTATGCCAAGGGTCGAACTGGTGCGTTGCGTGGTTTGACCTCCTACATCCAATACCCACTTTTTCAGGGTATGATGACCATTTTGATCTCAACCCTGCACAAAAAAAACAACTACCCTCGCCAACCAATTCTGGAGGTTTCGGGGGGCACGTGTCTCATCAAACGTGGCAACCGGTTCCGCGGTCGATTTCCAAGGCGCCAGGGCTGGGCACTGGCCGCCGAGTGTCCGGATCTCCCGGAACCGGGAGGCCGAGGCCTTGCCGCAGGCGTCGCAGCCGTGCCAGGGAGTCCAAGGGCCCACCTGCCGAGGTCAGGTCGGTGGGCCCTGAGAATTCTTGGTGCTGGGCCCTGGGTGGCCTGAATAGCCACTATGTGAGAAAAAGCTATACCTTGGTCCTGTACCTTAGGTTCTGGAACCCACACAGAGCCAGTCACTTTCAGCGTAGCCCTTTGACCAGCAACATCGCTCGAATGTCTGGGGCAGCGCCGTTGCACAACCCTGATCTGCAAGCTATGTGGCTCAAAAGTCTCTGTAGCTTCGCGTTTGCGCCAGCAAACATCACCTGCTGGCCAACTTCTACCTGAGCTCCCTTTCATCGAGGGCCCCTTTGAAGCCCTACTGGGCCCATGTGGTCGCTGCACCCTGGTGGCGCTCGGATTGCTGGCACCGCAGGAAATCCAAGTGCTTCTCCGTTTCAAAAATGCCCCCGTTTTTTTGTTTTTAAACAGAAATCCAATGACGCAATGCCTCTCAAAAGGTTATGTGCGGGCGAAGCGCTTCAAACCACCAAAGAATGGGAACCAATTTTGGTGGTGAGTTGGATTCGAAGCCCTTATTCCTGTGGAGCCCGCAGCCTCCTTGATGGATCCACCTACTGGGAAAGGTGCAGTAACCAAGGGCTTGTCACCCTTTAAAAACCAAAAGAGAATAGCAGTACAGCCCCCTACTCCGAATACCCGTTTTCTAAGAGCATTTCAGAAAAACTGAGTGGTTTCCCATGGTAAATACCGATCCCTTTTTGGGTCAAGGGTGCACATCATACCCTTGGAAGAACGATTCGGTGGACCCGACCAACAAAACGATGCCCTGCTGCCTTGCAAGGCACCTGGCAGAGTGAGTGGTGACAGCGGCGGGTCTCTTCCTGAAGCAGCGAAATGGCGATTGATGGACCTTAACGTGTTATAAGTCTCAATTTTAGTAGCCCATCTGTGAGGTGGCTCCTTATTAAAAAGCATAGTCAAATGGTGAACGCCAAGGGAACCAATGTTAGCCCTGTCTTTTTGGGAAAGCTCGGCCAGTGAATTCGCACAATTAGGGCCTTGCGCGGGCAGCATGGGCTTCTTCTGGGCATGTCCAACAAACAAATTCCACTCGACCAGTTTCTCTGTGTCACTAGGTCCCTAAGGCAAACCTGCAAGGGAACCCAGATAAACCCAATATTTGAGTCCCGCGCAACCAGCAAACGTGCTAAATCAAAGCGTCGGGGTGTCTAAACACACTTGGGGCCATCAAACCACCCTGCGCGTGGCCAGAAGGCGCGCCTGGCCGCAGGTGCTGGTCCGACGTTGGAGTCCTGCCCCGCAGGTCACAGAGCAAGCGGACCAAAGCTGCCACTCGCAGCTGGGCCGCCGAATCGCCAGCACTGCCCAGGTCACCTCGGAGTGGGGAGGGTATATATATATATATATGGCCATGGATCAAAATCCCGTACCCCCAGTGAACATCCCAACCTCCACTAAAATAAGCTCCAAAATGGGTGGTGCACCTACCCCAAAATGGTACCATTGGTTTTGACCCACAGCCATATGGGAATGCAGAATGCCCTGTGGTCAAATCCAGTGAGCACCAGCCCTAGGAATAGAAACACCTCTGCCGTTTCTCTGTGTCTCTCTGCGCTTGTCTGTGTGTCATTGCGTGTGTGTAGGCGTATTCTGGGTGCTTGTTTCCGTTGTTCTTTGTGTGTGGTTTGTTTGTCTGTGTCTGTGCCTGCGTCTGTGACTGCATGGGTATACGTGTTGTTCGGTGTTTGTTTGCGTGTTTGTGCATACGTCTCAAGTTATTGGGGAGCAAGAATTCAGGGCGGGTGTAGGATTATGATTTACAGTACGTACCCGATTTGGGAACCCCCCCCCCCCCCCCCGCCCTTTCCAACCATGGGTCCGGATGCAAATACAACGAACCCCTGGGCTATCTATCGAAGGGTCTTCGAGGAAGAAAGGCTTCCCCACACAGGGGCCCGCTTCTATTTCATTCGTTCCGTCTATGGCTTCCTTTATGTCCATCTATAGATCCCTCACGTCCCTTTGCAGAAAGGCCCCCTAGACCCTCCCATGCATGTCCCTTTTACAGCATATTTCCAGCTATACTCTATATTTTC
The DNA here is from genome assembly GCA_963377175.1 of Effrenium voratum. Taxonomy (NCBI): domain Eukaryota; class Dinophyceae; order Suessiales; family Symbiodiniaceae; genus Effrenium; species Effrenium voratum. Next base: position 402,647 of record CAUJNA010003261.1, on the reverse strand, counting down.
TTCTGCTGCAGCCTTTCCCTTTGCGGCCCTTTGGACACCATCTAATTGATTCCCTCTAAAGCACAATATATTTCCATCGATGGCCCCCTTCATTGCTTTGTATCTACAGCATTTCCCTCTATCGTCTCCTCTATTCGCTCTGCAAGCCCCAGTTCTCTTTGTAGCTTCATCAATCTCGCGCTATAGCTTCGTTCATGTGCTTCTGTAATTAGCCATCCATGTTTCCTTGTTTAGCCCCCCTCTATTTCTCTTTGACACACTGCATTTCCTTCCATAGCTTCTTCAATTCCATTTGTAGTTTTAGCTTTCTCTATTTGCCATTACGCTCATCCAGTCCCTCCGTAGCCACTTCTGTTTTCCTCTCTGTAGCTCAATTGATTTTAGAATAGCAACCGCTATAGATGTTTCGCTGTTGCCCCTTCTGCTTCCGTTTCTAGCACGCCCCCATTTCTGCCTCTAGCTTTGTATCATGACTCGTTGATTTTGTCGTGGTGAACCCCCCCCCTCATGCACGCGCACACACGCACACATGCACGCGAACACAAGCCACGAACGAGCGAACCAACGAGCGACCAAGCAACCAAGCAACCAAGCAACCAAGCAACCAACCAACCAACCAAAACAGACAAGCGGGCAAGCAAACAAACAAACAAACAAACAAACAAACAAGCAAACAAGCAAGCAAGCAAACAAGCAAACACCAAACAAACGATCTGATTATTCAACGACCGAACGAACAAACAAACACACGCAAACACACAACACGCAGCAGAAACACAAAGCTACACATGCAAGCACAAGAAATACAGGCGCAAAAAACGCACAAACATGCACAGGAACAGTAGCACATATACACAAACACACGCACAGACAAACACAAACATGCACAAACACAAACACAATTGCAAACAAGCAGAGGGCCAGCCAACCAAAGAAACACAGAAACAAAACAAACACACTCACAAACAAACAAGCAAACACACAAACAAAGAACCAAACAAACACACAAACAAACACACAAACAATCAACCAAACAAACAAACACGCACCCAACCACACTCAACAAACAAGCAAGCAAGCAAGCAAACAAACAAACAAGCAATCAAGCAAGAAAACAAACACATAAATCGACAAGCAAGCAAGCAAGCAAGCAAGCAAACAAGCAAGCAAGCAAGCAAGCACCAGCAAGGAGGCAACCAAACAAGCAAGCAAGCAACAAAGCAAGCAACAAAGCAAGCAACAAAGCAAGCAAGCAAGCAAACAAACAAGCAACCAACTAAGCAACCAACTAAGCAAACAAGCAAAGAAACTGGCAAGCAGGCAAGCAAGAAAGCCAGCGAGCAAGCAACCAAACACGGAAGCAAGCAAGCAAGCAAGCAAGCAAGCAAGCAAGCAAGCAAGCAAGCAAGAAAGCAAAGGAACAAGCAAGCAGCCAAGCAAGCAAGCGAAAAGGCACAGCACGCAAACAACCAAACCAGCCAACAAAAAGCACAGCGCGCAAGCAACTAAACAATCAACATGACAAGCAACAAGCACGCAAGCAACCAAACAATTCAATCCGGCAAGCAAACGAGCAAGCAAACAAGCAATCAAACAAGCAAGCAGGCAAAAAGACAAGCAAATAAGCAAGCAAAAAGACAATCGTCACACAACACACACACACACACACACAACGCACTCCCGCACCTAGCGCGTGGTTGAAAGGCCGAAGGCACAAGCACATTTAGTATTCCTTGGTATCACCCCTGTTGCTTGCTCTTTGAGGCAAGACCTCAGATAAGTGGGCCCCTAGCTTCTGACTTATGGCCCACGCAAAGGCTTGTCAAACTGGGACATCTGGTTTTGGGCAAGGCCCCCTCCAAAAGGGCACATCCGCGAGAATCCGCGAGACATGGTCTGCAGCCTGGCGGCCGCGGCCAGGACGGCGGAGGCCGTACCAAGCAGCCCGGCCTTCCAAAGCCCTGCCGGCGACCACGCGGCAGGTGGCGCCGCCGCCTGAGGCTTGGCTCCAGGCTGCTTTGGATGGACAAAATCCATTTGGCACCACTTGAAACCACGGAAAGCACGAAAAACCATTGTTCATTGGAATTTACCGGGGGCTCACCAGTTGAGAGGTTCTGAAGTGGTGCAGGATTTCGTCCATCCAACAGTGTGGGGAACTGCTTTCAAGTCAACCCCCAACCAAGAAAGCCAAATATCCCAGCCCGCAAGGCCGATGACGGCTGTCACAAAAACGGTTCCTCCAGAAAACTGAATGTTCAAGTGGATGAACAAACTGCAAACACAATCCCGTCAAGTGTCATAAAAGGACCAGGCACTTGTCCAGTCATGCTCCGACCTAGCAAGCTCGAATCAACTGGGACCACTAATGCCATATGGCCTGAGTGCCTTTCTTCTGGCTATTTTCAAGCCCGTGAGGGTCATGTGACAGCTGGATGGTCCTTGCCACAATCACACTCATGCAGCGTCACAAAAAATGATGCAATCCCTTGGCATCGTTCTGGCAATGAGCCGTGCCGAACCCTTGCCAAGCCAAGGCAGTGCTAAAATCAAGGCAAATGGAGTTGGCGCACATTGATAAGACCGTATGTCAGCAAAAAGCTGTCTTAGCAGAACAACTCTCAGCGCTTGAAAGTACCAGCTAGGTTTGCCAGCAATACCCTATAATTTGCAACAAAGTTCGAGCGTGCTTCCCATTTTGTAGCCATCACTGCTTCATACCTTTACAACAAGTGGAAGTCCTTCAATTCAAATATTTCAAGTCTCTTCCCCGCAGCTACACAGAACCTGGATTGATGCGTGTTGGCCCCAACGGGCCCCAATGCCCAGAAGAGGGAGAAAAACCATGGAAACCCAAGCAACCAACTGGTGCGAAAAAAGCAGCCAGGTCCAGGGAAGGCCGCTCGCCTTCAAGGGAAACCCACCTAAAACCTGGTCAAAATGTAATGAACCACAACTTGTTCAGATCGCACACATTTGCCTTTCCGGCGGGCAACGGTAGCGACGTTTTCCCATGTCCCAAATCCCAAAAACAGTGGCTGGGGGTGGGGGTTGCTACTGTGGATGGACGAAATCCATTTCGCCACCAGCTAAGAAACCCTGGTTTCTGATGACTCCCCTGTAAATGCCAACGACAATGGTTTCCCATGTGTTTTTTTCCAGGTGGTGCGAAATGGATTTCGTCCATCCACAGTAGGACACTTTTTTCCGCTTTTCACCCAGGCGCGGGAGTGCTCGCCAGCAGCGGCTCCAGCTCGGCCTCGCTGTCGCCCTCGGATGCGGCACTGCTGGGCTTTCTCCGGTGGAAGGCGAAACCCAAGTCCAAAGCTAGGTGGGTCTGTCTGGGTTCCTTTTTTTTTTTTTGGGGGGGGGGTACACATGTTTGGTTGATGGTTGATTTTGCAAGGACACCAAGAGGGGGGTTCCCTTTTAAACAAACACACCCGTATAAAAGAAAGACCCGGCCTTTCACTGGGGGCACGCGGCGATGTGAACATCAAAAGTGGCACCCTTAGGATTCTAAGGGGCCACTGTCAAAGCCACTTGGAATTTCTCCCTGACAAAGCCTCCATACTCTCATGCCTCAGATGCATGGAGCCTGTGAAGAACCGGAGGACGAATCAAGCAACTCACGAAATCGAGCCAGTGAGCTTGACATTTGTTTCACCGTCTCACTTTGGCCTGGATCGCGATCTTACTTGGTTGGCAACTCATGGTCCTAGTCGGATTCCACAAGGCGCTAGGAGTTTGGGCAAGGCCATGCCAGTGCATGTTGAATGTTGGGTCTACAGGTTGAGTCTCTCCCCGGAGATCTCTTGCTGGCCTTATGCCCCAAGCTGTCCAGGCTGGACAGCTCGCTGCTGTATCGCCCGCTGCGCTCGCTTGGGAGCTCTTCCGGCCTCGCCTGCCAGCTCTCGGCAATGCGTGCATCAGGAACACCCAGTATTTTATCATGGGTTGCAGACAACTCATGTGCATGTTTATGTAAGCCGGCCTGCACACTGAAAGAAACACCAAACACAGCCCACACACATAGACACACAAGCACACACGCAGCACACACCGCATCACAAACATACGCACAGCACGCACGCAAAACACAAAGACGCACATACACAAAAACCACCATTAAAAAAAAAGAAAAAATACAAGCAGGTGAGAACACAAACGCACAAGCAACAAACGCACAGTACACGCAAAAAAAAAAGAACACATTGCACGCCGTCATTGCGCAGCACAAGTGGAAGAAAATGCCTTCGCCGAATCCCGCGCTCCTCAGCTACTAAGCAACCGACATACTCAATTATATTTAAGATCCATATGCATTTAAATATCTACATATATATATATATGTACGTATATATATATATATACAATGCGTATATGTGTATATATATAGAGGTATTTCTATATGGTACACCCCATGGACCTGCACCTCGTCAATGAAAACTCAATGTAGTGTTTTAGAGCATGTTTCCTATGTATCCTATTCTTTGCTGGTCTCAGAGTCTCAAACAGAAGGCATGTAGTCAGCACTCCGGTTGTTCTTTCGACAGGCGCATTGCCGTTGCAGCTGTACTCGACCAATCCTTCTTCCCTTCCCCAGCGCCAGTTCGGGATATGAGTCAAACGGCAGGAGTTTGATGTCAATGGAGGACTTTGGCAACTCTGCAAATTTCCAAAGCCGAGAGGTCTTCCCAAAGCCCAAAGCTAAGAGCGCGAGCATTTGCACGGAGGCTCACATGCCGCGCGCTGGTTCCTTTGAGTTTGTGTTCGTGTGTTTTTGTGTGATTGCGTATTCGTGTGTTTGTGTGTTTGTTTTCGGTGTTCGTTTGTTCGCGAATGTGTGCTTGTGTGTTCGTGTGTTTGTATACCTAGAAACTCCGTTGGCGGAAATTTCCGCCCGTTTCCTCAAAGGCAGAAATTTTCGCCGTTGTTCGGAAAAAAACGCCGGGGATGGGGGAAAACGCCCGAGCCAAGGAAAAAACGCCGTCGCCGCAACGCTACAGTTAGATGCCCACGATGCACTCAGCCCTCAATGGTTGCCAATGTTTGGCAATTGTCCCAACTGACGCACGCTTCAAAGGACGACGCCACCAAACCATTTTCACCTAGCCCGTCTTGCCAGCAAAGGCTGTGAGAAGGTCTAGACTCGAACGATTGTTTCCCTTGCCCACCCAGCATGTCTCGGCGCGTCTCGGGCGATGGCAGACACCCTGCAGATCCATGGCAGGCTTGCAGTCAGCCATGCAACTAAAAGGATGGTCTCAAACGCTGATCAAAGGGGGATGGACGTCCACTGTTCTTCGACCTGGGGAATTCCGCCCGGGGAATTCCGCCCTTTCCCGGGGAATTCCGCCCGTTTCCCGGGAAATTCCGCCCGTTTCCCGGGGAATTCCGCCCGCGCTCCGGCCCAGAAAGCTCCGAACATTGGACAAGAACACGTTGCCAAGAGTGTCCGGCGTGTTGTGAAGGCCTAAAACATCACCAGGCATTCCCAGAAATAACAAAGGAATGCTCGCCTGTGAGTATTCTGTCGCGCCTGCACTTTCCATGATCTTCAAACTTCCCCCATCCATGTGGGCATCAAAGCAAGCCATAGGTTGATCAAAAAGAAAGAGATGGAAGTCCAACAAGCCATCAACGGCAGGGAACACCAGTGAATCGCAGTTCAAAGCGAAAGCAGTGTTCAGAAGTCCAAGCGAGTAGGGCTAAGCGATGCTTAAGGTACCTCATCGCGAACAAGCAAAAAACGCCGGCGCCAAGTCAAAAACGCCGTCACGACTCAAAAGGCGCCTGTTGCCAAAATGGGCGGAAATTTCTGCCGGAAGGATGTTCTAGGTATGTGTGTATGTATGTTTGTGTGTGTGCGACGTTTCCAGGTGGGCCCAGTGGGGCGGAGTAGCGGCAAAATCCGTTATGTTATAGTTGCAACTCGCAAAGCTGACTGGCAGCACGACGTCTACCTCAACGACCTCATGAATCCTGGCCCCCGAGCCCAAGCTGCCAGGAAGCATGTCCAAAAACCTATGTTTCACATATGAGTGTAAATTTTAAGGGGGACCCTTTCATGCACATCGTTTGGGCGGGGAATTCATGTCCACTAATCACTCTTTACCGTTTCTCGTCTGCCTGGCCTTGGGATGCTTCTTTGGCTTCTCTCCGGCGCTGCGCTCGCTGGACATCGACGCATCGAACTCCTCGGGCTGAGCCTGCGCTTCAGGAAATCAATCCCATTTTCTAGCAAATCCTCAGTTCGGAACAACCCTGGCAACTGGGACTACTCGTCGGCTCGTCAAGCCCACGTCCGAGTGCCTGAGCTGTATGCAGTCGGAGATAAATGGGGACCCCCCGTTTTGGCGCAGCCCAAACCTACAGAACTCATGGCCCCCTCTTCAAAGGCCATTTGAAGACCCCTGACCCCTTGGTTCCCTTTCAGCCAGGTCTGACAACAGGGGCTGCGCCTTGGCCTTGCTGGTCTGCCTGCTGGACGGGCCGCCGCTGCTCATGAACCGCTCGCTGAAGGAGGACTGGGATTCGATGTCGCCCGAGCCGGCCCATGGAAGTCCGTCGGTCGCATCTGCCGCATCGCTGGCCTCGCCCGAGCATGGCCAGCGAATGCCCTCCCGCACGGAAATTTGCAGCTGCCCGTGTAAACATGTGTGAAGAGCAAGGTGCCTTTTTAGGGCGCAGCTGTTTGGGATTTCGATGAACGCCTAGAAAACGCATCCCTGTGCGCTTTTCTCATGGTGAGGGTCAGGCGAAAAAAGAAGAAACAACAAAAACGAGAGCTGAGGCGCGCTGCGCGCGCTGTGCGCGCTGTACTGCAATGGCCCCTCGGCAATACCGCGGGGCTCGCTGTCGCTCTCGCTGAGCTCGCTGTCGCTGCTGAGGCTATCAGAGTCACTCGCCATGGCGAGGCGAGACACATGGGAATGTGATGCGTCTTTCAGACACCCCTGATGGACGTATCAGCAAAAGAGAACCAACAAGAAACCAACTTGTTCAGTTCTACTGCCCTATCTACAGGCGACTTACTCAATGTTTCAAACTGGCCGACGGTCGAACGTTGCACTGATTGACAGGTCCTGACTCGCGGGATTCTGGCAAGCTTCTTTCTGAGCTCTTAGCGAAAGTAATCCGGATGGTCCTTGAAAAGAATGCGGGATGCAAAGAATCGCCCTCCCAAAACCGTCTCTGGCAATCTAAAACAAACAGAACTAGGCTAATGCCCTATGATGGACCCCCAACGTTAAATGGGTTGCTTGCTTTTGTTTGATGACCTATGCGCTTCCGCTCGCTTCCGGGATCGTTGGGAAAATGGGGTTGCCCTTGGCTGATTGCTCATCTTCCATTGGCTTAAGCTGCCTGAGCATGCACAACCAAGCAAGCGGAACAAAAGGCCGGGGGATGCAAATGGGTCTGCCTCCATATGATGGAGCCCATAAGATGTGGATAGTTTGCCTGTTTGTTTTGCTACTACAACACTGCAGAAATTTCTGGTGCCACAGCCAAACTTAAGTTGGAAGAAACAAGGAAACATGAGGTGCCTGGGTGCTCGGAATCCGGTGTCAATGTCAAGCAAATCAAGCAACCGCCATGATTGGTTGCTGGCTGGCGCTCACTTGCCAGAAAACCCCTCGCAAAAAAGCAGGGTGAACCTCTCTCAAGCCAAAATTGAAGCATCCAATCCCTGGAAAACTGGAAGACGATACTTTCCAGGATGCCAGAGCGCTTTTCCGAAGAACGTTCGCGAGTTCAACCCTGGGTCAGCGACATCCCAACGTGTTTCTGTTGTTGTTGTTTTTTTTTTTTTTTTGGGGGGGGGGGTTTACCACCACCGACAGTGTTTGCCTGCTCCCCGACAGTGAACCGCAGTCTGCCGCCGCACGGGGAACAGCCCCAGAAGGGGAAACTTTGAAAGTCGTGGTTCAGCAATCCCTCACGAGGGTTGATTTCAAAGCTGCATTGCTTTGTGATTGTGTGAGTGTGTTCTTCCTTTCTTGTTGGGAGGGGGTTGGGCATCGCCGTTCGAAGAATTACAAAACGCACAAATCTGACTTAGACCAAGCACTGGGTTTCACCCATGTCGTTTCAAGCTCCGCAGGAAGTATCATGCCCGCGCCCCTGGCTTGCCTGGCCGGCCAGGTGGCCTGCCCAGAGGGAGGGAGAACTTAATCGGCCACGTTCATCTTTGCCCGTGGTAGACACTCAGAAGCTCGAGTTGGGGCCCGATTTTTGCCTGCCCTCCGACTTGGGGGTGGAACGCGCCATTTGGGCCTGCTTGGCATCCCAAGGCTTATTGACACGGGAAACACAAAAACGCCAGTCTAACCATTAGCTGGGCTATGGCGGTGAACTACTGCCTGGCCAGCCTTGAATTACTCAAGTCAAGAAGAAGTCATGTTACATTGCGAATCAGTGTGAGGTAATGTAAGGTAAACTGGCCTTCTAAGCCATGCTTGAGGGCGCGGACGTGCACAATCCCAGCCATGTGTGGCCATGAGTAAGCCCTCCCTAGGCTGCAACCCGTGGGAGGCGCTTGGCAGAAAGTACAAGGCAAGCACATCTTCCACTTCCGCCATGCTCAACCCTGAGTTTGCAACTTGCGCATGCTCCAACCCCTCTAATTCGTGTGACTCAATCTGAGCGCTCATTTCAGTTGAAACACGAGCCCTTCGGGCATTGAAGTCTAGCAGAACCCGTGCCTAAGACCCACTGGTCACATCCCAACCGGTCTCGCCTTCTTCTCCGTTGGCCTTCTCGGGCCTAGCGTGCGCATCGCCCGGGCTTTGGTACAGCGCGGCTCGTCCAAAGCGCGCGACCCGAATTTCTTGACACGGCCGGAGTGGCGGTGGAAGGAACTAGGCATATGGATATCTTGTCATACAGCCGACGGGGATGGTGAGAGCCCTGGAACACCACCAACCACCTACACATGCCCATGCTTGCGCTCGCCTTCAAAGCGAACTAACCAATTAGAGAAGCAAGCAAACGTACAAATGCTCATGCCAAGGCAAACGCACACAGAGACACACACACACACACACACACCCGCCCGCACAAACGCACGCAAACACGCAAAACACCCCAAACACTCAAGACTCACAACCCTCAAAGCACTCAACAATCACACAGCGGCTGATCACAACCATCTTCTCTGCACATGCACACGCATCCGTAGCTGTCACAATGGCATCCCGAAGTCTTTGCCGGATCGCTTCCTACAACTTATGTCCGTGTTCGACTGGAGGCTGGCTCCCTTTGTGGCCAAGGCATGAACAAACATGGCTCGGTTCGACCACGGTCCGCAAAATCAGTATTGGCCGTATTCATGCACAAATCACCAGGAGTGCATAGGCGCAAGTGCACACCGTATCATGTACATAATGATGTAATGTATGTGTATTTGTGTATGTGCGGACTTGAAGGCGACAGCAAACTGATAATTAAGCATCTTTCAAAATGGGTCCCCCATGTTGGAACACTCGCATACATTTGAACATTGAATATATCCTCCTCCCCTGGATGCTCACTGGCTCTCAGGGGATGAGGTGGGCTCCCAAAAATCCGTGTGTCTCCTCACCAGGGGCCCGCAAAAACAAGCAACACCCACCAGCCCGTGTCTTCAGGTCCAGGCTCGCTGACCTGGCGTGGTTAGACTCGTGGGCTTCTATGTTTGGCTCTTGCTCTCCCTCTCCAGCATCCTAGAGCAGGCCTCGCTCGCCCCAGGTCACGGATGAAAAAAACAAGCACTGGCAACAGAAAGCTCCTTTGTTTGGCTCTACCGTCATCACTTTAATGCCAAATATTTTGGATGATCCAAACGTTGGCCCACACTTTGGCTGCTGTTTGCCATGTTCAAGGGGAACTTGATGTTTGCGGGGGCCTGGACCTCGATAGCTCAGTTGCATGGTCAGAAAAAAAAAACTCACAAGAGTCTCTGGGACCTCTGCCTTCATTGCTTCCTGCTTGTCCAAATACGATGCGTCGTTGAACGTGGGACCCATGCTTGCTGGTTGGATTGAACACTTTCTGAACCTAATCCATTCCGTTCCCACTGGACAAAACCAAGTGCATTGTTAGGAACCTCACAAAAAGTAGCGATGACTGCCCCAGTCACAAGTGCAGTTGCGCAGTCAGAACAATTTCCATGTTTCGAAAAAGAACCAAGGCCACTCTTGAAGCTAGAAGGGAACCATGACCACCAGCCACAGGAGCTTCACAAATGCCCATCATCTTCGGGCCAGTCCGGCTACATACGGCCAGCTTCAGCAACACTAAGGGACACACATCCAAAACAAACATCACCCAAACGGGCCACTTAGGAACACCTACAGGCCCCCAACGGAAAGCTCCAAACCCTGAAGTTCTGAAGTGATCGCTGCCCAACTCCGTTGCTTGACTCTGACAGGAGACGCCAGAGAAACTTGGAGTTTGTATCCGCCCCCTTCAGCTTCCCATCGGGAAAACCAACGAACCATGGGCCCTGTTAGCACCCAGCGATGACGAGCGGTGTACTCAGCGCCATTTTCTCTGCTTACCTGCACCGGATGCTACCCTGGCCGTCTGAAGTCAGGGGCTTGTGCGCCAAGGGCGGTGTGACAGAAACATCTCCAGAGATGCGTTCTGAAGCTGGATTCAGACCCGTGCCAACAATGCAGCCATTGACGACCAGACCCGATAGCAGAGCGCTGTCAATATCCATGCCTTGTCTTTTAAAGCCTCAACTGAATTCGCCCCCTTGTTGCACAAGCCGGAAAAAAAGCGGCGCAGTGCACTCCGGGTTTCCCAGGTGAGTCGCAGCTGCGAACGGACAGCAGGCATTGTGCTGTCTTGGGCGACGCCCACAAATGGAAATCTACATTTTGTCCCATTGCCTGGGCAGTGCTTGCTCGTTGCTTGCCTATTGCTGCGGCAAATCGCCGCTTCACTACTGTTTCCTTGAAGCTTAGTGGGCACTGGGCATGTGGATGTGGAGTTTTCGATGCCGCTGGTCAGGGGGAGGGCCACTAGGTATCTCAGAACTTGCTTTATGCATTGCACGTATCTGCTCGCAGACCACGGGCGGAAAAGGGCCATCTTTGGCCGCCCCTCGCGCGACTTGCGTGTGTCAAAAGGTGTGGGGCCCCTTGAAACCAATGGCTTTGCATGGCTTTCCCTAATTACGCTCCTCCGGCTTCCTTGCAGGACAAAGCTTTTTGGGGATCACCTGAATAAGACCAGCAATAGTTCCAACCTGTTGACACACAGCGGCTTAGTTTCCTTTGGTCTTCTTGACGGCCTGGATGGTCTCTTGCGATGCCCCGAAAAAGCGCAAGGCATGTGGCGCTGTCAGCGCCATCTGCGCCATGATGCCTGAGGCACCAAAAATGCGTTCGGTGTCTCAAAGCTGGAAATCCCCCAAACTTGCGCTTGTGTTCCCTTGTTCCCCGTCAAACTGTCCCAGCCCAAGCACACCAAAGGCCTTCCTTTGGTACAAAGGTTTGCTCTGTAGACTACTTTATGTCAGAACGCGGCTGGGAAGAAGCTGACCGTACTCTGTGACTGGCCGGGGTGCTGTACTTGATGACTCTGCCGACCAGAATGGCGACAAGCAGCGTGAAGTCACTCATCTTCGAAAGCTTGGCAAAGAAAATCCTTGGCATTGGCTAATTCGCACCCCCGCTTTCCAAACTTTAACTTTAGCAGCTGCATCGGTTCATGGCTTGTTCGAACGTGGTCTCTTCGGTTGCTTCATATTCTACCGGTCATGTTCTACAATCAAACAGGCTACATGGTAAAATATGGCAGGTGGTCATTTCAACCGGACCGAGCGAGAGCAACTTGACCGGCGCACGTGGGCTTGTCTGCAAGTTGGGGGGGCGGTAACGCCCAGCATTGATGAGTTGCGTCGCTCCAATCGCAAACAATCCCATTGGGGCGTCCTCAAAGAACACACACACACACGCTCAATTCTGGGCTGGGCTCAAAGGATGCAGAATGATGGGCATGGCGGACACTGGCACTGCCGCCACTGGGCCGTAGGTCTGCATCGTGTTCTCCTTGGCCAAGGGCGAAGGCAACTGCTCTACTGCTGGCACCAATTTTACTGAGGCGGAATGGGCAGAAACTGTGTGGGCAGGAAGGGCTTGGTAGGGGGCTAACCTGAATCGAAAATTCAAGGCGTTAATTTATCGTACCCTCTAGTGGGGGATGCCACTCCCCACTCCCACCCCCCAACATGTTTTCTCAGCTGGAATGCGGGTGGAAGCGCGTTGAACACCGGAGGGAAGGTCATGTTCTTTTTCAAGGCGTTGCGAGGCTTGCAAAACATGAACAGCACATGTTCAAAGGAAATGTATCCTTCACGGCTCGCAACCACTTCCATGCTTTCGACCTCAGTTGCTATGTGCTTGGCAAGTAGGGTTCAAACATGTTAGGCTTCGGGCCGGCCTAGTCACTGAGATTTCCCTGGTGAAGACCCACGATTCATAGGATCCAATCTAAAAATAATTGAACAAATAGGCCGGATCCTGTAAAAATCGGAAACTCCATGGAGCTCACTGTGAAACCCATCCTTCGCCTTTGTCCCATACCGACATCGCTGCTCATGGCTTTCCGGCTGAAATATGCTTCCATTTGCTTAAAGTCCCCTGGGGAAAAATATTCCAGTAGTGATAGACTCCGTTTAAAACCAACAAATGAACATAACAAATATTGATTGCAGCAAATGGAGGTCATAGCGCAACTGGCTCAAAACAAGTTGAACCGCAAGCGTCACACCGTCACAGGCCGCTGAACATGCACAACTCGGCAAGAGGAACAATCGGAAATATGGAAATATGGCAAGTGGAAATTTGGCAACTCAGCCAGCTGAACATATTCTTAAGCAACTGGAAATATGGCAAGTGTCCGTCCAGGACCACCACTTGCTGGTGAAGGTCGCCGGAAAGGACTCCTTGATAAAATCAAGGCCTCGCTGTTCCATGAGCAAGATCAGCACGAAACACCCCAGCACCGTGCCCACCGCATTGGCAGTGGCAGTGTAGAGCCATCCTGGGCAACATCTACGATGCTGTGGTGGACCCACGAGAACCATTCCGCAAACACTTGAGAACCATGGTTGAAACCATTGCTCATTGGTATTTAGGGATTCTTAGGGGTGCTTCGTCCATCCACAGTATGGCACAACCCGCTTGCGGATAAAAACAGTATAACCCCGGTTTTGAGACCAAGGCGGTCAAGTTTATGTCCAACATGGGCACAGCGCGATATAAGGGCTCCAGGTTACTCCGGGAAGCTTGTTCGGAACCGTGTGACAAACAATGGCCACAGGAAGAGGAAAACAGGCTCACACACGCAAACTAGTCCCAACACATTCCAAAGGGGCCCGGAAGAATGGGGCTCCCACTTGCCCAAACAACACGCCAATACACATGGGCCAGCCATGCTCAAGAGTAGAAGTTGAAGCAGCGGATTGCGTGGCAAGCGCAAACACATGAATTGCACGCTGCGGGAACTTCAAATCAACTGGGTTAGGAGGACCTTCCAGCAATCCCTGGTGGCACTGAAAGTAGCCAGGTCTGCGCATGGCCAATTCAAGGCTATGAAACCACCCCGCCAGGGATTTCACTCCTGAAACGTTGGAAGGAGATCCCGAAAAGGAACCATGCGTGAGCTCGTTTGCCCCAGCTGAGCCCACCGCAAAACTTGCTGGTGATCAGCAGGGAATGAGGGAATGACCCCTATAAATTATCCCTTGTGGCTTCCCTTAAATAATAAAATGGGATCCACAGGTTCATTGCCTCATTCCCTACCTATCGCACCAGCAAGAAAAACAAGTTGGGCACATCCCGCGTTCCAGATTCCCAAACGTCACAGCCCGGCATCGCTTCGGGTTCGCCAGCACGGCGGAGCAGTAGAGAATCACCAAGGGCGCCGACATCACCAGCACGAAGAGGTTGGCGCCTGACCTTGGACCCAAGCACGCCAAGTCAGGCAAAAGCGTCCTGCCCTGAGGGTGCCTAGAGGTCACTGGATATATATATATACATTTAGGAGAGAGAGAGAGAGAGAGAGAGAGAGAGAGAGAAAGAGAGACAGAGAGAGAGAGAGAGAGAGAGAGAGAGAGCGATGTATATACACATATATATATATACATATCATATGTCCCATTGTTTTACCAAAGAGGATCAAACAAATGTGCTCCTCAACCCCTCCAAACCCTGCCAAATGGAAAGGCCGGCCTCGCGGCTCCCTTTGTAGGGAAGAAAGCAAAAAGGTTCTTGGAACTTTCTTTGACGGGGTTTTCAGATGGGTTCTAACACGTCCTAATTAACCTTTCGAGCGAGGGCCCCGGCCCCCGATTAAAAATATTGTCCCTGCCGAGGGGCAAAAGGCCCACCACCACGGGGAACCAGGGCGCCGCTGCAAAGGTGCGGAGTTTCACCAAGGTATCTTTGAAGGCCATGGCCCACAAATACCCCCGGCCCGCGCAAGGCGTGAAGGCTGATCCGAGCTGATGCAAAGAGATGAGCGGGAGCGAGGTTTTTCTTTGCCTGATTTCAGGTGCAGCTTGCAGGGGAGAAAGCCAGCAATCGCATCAAGATCTGAAAGGCCGAGATGGTGGTCGCCACTTACGGGTGTGAACAATGGCAGGGTTGACTCAATACCAGCGCTAACGCACTTTTTTTTGGAAGGCGGCAGTGGCGCTGATGTTGCGTTCAACTTGAACCGCATTTTTATAATCACGGCCATCACCCCATCATGTCCCTTCAGAGGGCAAAGGACTTCAGCATCCTGAGTGGCATCAGTGGCGTAAAGGCATCTCCTTTTGGGCGGCACCAGTTAGCTTGCCAATTTGCTGGGTGAAAAGGGGCGCTCTGGCCCCGCCCAGCCCCCCAGCCCCTAAAAAAGAACCCCCCCTTTGACAAATGTATCAGGTCCAGAAACCCGGTCAGGCATCCCAATTTGACCTCACCCCAAACGGAGAACCTGCCTTCCTGACACAGCTGATGTTAGCTCCTGCAAAGCAACCGGTCTTTGGCCCTCCCACTGTCAGGGGCCATGTGTGCTTCGATCGTCCCAAACAGGTTAGGGTGCATTTAAAGAAGCAGCACATACGGCCACTCGCTGTTCGTATTGCAACTGATGCGGGCGTGCCCGTCATTGAGGAATGCAATGCTATAGCGGCTATATGCTGTTCCACGAACCACTTTCGTTTTCAAAGGTAGATGACGGAACATGAGAACCCCACTTAAACAGCGAGCACTGTTGCGGAAAACTAGCCACATTTGCTGGGTTCGAAGTATTTACCAAGACCGACGAGACGCGCTTGTGGCGAACAATTGGCGGCAGGTGCAATGACCGAAGACGCGTGCAAAGCCTCATGTTCGGCTGCTGAAACGGTGTACGGCCGGCAGGTCTAAGGATGGACGAAAACCATTTCGCACCACTTGGAAAGCATGGCAAACCATTGGGCCATGGAAAACCATTGTTTGCTGGTATTTACAGGGGAATCATCATTCCAGGGCTTCTTAGCCGGTGCGGGATTAGGGCATCCAGGTTGGGCGAAGCTTCCCACAAATGATCAGGAGGACTGGGGCTGATGCCAAACTGCAAAGCTGTCTGTCCATGGGTAGCCAAGTTCGAAGTGCAATCGGGAAACTTACCTACATGTCACCGTGGCCGGTTGGGCTGGTTGGAATTGCCACTGGACTTCAAAGGTTGCCTGCGGTTGCCTACCAGCCGCCGCAGCAATTGCACTGTGCCTCTGGCGCCAATTTCTTCTCCCATGGCTCCTTTCTTGATGTCCAGGTCACAGGTTCTCTTGGACCAGAAAATCTTCTGCACCTGCGTGGTGGGCGTCGACAGCCTCAACATGCCTCCGCCTTGTTGCTCATCAAAACGCGACATGAGCACCATGAGTAATGCTGCGGCGGTTGTTCTGAGTTTGGTTGCTCGCGACGAAGGATAAGCGCTTCTTAACAGGGTACTTGGCCACAAACCATCAGCTGCAATGCGGGACATCATTGGCCATGGGTGATTGGCAATGTGCAAGCAAGCATGGAAACCTTGAAGCAGCAACAAGCCGACGATAGAAGGCTGCCTGTCATCAACTCATCAAGCCCATGAACGACCCCAAGGCGACCAACAACAAAACACGTGCATCCACATCTTACGCAGGTCCAGCCAACTCCCACTCCGCCCAATGGGATCAAACATGCTGGACATTACTTGTGCGCCCGAGCTCTTGGCCATCCTGTTCTGCGTAATGTTGACCCAGGATTAATAAACCCGTTCCATTATTAGGGGGTTCTCCCTCCAAAAGTTATGAATCCCCACTAAAAGGGGACACCCCCTTATTAATCAACCAAGGGGTGTATTAATCCGGGGTATTCTGGGGTTAACATTATGAAAAGTGTGAGAGCGTCTTAGTTTCAGCCCAGGAATCGGCTTGCCCTGCCTTGGCTGTAACCCATGACCTCAGTGGCCAGGCAAGAACCAAGCATGATGTTGCCATCTCCCCACATAGCGGGGGCATCAAAGAGAGCATCTCCCGCGTCATGGAATGCCTCCAACGTTTGGCGCTGGAATAATTTACATAGGATTGTCATCAATCACCTGAATACATATGGATCAAAGGCCAGCCAAGGACCCCAAACCATCACGGGTCACCAGGCACTGAAGGGTCAACATTTCATTACACAACTCCGGAGTGGAACAAGGAACAAGAGCGTACGGTCTGACGCAAGGCCAAGGAACTTGTTATGGTTGGAGTAGTACATCACGTTGTCCCCAACGGCAAATCGGCTATGCCGAAGCCGGCTGGCGGGGAGCATCCGGACAATGGAGCCCTTGCAATCCTGGGCCACTGGAAGGGCGGGAGCTTGGTACCGGATGCAAAGCCTCCCGAAATACAGGGGACCTCCCGGACAAGGTTCACGGGAGGGGTTTGCCACAAGCAACATGGAATCTGGAAGTCGCCCATTCATGCGGAACTCCGTCCAGAACCACGCCTTGTTTGGAGTGCTTTGCTACGAACATGCCTGTTGCTGATGCATAGCCGCAAATGACCAGCCGAGGCGCCACGTCGAAGACAATGACCTTGTCTTGCCTCACTGGAGGTCGCATGTCATGAGGATTGGGCCATGATAAAAACCGGGTTTTAGGATGCACGTGCCCTCATGGCAGTGATGGCATTGAGAGCCTGGAACGCCCAGAAGATCTATGGCCTCTAAGGATCTATGTTTAGTTTCAGGAGTGAAAGCATGGCAACTTGATGCGCCAACTCTATTTGAAGCCGAAGTTGCTGGTATCGCCGAGTGACCTGACTTGACTCGGGTCGGGCTTCGGGCGAGCGCAGAAGGCACAGGCATGTATCCAAACTAGGGATAAATGCTTGGTTGTCCTCCCGTCCCTCCAACACGGCCCCAAACATAGGGGCCCCCTGCCAATTCACCAATCGGCCAGCCAGCCAAGTCATCAACCAGCAAGCCAGTGACCGACTAACCCAACTACCCGACCGCTCAATCACCCAGGCGGCCAAGCAACCAGCCAACCCACCAACCAAGCAACCAAACAACCCGTCAATTAAGCAACCAACCTACCTACCCAGCCCAGTCAATCAGCACAACCATGCAGCCAGCCAATTAGCGAGGCAGCAATTACTAGTACAAAAGTCAGGACTTTCAAACGTTACAGGCCTCACGGCTCACAACAGGTGTGCGCTTTGCCAAGCCCCGCTCAACTTGTCCCATGGACATGGCAAACTGAAGATGGGAATCCATATTGAGACTGGCTTGCCACTGGAGTCATTTATTGTGCTGTCTTTCGTTGCATTGGTTGCGCATTGCTTTGCGATTGAAATGCTAAGGTCTGGACATGTTTGTTGGCTGAGCCTAACTAGGCAAACATGAGCCAATAGGCTTTCGTTTCTTTTCGACCTGTAGCGTCTAGAAAGGGCTGTGTGCTTGACAGCCATCATTAGCACACAGAACCAGAAACACTCTGGAAACTCATGCCAAACAATGTAGGGTGCCCCGTGGCGGACCTCATCCTTCCGAAGTGGAATCATGATGTCAGTCAATTAGCTTTGCCAGGTGCCTGTTTCCTGAAATGCGCATGGGACCTCCACGATAGCTGCTGGCTTTGGTTTTGGCTGGTTTTTCCACAAGGCCATCCCAAAGCGAGCCCCCCAATTTCAAGCACACCCGAGTTGAGCCTTTTGGCAGGGCCTGAGACAAGCGGCATTGCCGTCCTCCCACTCCTTCTTGTTTTGGTTGAAGCACTGGACAGGCATGCCAACTG